>QRDG01000848.1:0-288440 GCA_012064385.1 Puccinellia tenuiflora | reverse complement strand
TGATAATTCATTTTATTTTTAAACAAGAGGCAAATAAAACCAACTAGAGAAATTAATGGACATGTAGAATTTGAATTTCTCATGAATATGACATACCACATAGTAGCTAGATAATATGAAATATCAAAACTAGGTGGTGTGCCTCATGTACACCATTTTTAGGTTTGTGAGGTGCACAAAGCACATCACTCCCCCAAAATGGGATAGTCCATTAATATCTCAAAGAGCCAAATAAATCCACACAAGATCAAAAAGCTCAACACACAAATTACACATACATGATATACAACTATCATACACAACCTTGAATAACAAGACAAGTAGGAAAGGCATATCATATACAAGCACATGCTAGGAACAAAACTAACACATGCAAGGGAGCAAGCAACTTTCAATGTATATATGAGTTAAATATAAGTTACCGCAAGGAGGAAGCATTGGATTGAGATAGATATGTGATGATCCAATTGACTTGGCTTGATGAGATAAAACCATGAAGATCCCTTAATTCTTCAAAAGAAACCAAGTCACCAATGTCCTCCACAAACACCTATTGATCAAGTTTGAGCTTGTTGGTCCCCAACCGAGTTGGGTCCTAAGAGGTTAGTCACAATAGGTTTGGGAACCCAAATGGTGCTTTTCTTCACACCACTTTGAGCTCCCACATTTGGCAAACACATTGCCAACTCTATCCTTCCCAAGAGAATAAACATCATCAATTATGATAGGGTTGGATGGGGTACCGTTAGTGCATGAAGAAGCAAATGACCTTTGCCACGGCAAAGGTAGCAACACCGACTCTTCTTCTTCTTAATAGGCTCCTCAACTTGAGGAGCGTTGACTTGAGTCTTCTTAGGAGGTGGCCTTTGTTCAACGTGGTTGAGCACGAGATTGAACAGAGGCCGCTTCCCTAGTTGCTTCTCACTAAGAGGCTTCTTCTTCATTGGGCAATCCCGAACGTGGTGCCCTTCTAGCTTGCACTTGAAGCAATGATCTTGGCCGGATTCTTGACTTGAACTTGGCCCTTCTTCTTCTTCTCAACCTTGGACTTTTCTTGTTGTTGGAGTTGAATCCAAGTCCACTCTTGTCATTTGGGGATTGTTGCACACTCAACATGTTGTCAAGTGCACGCTTCCCTTCATGACGCTTTTCCAAGCCTTTCTTCAAAGAAGTGGCTTGGGCCTTGAGCTCTCCTCTTTCTCTACATGGTTAGTGACAACACAAGTACTAGAGGAGGTAGATGCATCATTGTTAGAGCAACAAGGCAAAGCAAGTTCATCACAATGTACCAACATTTTTAGTGGATGAACTACTAGGACTAGCACATGGCTATAGCATTTTTAATTAAAGTTGTGCTAATATCCACATGAGGCTCACTTGATGTTACCTTTGTAGTGATGCCTCATGAGCTAACTTAAGACAAGCATAGGAAGCAAGAAGTTCATCATTAGAGCTAGATAGCTTTTCATGATTTTCTTCCAACTTCCCATAGGATGCTAGAAGATCATCATTAGAGCTAGATAGCTTTTCATGACTTGCTTCCAACTTCATACTTGCTAGTTAGCAACTCAAGTTGAGCCCTTAGCTCAACATTCTCCTTCAAATAGATGCTTCACAAGAAGTGGAGTTAGTAGCACAAGCATCATTGTTATTAGGAATAGAAGAAGATAACTTGGCAAGCTCATCATTTAATCTAGCATTTTCATTTTTCGTGACTTTATATTTAGCATGAGCATGGTCACGTTCTTTAATGATTTTAGCAATTATATCATTATGAGACTCCTCGATAGAATCTAGTTTCTCCTCTAGAGAAGCACGAGTCTCTTGCTCTTCCTCAAGAGCATCTTCTAACGATGCTTTCTCCATAGCATCATCTTTCGATCTTACCCTTTTCTTCAAGGCTTGCTTCCAAGGCCTCAATAGTTTCCCCACGCTCAATAAGCGTGCTCATGATTTCAAAGAGGTTAGCTTGAGCACTTTCATTAGTAGGAATGGCTTTGAGAATCATTAGACCTTTATTTTGAAGAAGGGCATTAACTTTTCCATATCAACTTCTTCATCATTATTGTCATTATCATTATTATCATCATTGTCATTACTAGAAGAAGATTTAGCCATGAGACAATGAGAGGTGAAAGATGAAGAATAATTGATTTTTGAACTACTCAAGTTCAAATCTTGTTGCATAGCAAATTGGGTTTCCTCTACATTATTATTAGAGCAAGAGTTAGAGGGAACACAAGCATTTTCATCATGGCAACAAGATAAAGCAAGCATATCATAAAGAGATTCATCCAAGCAAATTTTTGATGATATGCAAGGACTATCAACACTAGCATGTAATCATTTATAGTGCTACGAGTGTTTAGGTCCATAGATGAAGCATTGCAACAAGATAGAGATAAATGATCATCAACAATGAGCTCACTATCAAGGTTGCAAAACCTATCACTACTCACCATTACATTGATTGTGGCTTACCACATTTTGGTGAAGTAGACGAAGAGAGAACTCGTCACGGCCGGAGGTGGAGGGAGAGCAATCATCCTCGATAGAGTTGGACACTCCATATTTATCTTGAAAGCTTGGTCCAAAGCTCATGAGCGTTCCGGAAAGGCATGATTGACTCAAGCACTACATCGCTCAAAACACATGTAAGACCATTAGATGCTAGAGTATCGAGATAAGAGTTTTTCTCATCCTCTAGGATAAATTTTTGGGAATCCTTTGGAGGAGAAAAACCCATATCTACAACACTCTTTAAAATTGGGTCTATATCCCTAAAAAGATTAAGCATGCGAATTTTCCATATATCATAATTTGTGCCATTGAATATAAAGTGGGATCGTGCACTAATTCTCTAAACGACATCTTTACTCTCTAGGCGGTAAAGCCAAACAAGAGAGACGAGGCTCTGATACCAATTGAAAGAACAAGCTATGCCCGGATGTCGCCTAGAGGGGGGGGGGGTGAATAGGCGATTAAAACTTTTTCTAATTAGGGGCTTGATAATTGCGGAATAAAACTAGGTGTTTAAATTAACAAGCCAACAACCTAATATTCTAGGTTCACCTATGTGCACCAACAACTTATGCTAAGCGATTCAAGCAACAAGATGATAGCAAGATATGAACTTCAAGCACGAAGGCTATCACAATGTAAATTGCATAAGTAAAGCTCGGGTATAGAAATAACCGAGGCACGCGGAGACGAGGATGTATTCCCGAGTTCCTCCTTGTTAAGGGAGTACGTCTCGTTGGAGGGGTGTGAGCTCGCCACAAAAGGCCTACTCAAGATGCCACAAAGGCCTCACCCTATTCTCCGATGAACCTCACCCAAGGGATTGGTTCACCTTCCACTATCGGAATCCTTCAAGGCGGATTCCGGAGCCCTTTACAACTCTTCTTGGGGCACACACCCACAACTCAATTGGGGGCTCCCACACTCGTGCCTGAAGCTCCACAAGCGAAGACTTCGCGGCACCTCCAACCGTCTAGGGTACACAATGCACCCAAGAGGCAACAAGCTCTTGGGAACACAATGCACCCAAGAGTAACAAGCTTCTCAACGTCGATCTTCACGTATCACGTAGGGAGAGCAACCCGATGCAACAAATGCAGAAGGCAAGAGCACACAAAGTGGTCAAGTCCTTCACTTCGAAATCCAATCAAAGCAACTAATGCTATGGAGGGATTTGAGAGGAAGAACAAAGGGAAGAACACAAAGCAACCCTAAATCTAGATCCACTAGGTTCCCCTTACTTAGAGGAGGATTTGATTGGTGGAATGGTAGATCTAGATCTCCTCTCTTGTTTCCCTAAAGATGGGCAAGAATCATTGGAGGGAGGTGGAGGAATCAAGCTCTCAAAGATGTGCAACAATGGAGGAGAGAGAGAGCAAAAGGTTCACAAAGATCCTTAGAACCGTTGGGGAAGAAGGGGCACATAAATAGGTGCCCTGGGAATCTGGCCGTTGGGCACAAAAACCCGCAGGGGCGGAAGTACCGGCCCAAGGGGCGGTACTACCGCCCTATGTAAAAATACCCCCAACGGCTCTCTTCAGAGAAGAAAACCCGCAGGACCGGTAGTACCGGCCAAAGGGCGGTACTTCCGGCCCACCCAAACAGCCTTCCAACGGCAAGAGAAGAAAACCGTGAGGTCGGTAGTACCGGAAGAAGGACCGGTACTTCCGGTATAGCGGTAGTACCGGGGCTACTTCCGGTCAACCAAATAGGGAGACCCGAGACATCCAGTACCTGAAAAATAAGCGGAAGTTCCTCCGGAAATTTCCACCGGAAGTAGCGAGCGGAAGTACCGCTGAGGTGACCGGTACTTCGGTGCACCGGTACTTCCGTTGCTACTTCCGGTCCAAATTTCGGAAGGCTCCCACGGTTTCCAGTACCTGGGAAATAAGCGTAGAAGGGCTGGAACTGGGCACCGGAAGTGCCCAGCGGTAGTACCGGTCCAGGACCGGTACTTCCGGCCAGCAGAGAAAACAGGCAAACCCTAAACTGAATAACTTTTGCGTGGCAACTCCGAATCGAGTGAATCCAATTTTGTTGGAAAGAGGACGACAAGAGCTACCCTACAAAAAGTAAAAATATTGAAACCAAGCAATGGAGATTTTGCTAAAAAATGGAAGAGTGAAACCTTCCGCATAGATGAACCGGCAAAATCTCCAAAACCGAAAACGCACAAGTTTTTCATCAAGACTCCGTTTTCTATGATCTTGGGCTTGTTTCGAAGATAATCACAAGCCCTTCAAGATCATGCATATACACATCATAGTCTATCATGTGAGGAGGAAAACATAAGGAGAGAGTTTGACCTCTCATAGAAGAGACAAACCGGTAAAGCCTCCGATATCAAAAACGCAAGGAGATATTCATGAGATCCGTTTTTGATGAACTAGAGCTTGGTATGGAGATGAACACAAGCTCTAAATTCTCACATGGATAAAAGCCATAAGAACCAATAAAGATGATTGCATGGATGCAAAGGTTTGAGCTCTCCACGAACGATACGATCACGATACTCGGTCGAGAGCCCCTCTTGATAGTACGGCTATCTATCCTATAACCCGGTCTCTCACTAAACAACATGAGACCGGTAAAATAGAAACCCTATCAAGATCATACCTTTGCCTTGCGCATAAATCCACTTGAGGTCGAAGAAGAAGATCTTCATCTCCTCAAGACGAACCACCTTTCTTGATCGCGCCTTGCTTGGTGAAGATTCACATGACGCTCCCCCATACACCAAGATGGGGAAAGCACTCCTTCGGCATATCTTCACTTGGCCTTTCTCTCGATGACGAACACCTTGGCCTTGATCTTCTTCCCTAAACCTTGACTCCAACACATGGAGACAAGCAAGCTAATGGACACCTACAAATATAGCTCAATGCAAATATTAGTCCATAGAGATTGTCATTAATTACCAAAACCATGCATGGGGGCAACCATGCACTTTCAATCTCCCCCATTTTGGTAATTGATGACAATCCCGTTTAAGAGGGTTTATATAAAGAATGAAGCAACCTTGCACGACAAACAAGCAAGGGAGCAAAGCGCATTAAAGGCAAATGCAACAGAAGCATAAAACCCAAATTCCCTTAAACCCTCTAAACTTCTCCCCCATTGGCATCGATTGCCGAAATGGGAAGAAAAATTTAGAGAGCCAATATAATATGAGTTCCTTCATAAAGGTGTGCATTACTCAAGATATGAGTGAAATCAAATGCACTTATTCATTGACGAATAATTAGAGGAAATCAAACTATATTGAGGATCCAATGATTGCAAACAAAAATGAAACCATTTTAAACATCTTCACAAAGGAGAAAGGCAATCAAAAAGATCCAAAGTGAGAGTTCTAAATAAAAATGGAGAAGCTCCCCAATTTTCATGCACAATTGAGGAGTGCACAAAAATGGCATCCTCGCTCCCCCAAAATCATCTAGAACACTCAACACGTGCAATTGTGCATAATGCAAAAGCAAATCATAGCACTTGCCCCAAAGATGTGGTTGAGCCAAAAAAAGATACCAATTTTCAAAGATTCAACATAAGATAGGCCCAACCGAGATAAAAAGACGATCTTTTAAAGAAACATTTTCACAAGCTTAGGGATACCAATTGGAAACTAAAACCAATTGAAAATGCCAAAAGCAAGTGAGAACATTTAGCCAATAAAATTCAACATGCTCACCATGGTAGGCATGAAGTCAAAGATCTTTAAGAAATACATGAGTGTGCAAAGATACCAATAAACAATAAGACAAGCACTCATGAGGCAAATTTGGAGCCACCAAAGAATTATAGATGAAACACAAGGTGGCTCAAAAGGAATAGGATACCGACTAAAAGGTGACCTCTCTCATATGTATAGGTTTCTAATTAGACAAACCACAAAGATATACATCCGCAAAGAAACATATACATACGAAATGGTTCGGGAAAAAGATAACAATGTATCCAAAAGGAAGTCATAAATATACAAATGAGATTGTTGCTTAAAAGCATAGCACATAGCTCAAATTTATCTCATTGTACATAAATGAACTTCAAACATATCAAATGCATCACACATAACACTAAGGGAACAAGAGATAGTGGAGATGCTTTTAAATAGGCAACAAGTATCACAAGGAAATAATATCAATTGAAGAAAGGTTTTTGCAAATTCAACACACATATCACAAAGATATATTAAGTGAAGGAAAAAGCCAAAACCACACAAATTGCATATAAAAGACTTTCATGCCAAGAGGCAACCTACACAAGGTTGGATACTAAAAGGTATGCATGGGATAGATACTTGTTACCGAGATGCATTGAAGATGAAGATGATGAGAGATGGTTTGTAATCAAAGCTTGACACGACAATCACATGGTGAGAACACCTTCCTTATTAATGCGGCAAGCATCCAATGCATCTCCATTGTACCTAAAACAAAATTAGAGTACAAAATGGTTCCCAAACTCATTGGGTCCCATAGTAGTTAGATAAACTACAATATATAGGAAACACTCCACATAAATATGTGCATATAGATATGAAATTGAATTTCATGCACATCTTAGCCGATTTAGGATTCGGTGGAGTATCCCCTATATATTGGAACTAGAAAGACTATCATGCTAAATAATATATATACTAGTAAAAGGCATGCATAGACTTACAAGAACCAAAAGAGATACAAATTGGACAAAAACACCAAGTAAACCAATAAAGCACACCAAGGTGTGACAAGAAAAGGTTGTCCAAATTATATCAAAATCCAAATCAACACATGATTGAGGAAAAAAATCAAATCAACTAATGATTGATTCCATAACACATCAACACATGAGGTGTGATATCAAAAGGAATCAAATCAACACAACAAATGATCGATAAGACACCAATTGAAAATAAGATACCAATTAAAACAACAAATGTCGATTAGGAGAAAAGATACCAAGAAGAGGGCGATACTTGACCGAAATCAAGTAAAGTTAAAATAAGGCAAAAGGTATCAAGACTCCCACAATAAATATCAATTGGGACAAATATCTATGGAAAGAGATTACATTCCAATTAATACCAATTGAAGGTACCAACACAAGATAAAGAAACAAATGCCAATTGAGAGGATCAAAAATTGATAGAAAGAATAGTGTTCTAAATAAAAGGAATGCTCCCCCAAGATTAATGCATTATCTTAGATATTTGCATTTGAATACAAAATGCATGCACAAGGGATCATTACTCTCCATATTTTATCTAAAACACTAAACACTACCGATTGAAAGATAGGATCCATTCAAAAGGCAAGGAAGGAAATAGATAAAGCAAATCAACGCAAGAGCCAATGTGAAGATGGTCTACAAAATCCACCACAATTACTAGTATCACTTGTCATGGACAAGGAGTATATAGAGATATTTCTCGGTGGTATAAAGGAATGATGTACAAGACCAACTTCACCACAAACTAGCAAATGGCAAAAGATAGGAATTAAAACACCATTTTTTTAAAGAGGTTTGTTGGTAGTTTCAATTATTCGAACCAACCGGCAAAGCCATGGTTAGAATAAAAGGAAACAAATGGTTTCTCACATAATATATGGGAATGCATATTAGAGAAAAACCACACCAAGCAACCTCACACAACCAAGAACCAAAGGGTAACCACAAAGGAAAAATGGAACTTGTTTGAGTAAACATGCCACATAGGAAATGGATAATATACAATATCAACTCTAAGTGGCAAACCTCAAATGTTCACATTTTTATGGGATTGTAATATGCACATAGCTTATTACTCCCCCATAATGTGATAATTCATTTTATTTTTAAATAAGAGGCAAATAAAACCAATTAGAGAAATTAATGGACATGTAGAATTTGAATTTCTCATGAATATGACATACCACATAGTAGCTAGATAATATGAAATATCAAAACTAGGTGGTGTGCCTCATGTACACTCATTTTTAGGTTTGTGAGGTGCACAAAGCACATCACTCCCCCAAAATGGGATAATCCATTAATATCTCAAAGAGCCAAATTAAATCCACACAAGATCTAAAAAGCTCAACACACAAATTACACATACGTGATATACAACTATCATACACAACCTTGAATAACAAGACAAGTAGGAAAGTAGCATATCATATATAAGCACATGCTAGGAACAAAACTAACACATGCAAGGGAGCAAGCAACTTTCAATGTATATATGAGTTAAATATAAGTTACCGCAAGGAGGAAGCATTGGTTATTAGATAGATATGTGATGATCCAATTGACTTGGCTTGATAAGATAAAACCATGAAGATCCCTTAATTCTTCAAAAGAAACCAAGTCACCAATGTCCTCCACAAACACCTATTGATCAAGTTTGAACTTGTTGGTCCCCAACCAAGTTGGGTCCTAAGAGGTTAGTCACAAGAGGCTTGGGAACCCAAATGGTGCTTTTCTTCACACCACTTTGAGCTCCCACATATTTGGCAAACACATTGCCAATTCTATCCTTCCCAATAGAATAAACATCATCAATTATGATAGGGTTGGATGGGGTACCGTTAGTGCATGAAGAAGCAAAATGGTCTTTGCCACGGCAAAGGTAGCAACACCGACTCTTCTTCTTGTTAATAGGCTCCTCAACTTGAGGAGCGTTGACTTGAGTCTTCTTAGGAGGTGGCCTTTGTTCAACTCGTGGTTGAGCACGCGATTGAATCATAGGCCGCTTCCCTAGTTGCTTCTCACTAAGAGGCTTCTTCTTCATTGGGCAATCCCGAACGTGGTGCCCTTCTAGCTTGCACTTGAAGCAAATGATCTTGGCCGGATTCTTGACTTGAACTTGGCCCTTCTTCTTCTTCTCAACCATGGACTTTTTCTTGTTGTTGGAGTTGAATCCAAGTCCACTCTTGTCATTTGGGGATTGTTGCACACTCAACATGTTGTCAAGTGCACGCTTCCCTTCATGACGCTTTTCCAAACCTTTCTTCAAAGAAGTGGCTTGGGCCTTGAGCTCTCCTCTCTTCTCTACATGGTTAGTGACAACACAAGTACTAGAGGAGGTAGATGCATCATTGTTAGAGCAACAAGGCAAAGCAAGTAATTCATCACATGATGTACCAACATTTTTAGTGGATGAACTACTAGGACTAGCACATGGCAATATAGCATTTTTAATTAAAGTTGTGCTAATATCCACATGAGGCTCACTTGATGTTACCTTTGTAGTGATGCCCTCATGAGCTAACTTAAGACAAGCATAGGAAGCAAGAAGTTCATCATTCGAGCTAGATAGCTTTTCATGATTTTCTTCCAACTTCCCATAGGATGCTAGAAGATCATCATTAGAGCTAGATAGCTTTTCATGACTTGCTTCCAACTTCTCATACTTGCTAGTTAGCAACTCAAGTTGAGCCCTTAGCTCAACATTCTCCTTCAAAGTAGATGCTTCACAAGAAATTGAGTTAGTAGCACAAGCATCATTGTTATTAGGAATAGAAGAAGATAACTTCGCAAGCTCATCATTTAACTTAGCATTTTCATTTTTTGTGACTTTATATTTAGCATGAGCATGGTCACGTTCTTTAATGATTTTAGCAATTATATCATTATAAGACTCCTCGATAGATTCTAATTTTTCCTCTAGAGAAGCACGAGTCTCTTGCTCTTCCTCAAGAGCATCTTCTAACGATGCTTTCTCCATAGCATCATCTCTTTCGATCTTACCCTTTTCTTCAAGGCTTGCTTCCAAGGCCTCAATAGTTTCCCCACGCTCAATAAGAGTGCTCATGATTTCAAAGAGGTTAGCTTGAGCACTTTCATTAGTAGGAATGGCTTTGAGAATCATTAGACCTTTATTTTGAAGAAGGGCATTAACTTTTTCCATATCAACTTCTTCATCATTATTGTCATTATCATTATTATCATCATTGTCATTACTAGAAGAAGATTTAGCCATGAGACAATGAGAGGTGAAAGATGAAGAATAATTGATTTTTGAACTACTCAAGTTCAAATCTTGTTGCATAGCAAATTGGGTTTCCTCTACATTATTATTAGTGCAAGAGTTAGAGGGAACACAAGCATTTTCATCATGGCAACAAGATAAAGCAAGCATATCATAAAGAGATTCATCCAAGCAAATTTTTGATGATATGCAAGGACTATCAACACTAGCATGTAAATCATTTATAGTGCTACGAGTGTTTAGGTCCATAGATGAAGCATTGCAACAAGATAGAGATAAATGATCATCAACAATGAGCTCACTATCAAGGTTGCAAAACCTATCACTACTCACCATTACATTGGATTGTGGCTTACCACATTTTGGTGAAGTAGACGAAGACGAGAACTCGTCACGGCCGGAGGTGGAGGGAGAGCAATCATCCTCGATAGAGTTGGACACTCCATATTTATCTTGAAGCTTGGTCCAAAGCTCATGAGCGTTCCGGAAAGGCATGATTGACTCAAGCACTACATCGCTCAAAACACATGTAAGACCATTAGATGCTAGAGTATCGAGATAAGAGTTTTTCTCATCCTCTAAGGATAAATTTTGGGAATCCTTTGGAGGAGAAAAACCCATATCTACAACACTCTTTAAAATTGGGTCTATATCCCTAAAAAGATTAAGCATGCGAATTTTCCATATATCATAATTTGTGCCATTGAATATAAAAGTGGGATCGTGCACTAATTCTCTAAACGACATCTTTACTCTCTAGGCGGTAAAGCCAAACAAGAGAGACGAGGCTCTGATACCAATTGAAAGAACAAGCTATGCCCGGATGTCGCCTAGAGGGGGGGGGGGGTGAATAGGCGATTAAAACTTTTTCTAATTAGGGGCTTGATAATTGCGGAATAAAACTAGGTGTTTAAATTAACAAGCCAACAACCTAATATTCTAGGTTCACCTATGTGCACCAACAACTTATGCTAAGCGATTCAAGCAACAAGATGATAGCAAGATATGAACTTCAAGCACGAAGGCTATCACAATGTAAATTGCATAAGTAAAGCTCGGGTATAGAAATAACCGAGGCACGCGGAGACGAGGATGTATTCCCGAGTTCCTCCTTGTTAAGGGAGTACGTCTCGTTGGAGGGGTGTGAGCTCGCCACAAAAGGCCTACTCAAGATGCCACAAAGGCCTCACCCTATTCTCCGATGAACCTCACCCAAGGGATTGGTTCACCTTCCACTATCGGAATCCTTCAAGGCGGATTCCGGAGCCCTTTACAACTCTTCTTGGGGCACACACCCACAACTCAATTGGGGGCTCCCACACTCGTGCCGAAGCTCCACAAGCGAAGACTTCGCGGCACCTCCAACCGTCTAGGGTACACAATGCACCCAAGAGGCAACAAGCTCTTGGGAACACAATGCACCCAAGAGTAACAAGCTTCTCAACGTCGATCTTCACGTATCACGTAGGGAGAGCAACCCGATGCAACAAATGCAGAAGGCAAGAGCACACAAAGTGGTCAAGTCCTTCACTTCGAAATCCAATCAAAGCAACTAATGCTATGGAGGGATTTGAGAGGAAGAACAAAGGGAAGAACACAAAGCAACCCTAAATCTAGATCCACTAGGTTCCCCTTACTTAGAGGAGGATTTGATTGGTGGAATGGTAGATCTAGATCTCCTCTCTTGTTTCCCTAAAGATGGGCAAGAATCATTGGAGGGAGGTGGAGGAATCAAGCTCTCAAAGATGTGCAACAATGGAGGAGAGAGAGAGCAAAAGGTTCACAAAGATCCTTAGAACCGTTGGGGAAGAAGGGGCACATAAATAGGTGCCCTGGGAATCTGGCCGTTGGGCACAAAAACCCGCAGGGGCGGAAGTACCGGCCCAAGGGGCGGTACTACCGCCCTATGTAAAAATACCCCCAACGGCTCTCTTCAGAGAAGAAAACCCGCAGGACCGGTAGTACCGGCCCAAAGGGCGGTACTTCCGGCCCACCCAAAACAGCCTTCCAACGGCAAGAGAAGAAAACCCGTGAGGTCGGTAGTACCGGAAGAAGGACCGGTACTTCCGGTATAGCGGTAGTACCGGGGCTACTTCCGGTCAACCAAATAGGAGACCCGAGACATCCAGTACCTGAAAAATAAGCGGAAGTTCCTCCGGAAATTTCCACCGGAAGTAGCGAGCGGAAGTACCGCTGAGGTGACCGGTACTTCCGGTGCACCGGTACTTCCGTTGCTACTTCCGGTCCAAATTTCGGAAGGCTCCCACGGTTCCAGTACCTGGGAAAATAAGCGGTAGAAGGGCTGGAACTGGGCACCGGAAGTGCCCAGCGGTAGTACCGGTCCAGGGACCGGTACTTCCGGCCAGCAGAGAAAAACAGGCAAACCCTGAAACTGAATAACTTTTGCGTGGCAACTCCGAATCGAGTGAATCCAATTTTGTTGGAAAGAGGACGACAAGAGCTACCCTACAAAAGTAAAAATATTGAAACCAAGCAATGGAGATTTTGCTAAAAAATGGAAGAGTGAAACCTTCCGCATAGATGAACCGGCAAAATCTCCAAAACCGAAACGCACAAGTTTTTCATCAAGACTCCGTTTTCTATGATCTTGGGCTTGTTTCGAAGATAATCACAAGCCCTTCAAGATCATGCATATACACATCATAGTCTATCATGTGAGGAGGAAAACATAAGGAGAGAGTTTGACCTCTCATAGAAGAGACAAACCGGTAAAGCCTCCGATATCAAAAACGCAAGGAGATATTCATGAGATCCGTTTTTGATGAACTAGAGCTTGGTATGGAGATGAACACAAGCTCTAAATTCTCACATGGATAAAAGCCATAAGAACCAATAAAGATGATTGCATGGATGCAAAGGTTTGAGCTCTCCACGAACGATACGATCACGATACTCGGTCGAGAGCCCCTCTTGATAGTACGGCTATCTATCCTATAACCCGGTCTCTCACTAAACAACATGAGACCGGTAAAATAGAAACCCTATCAAGATCATACCTTTGCCTTGCGCATAAATCCACTTGAGGTCGAAGAAGAAGATCTTCATCTCCTCAAGACGAACCACCTTTCTTGATCGCGCCTTGCTTGGTGAAGATTCACATGACGCTCCCCCATACACCAAGATGGGAAAGCACTCCTTCGGCATATCTTCACTTGGCCTTTCTCTCGATGACGAACACCTTGGCCTTGATCTTCTTCCCTAAACCTTGACTCCAACACATGGAGACAAGCAAGCTAATGGACACCTACAAATAAGCTCAATGCAATATTAGTCCATAGAGATTGTCTTAATTACCAAAACCATGCCATGGGGGCAACCATGCACTTTCAATCTCCCCCATTTGGTAATTGATGACAATCCCGTTTAAGAGGGTTTATATAAAGAATGAAGCAACCTTGCATGACAAACAAGCAAGGGAGCAAAGCGCATTAAAGGCAAATGCAACAAAGCATAAAACCCAAATTCCCTTAAACCCTCTAAACTTCTCCCCCATTGGCATCGATTGCCGAAATGGGAAGAAAAATTTAGAGAGCCAATATAATATGAGTTCCTCCATAAAGGTGTGCATTACTCAAGATATGAGTGAAATCAAATGCACTTATTCATTGACGAATAATTAGAGGAAATCAAACTATATTGAGGATCCAATGATTGCAAACAAAATGAAACCATTTTAACATCTTCACAAAGGAGAAAGGCAATCAAAAAGATCCAAAGTGAGAGTTCTAAATAAAAATGGAGAAGCTCCCCAATTTCATGCACAATTGAGGAGTGCACAAAAATGGCATCCTCGCTCCCCCAAAATCCTCTAGAACACTCAACACGTGCAATTGTGCATAATGCAAAAGCAAATCATAGCACTTGCCCAAAGATGTGGTTGAGCCAAAAAAAGATACCAATTTTCAAAGATTCAACATAAGATAGGCCCAACCGAGATAAAAGACGATCTTTTAAAGAAACATTTCACAAGCTTAGGATACCAATTGGAAACTAAAACCAATTGAAAATGCCAAAGCAAGTGAGAACATTTAGCCAATAAAATTCACATGCTCACCATGGTAGGCATGAAGTCAAAGATCTTTAAGAAATACATGAGTGTGCAAGATACCAATAAACAATAAGACAAGCACTCATGAGGCAAATTGGAGCCACCAAAGAATTATAGATGAAACACAAGGTGGCTCAAAAGGAATAGGATACCGACTAAAAGGTGACATCTCTCATATGTATAGGTTCTAATTAGACAAACACAAAGATATACATCCGCAAAGAAACATATACATACGAAATGGTCCGGGAAAAAGATACAATGTATCCAAAAGGAAGTCATAAATATACAAATGAGATTGTTGCTTAAAAGCATAGCACATAGCTCAAATTTATCTCATTGTACATAAATGAACTTCAAACATATCAATGCATCACACATATCACTAAGGGAACAAGAGATTGAGAATCATCATCCCACTTTTGACAGTAGTAATCCTGGTGGATTTATACTCCACCTCTAGATGCAAAATATGTAGCAATTTCCTAAATAATTTTGCAAGGTTCGCAAGCCCCAAAGCACATAGTTTTCCTCTCATTTCCTCTTTTAAGCATAGGATGAGAGTCTATGTTCAAATCATAAGAAATCTTCTATTGGATGATTAAACTAACACTTTGAGTTGAAATTCACAAACAGAAGGCAATATGTATTATTTCATCCATTATCACAAAACAAGTTCACAACGAACCTAGGACTGACTACTACTGAGGATTGATTATCTTTGAGTCTTAGTCGAGACCTGCTTCCAGAAACTTGTGTCCTCCCCCTTCAATTATATGTCACAAGGAGATCTCTTAAAAGAGCTCATGTATATGGATTCACCGGTAAACTGGAAGGTGAGCTCCAGAAATTTTGCAGGCAGAGCACCATTTTCATCATAATTAGCATCCCCGGGCCTTGGGGACAAAGTCATTATCTCGAGGCATTCTACTGCTGGATCCATTCTACTTACAAGGAGACTACAAATCCTTGCTAAACCTGAGCATTTGCCGTTTCTGGCATTTTCTGGTTCATGAATATTTGTCTGTTGGAGTTGGATCCGTTGCCTAATCACAGTGATAGCTGCTCGGTCGTTGCTGGGCACACAAAGAACTCAGTCTAGACTCTAGACCAACATGGTGCCCTATTCACAACTAGTAATTGTGCACGTGCAATGCACGTGTAATCTTGCGACTTATTCCGCTCATCCTACACAGTAGACATATATTGTATTTATCATTACATATCAAAAAAATGCAATAAAGCCCAAATGACTCTCTCTTGAACATCTATAGAAACCCAATTATTGTAAATTTGAAACATCAATTCAGAATATTATTGAGTTTCATTGTATGCCAGCCGCAAGTAAAGAACATCAATGAAGAATTGAGTTCATTGTCTCCCGTCTCGAAGTAGAGAAATCATAACATATACGGCTACAGAGAAAAACTAATTGACATATTTGAGAGCTTACAATGGTATGAAACCGTGGACTAATGTGTGATCAAAACATGTGTGGATCTGTCAAATCTACATCGCCCCAAGTAATTTTGTCAGTCTCCTCATTATGAAGCTTCTGGCCCAAGAAGTACAAAGAAGTTGGACGGCACACTCTATTTTGTCTCCTGAAATTGCTACATTGTGCGGTTGATCAGCGTATGCATCCTTCTTAAGATCCCATGAAAATACATTAAAACCATATAGCCACAAAACAATACTATCTTATTTTCCAGTGTATGGTTTGAACAATAAACATATTAGAAATTAATATGTTGAAACTCAAATCACCTCGGCAATAAATAGTTGAACATGCATTATTAATACGAAGGAGAACTATCGATTTTGTTGTGTGCGTGTGTGCGTGGGGGGGGGGGGGGGGGGGGGCAGTTTCAGTATGTTCATAATTATTCATCCACAACAACCACATCAAACAGCACTACAATCCAGCATGTAAAACAAGGAAGCATATATGTATAAAAAGGGGGATGGGATCAACTGCATCTCAAAAATAAAAAAAACAAAGAAGATGCATATGAGAGAAAAAATTGAAGCAATAACATTGAAGAAACTGGTTCAGAAACCTCATATTCTACATTTGTTCTTGTACTGTGAAAATATCTTATAGTGCAGGATCTAAGGCCGAAGCGCAAAATGGTGTCTCATGCAGCAAATTTACAATGTAAGTTGCAGCAAATTTACCTAATCTATTATTCATTATCCAAATGCAAGCTTTTTCCAATGTTCATTATCCAAATGCAAGCTTTTTCCAATATATGTTGCGGCAAATTTACAATCATTTGAAATTTGCAAACCAATACAATTACAATCCAATCATAATTTAGAATGTCCTTCTTAGAAAACGAAATTCAGTTAAATGTACATCAAACATCACCATTCAATACAAGCAAGTAAGCAAGCAAGAACATGCGTGCGCAGAAACACACACACACACACACACAAGTATTGTGTACTTACCCTATATATTAATATTGTTTTAAACATAATTAAGCTTCTAGTAGTAAAAACAGGACAGTGAAGCCCACTTCCGAGTCTTAGAAGTAATCAAGATCCAGACCTCGAACAGATATTATGAATTTTAATTTTACTTAAACAGCAGACATACAGAGCCAAGATTTTAAAAAGCTACCCAAATACTGGCAAAGAGTTGAAAATATAGAGATATTGACAAATTCAGGGCATGTGACTTCTTCCGCGCATACTACATGTATCTCCACTACACAATAGATGTATCTCCACCACTCAACAACATACATGATATTTGCATTGTAAATGAACAACAGAGGCTATAAATAAAGACTCTTGACTGATCAAAGAAAAAACATGGCCGAACCTGACAGAACCCGATTAGCAAGAAAATTTCAATAGTCTCTCCCCCACTATGAAAGTGGTTGCCACCTTACTGGAGCATGCATTCCGCAAATAGGCACTATGCTCAGGTAGAAGTATGGGTTCAGTAGAGTGTTTTTCCAGTCTATTTATAATTTTGAGCTCGGTACTGAACTGTTAGCTCATGGTTGTGTTTTCTGCAGTCTATCTAGGAAAAGAGGGACTCTCAGGATTGAATCAACTAAATCATAATTGTAGGCAAACAATGGTCATTACGTGGAGGAACTCACCTAGTACTTTGCAGGTTATTCTTGTGCTGCTTCCGAGAAGCGCCTGTCGACGGTGCTCTTGGCCGGGCGGCGCGTCCGTGTAGGCAGCCGTGGCATGCAGACTGAGCGGCGGCGGCGGCGCGTCCGTGTAAGCGGCGGTGGCATGCAGGCTGGTGCAAACTCAAATTAGCTTCCTAGGTGAACACTACATGCAATAATTTGTTTGTTCTTAATTATGAATTAAATTCAAGATGCTATTGTCTTACATGAAAAATACATGCTCGTGTTGTGCAGTTCACACAAAATTGTTTATTTCATCAGGAGTATAAAAATTCAGAAAACACTAATTTCAGCAAGTCTGCTTCAATAGTCAGGAAAGGGCGGTGTTCTATTGCTGGTGTTCTGTCTCGAAACTGAAAATGTAATTACAGAGGCGTACATACCTTTGCCGTTCCAGAGGAGGCGCCGCCCGGCGAGGCCTTCCCGTGCAAGGCCGTCGTTCAGGGCGTTGAGGTAGTCTGGTGCAAGCAGTGGCTTGCAGGCGGCGCCGTCGATTCCGTGTACGCGGCGGCGGTGGCGAGCAGGCTAAGCGGCGGAGGCGGTGGTGGCGTGCAGGCTGAGCGGGCAGGCGAGCACAGCGGGGTGTACATGGCGAGCGCGGCGGCGGCGGCGGGCAGGCGAGCGCACGGGTGTGCGAGGGCGACGGCTGTGGCGACGTGCTAACAAGCGCGGCGGCGGCGGAGTGCTGGCGAGCGTGGCGGCGGACTGGCGGGCGCCGCGGCTTGCGAGCGGCGGCGGCGGCGGACTGGTAGAGCGCCATACGGCCAGGTGTGCGTGCGGGACGCGTCGGCGGTGGCGTGCTTTCGGGACGCGGCGGCGGCGGGCGTTGCGAGCACGGCGGCGGGCTGGCGAGCGCGTCGGCGGCAGCGGACCTACGGGCACGATGGTGGCCTGGCCTAGTGGCGATCCGCTTGGCGTTGTTTTAGGAACTGACATGTTTTTTTTTTTAACGCGGAAACTGACGGTGTTAATTAGGCGTGGTCTGTCCGATGTGTTTTTAGTTAGCATAGGGACCCTTAGATCTTTTGGTTGTACGGTTAGGATCATTTGGATCACCCTCTCTGGGATGTTTTATATTAGTGGTGATACGTGGCCGATTGAGAAAGATCCCAAGCAATCGATCTATCAAAATACAATCTACTTTTTACCTTTGTTCTTTTTACTCCCTCCGTTTCTTGATGCAAGGCGTATAGTTTTTTGAGAAAAATTCCAAAATATAAGGTGTATTATGATTTTTAGACAATTTCACTACTCCAAAGATGAGTTAAATACTTCCACTGAGATACTTGACAGATTTTTTTAAATTTGTAGCTGTTAGTAACACCTCTCTCTCCGATTCTCTCCATGTGAAATGATTACACCATGTATAAAATTCACATGTCTTAATATTCGTGCCAGAAAACTATACGCACTACATTCAGGAACGGAGGGAGTATCGTTTTTCTCCCATGCTCTAGCAGCCCTAGGGTTTGGATTATCTTTACCGTTTTGCGCTAAAAAGCGGTCGTATCTCCTGCACGAAAGCGAGGAATTCTTTGTTGCTTTGCTCGTAAAGCAATCGGTTCGTCGTCACGAAAGTACGACGGTTATCGTGTTGCTGTGCGGTAATTTTGCGTGGCAACAGACACCCGTAGTTTGAATCAGAGGTCGAGGTTTGGCTTCCAATGAATTGAATGTGTTCATATGGTTTTCTTTCTGCAAGATTGGATTGTGCCTCTTCTATTCCGTGAATGCTAACTTGTACTCCTTGTTAAAATTTTCGATGTTCAATGCTAGTGCTTTTGTGTCTTTGAAACTCACAACTGTATGATTAGTAAAAGATCGGTTTGATAAATCTTACTTAAATACATGACCGTCCTTCAGTAGAACACTTATATATGTATCAAAATTCGCTTCCAATTAAATGAGTGAGGCAACGAAATCATAGAATATAACCTTAGGAAAGAGCATGTCCAATTCGTGGACAATCGTTGACCAAAATCATCCAGTTTGTTTACAGTGATGACGCACGTAGTTTGAATTGGTGGCGGAGGTTTGGCTTCCATTTGATTGATTGTGCCTCTTTTATTCTGCGAGTAATTTTTTTTCGAGATATTCTGCGAGTATTAAGTACTTGTTAAAGTTATGAATTTCACAACAATGCTGGTGCTTTCTGTCTTTGGAACTCATGACTTTACATCAATGAAAAAAATAGCGCGCTACAGAAATATAGCGCCGGCCTAAAAATATGCTATTAGCGTGCTATATCGCGTTATAACGTGCTATTTTCGTTATAGCGTACACGATTTTTATAGCGAGACAATTCTTAAAACGCTATATCGTGCTAATAGCGGCGATATAGCGCGCTATTTTTTTCATTGCTTTACATTGGTAGTTCTTAATAAACGATTGGATGATACATCGTTGTGAAATACATGATCGTCGTTCAAACAAAAACCTTGTCTAAAAAAATGCACTTGCAAATATATTAAAGAGAAAACAAAATCATAGCAGAACATTAGAAAAAAGTATGTTATAGACGTCCTTGGTTGATCTCTATTTGCGTGTGACGACGGCTACGTAAGGAAGCTCAACTGATCCCATGAATAGTCTTCCACCTTTCCTCTCCACTATCTCGGTTGGCCTCACGCTCTTTGGTCCTCGCATCTCCTCAATAATCTTTCCGTGAAGAAATTTTTTTGGTAGCTTGGTCCGCGGAGGCGACCGCGGAGGCGACCGCGGAGGCGGCCACCGCGACGACAACGTCTGCGGCAGCGGAGGCGCCCGTGAATGCATGTGCGACTGTGGAGGCGGCTGTGGAAGGGGCGGACACGCCGCTAGTCGGCGTTGCCCTTTCACCACGGAATCGTCTAGGTCCGGAGGTACATGGTCTTTCTAATGGTGGAGGTCGTTTTTGGTGTCTAGGTTCGACGAGCTCGGATGGAGATTCAACGGAGGATGAGAAGGGCGGCGAGGCGATCTCGCCGGAAATCAGATATGGAAGGTCACAGCTGTTTGGAGGCGAATGTATGACTCCGGTGGCCACCGGATCCAGATCAATGGCGTCTTCTTCATCCAGGATGGTGCGGCGGTTGGCGAAGCGTCGTCGTCAACAAGTTTTGGCTGCTTCCTTGTTCATGGATGGTGAGTCGCCGGCGAGGAGGTTGCGCGTGCCAAGGACGCCGTCGGTCGGCGGATCCGCGGTTGCGCCAAAGCAGTTGAGACTACCGGTCCTACCGGCCTCATTTTTTACAGAAAAGGATGGAGGAGATGGTTGGATCAAGGTGTGCCGGCGGCGTCGACCGGCGGGGTCAGGCGCTGGTTCACCGGAGTTGCGATCCGGTTTTCCAGGAGCAAATCTTGATTTTCAAAATATTCGTAACGTTCGGAACCAGGCGGGCTTCGGCCCGGCCAGGCCTAACGTGCATGGAAGCCCACCTAGGTGGAGGGAGATCGATCGCGAGAAGGTCTTCGTGACCCCTCGATCTATCGAGCCGGCAGGGGGGGTTAGACGCCTTTTCGGTTCTTTCTGGTCGCGGTACCCTGCTGCTAGGGTTTCTGGCGGCTCAAGCGTTATGGCTTTCCGTGCTGGCGGCGGAGCAGATCCCGGGCAGGGTGGTGGTGCGCCGCCTGGGAGAGGAGGTTTTCAAGGTGGCGCGGGACGCAGCACTTTCGAGGTGGGCGGTCCTAGTGGTGTTGCCGGCAACCCGACGGCGATGCAGTTTGAGGGCGATCAAGGAGCTATCCGCGGTGGTTTCAACGCCGGGGTGGGTTTCAACCGTGGCCGGAGAGGCGGCTACTATAACGGTCGTGGTCGTCGTGCTGGGTATGGTGCCGGTGGATATGGCTATGGTTTTGGAGGACGAGGCAATGGGTATGGTTACGGCAGAGATAATGGCTATGGTTATGGTGATGGTGGTTATGGACAGGGTGGCTATGGCAATGGGCAAGGTCGCGCTGAGTTCCGAGGTGTGCGTGGTCGCTTTGGTGACGGTGGCTATGGCGGTCGAGGTGGTAGGGGGTATGCAGCGGTGGTGCCCCCCGCGGTTCCTCAGGCGGCGGCCCCTGTTCCGGTGACGGTGACCGCGACGGCTCCGGCGGTGGTACCACCGGTACCCGTGCAGCAGGGGCTACCTTCGGGTGGAGTGTTGTCGGCAGGTCAGGGGGTTGTGCATGGAGCGTCGGTGCCGGTGGCTGTGGTTGCGGCGGCTCCGGTTGTTGAAAATGTGGTGCCAGTGACTCAGATTGCGCAGGTTTCAGCGGTGCAGCAGCAGAATGCGGCGCCGGCGGTCTCGGCTGAGCAGCTTTCGGTGGCTCTAAACGGTGCTGCTCCGAAGAAGGGGAAGCGGTGCTATCGTTGTGGAGTGGCTGGGCACAGATCGGCTGAGTGCACGGTGGATATTTGTGTGATTTGTGAGGGTCCGGCGCACGGTGAGAGGCAGTGTCATTTGTTGACAGCGCCTAAACCTCAGATCAGGGTTTATGGTTATGGGCAAGAGGAGCTTATTTTCTTTGAATACCCTTGTACTGAGACTTATAAGCCGAAGATGGAGAATGTTCGTCTGGCATCTGTGGTGGTGAATGATGGTGAGATGACTATCCCGGGTATTGTTATGCAGTTGCAGAGGCTGGTCCCTACGGACAACTTCGTGTGGAATGTGCGTAGGATGGGACATAACATCTTTCAGGTGCAATTTCCAACTAGAAGTGATCTTGACAGGCTGAAGGTTTTTGGAGTTTGCACGGTGCCGAACAGCTCTTGTAAGCTCACGTTTGATAGTTGGGCGCAGACTCCTCAGCCGGTTAGGTCACTACCAGAGGTGTGGCTTCGGGTGCATGGTATTCCAAGACACCACATTGGTGATTTTCTAGCTTTATGGGCTGTGGGAGATATGTATGGGAAAACTTTGGAGATTGACATGCCGTATACTAGAGAACATGGGGTTTTGAGAATCAGAATTGGTTGCCTTAACTACAGGAAGATTCCCACTCGTTTTCCTCTTTTTATTAAAACCGGTTTCTTTGATCTCACTTTTGAGGTGGAAGGGTTGGAGATACCGGGAGAGGACGACGTCGACATGGATGGGGGAGATGGTTCGGATGGTGATGATGAGGATAATGGCACGAAGGATAATGAGGAAAGTGATTTTCAAGATAAGGTGGCCAGGTGTTTGGGGATGGCTACTAGTGGTTCTGCTGATATGTCGGGGACTGGTCAAGGGGGTGGTTCGGACGCCCAAAAAACTCATAAAGGGGTGAAAGGTGGGGTGGTGTTCTCGCCTTTGGTGCAGCACACGTTTGATCTCGCTAGGAAGGAATTCACCTTGCTTCGACAGGGATTGTTGCCGGGTGGGGAATCGCCGGCTGTTGTGGAACCGATCATAGAGATGGAGGAAAGAGAAGAGGACCGGCTGGCGGTTGTGGCTCGGAAGGTACAGACGGTCCAGAATGCCGTGGAGCAGACCGCCGTGGACACCGTTGTGGGTGGCACGGATCCTCCTCGGGTGGCCGCGAGCTGGGAGTCGCCGGTGGCCAGGTCTTGCTCAGAGGGGTCCATTGGCGGTGGGCAGGTTGCGAGCAAGGGCTCTTCTTCGGCATCTTCTCCAAGTTCGCCGAGTAGGAGCACCGTTCCATTTCCTTCGTTCCCGATCTCTACGGGGGAAGGGAGAATAGAGGGGATCCGTCGGAGTGTGGTGAACTTTGGGGGAATTCAGGATGGCGCTACGTTGGGTATTCGCTCCAGTGAGCGGATTCAAGCCCAGCATAACGCTGATGATTCTCAGTTGAGCCGAGCCATGGCGTTGGCTGCGCAGCGAGACACGTTCCAAGGTACGAATTTATCTAAGCGCTTTTCGATTTCGTCTTTTTCGGATAAGGAGATTGTAGATAGAGCATCGAGGTTGGGGGTGTCGTTCGGTTCGGATGAGAGACAAGTTTTACATTCAGTTAATTTGCTTAAGGAATGTGAGGTGGCGAGGGAGCTTATTATGTTGCATAATACTTTAGGCAAACAAAATGATGATAAGCCTAATTGTCTAATAATGAATAGAGTGTCGAGTATAACTGAGGATTTGGAGGATGATGGTGGTGAGAAAGAACTGGAGGATCGTTCGGATGCCTCTTTTCTTTCTGAGCGGGTCAAGCGGACTCGTAAAAAGAAGGATTATAGTCACGTTAACAAGCGGAGAAGTAGTAGGTTAAAAATCCAAAAAAAGAAATCGTGATGAATAGTGTAAGAGGGATATTTTGGAATAGTGAGGGTTTTCGTGACCCTGGGAAGCATTTCTTTGTTCAGGAATCGATTAGAGAGAAAAAATTAGACTTTATTGCTTTGTCGGAAACAGGACGGTCTAATTTTGCAACCCCCTTTTTGGGTCATTTGGCAGCTGGACAGGACTTTAGTTGGTTTTGCTTGCCGCCTAGAGGCCGATCTGGGGGTATGCTGGTTGGGGTAAATGAGGCAACTATTCAGGTGTCAAAAGTTGATGTAGGAGAATTCTGTGTTAAGTTGTTTGTTAAATCAAAGTGTGATGGTTTCCAATGGGTTTTAGTCTCGGTTTATGGGGCTGCGCAGGATGAGGGTAAGCCTTTCTTCTTGTCGGAGTTAGTTCGGTTGTGTGAAAATGAATCACTACCAATGTTGGTGGGTGGGGATTTTAACATTATTCGGAAACCGGAAGTGAAGAGCTTGTGACTCGGCAAATCCCAAGGTCGAATACCCCGGGTTGATTGAAGGAGAAAGAAAGAGATCAGGCTGGTGAACACGACGGCTAACAGGGGGCGATTTACCCAGGTTCGGCCCCTCGAGTTGAGGTAAAGACCTACTCCTGCTTGTCTGGAATTATCGATTGGTGGCTACAATGCGATGCTCAATGATTCGATGCCCTAGACGGCGCACCCTCCCGGCCTTTATACTACAGGCCGGGTCTCGGGTGGACGGTGCGATTGCACGTACAAGATATGGAAACCTCCTCACCGACCTAATGTCGACTACTTGTGGTATACGGAATCCTTCTTGGGCTTCGCTGGGCCTTCCTTGGCGTGACCCAAGTACCATCACCGTGGGTGACCCGAAAGGTAGCCCCACGACAGTAGCCCCCGAGTGCTCAGTCGAATCGCAGAGTCGGGTGGAGGACTCCCCCCTTCAGGGCACGCCACATGGAATCGTTGATGAAGATTGCTTCGAGTGAGCTTGTCTTGATTCTTCGGGTGCGCCGTCTTGATTTTTCGGAGTCGCAGCATTTCGACTGCTTTTCCTCGTAATCATCGGGTGCGCGAACAGCGCTCCCGATGGGAGTAGCCCCCGAGATTAAGCTGAATTGCTTGCAATTGAGGTTAAACTCAATTTTTCCTCAGTCGAAAAGCCCGCTCCCGATGGGAGTGAACAGATGACTCGAACTTGTCCGAGTCGAAACTGTACAGGCTCGACTTACTCTGTCACTCAGCCTTAACGGCCTACTAACTTGTCATAAAATCAGCTTTAAAAAAGCTTACTTCGTCTTACTCCACTCGAACGTTTGGTTCGAACGTACTTGGTTCAGTCGAACGGCTATCGAATGCTCAGCCAATTGCTTGGCTTACTTGACACACTTCCATGATGACGTCAGGGATGACGCTTTTGATGACATGACTCGACAGGCTCTGCGCCCGACGGGACGTGACGATGGTGGGCCCGCTGCCACAGCGACGACCGCTGAATATGGACCGTTGGGCGCGAAAACTCCGCGGCGTGATGATGATGCTTCGGTTCCCGTGCATAGTGGAGCACGACCGGGGTGTCCGTCGCGCGACACGTGGGCGGCTGGATTCTTGCGGCGCGATGCGGTTGCACGATGGACGGCCGTGATGAACTGCCCCGCGGTATATGTTTTTCACCGCGGTGCAAAGGCAGGTCACGCATCCTCATTCTCCTCCATCTCGCCGCCAGTTCTTGCCTCCATTGTTCCTCGCAAAAAGTTTCCAACAAAGTTCTCCCCTTTCCTCCGGCGACATGGGCCACAAGAGGAGCAAGGGTACTGAGAGCTCCACCGCCGCCGCCGGCGACGACGCCGGGATGAAAAAGGTGGAGGGCGACTGGAGCAAGTCCTCCGTCAAAGCGGCGGAGCTCGACAGCCTCCGCCAGCAGGGGCTGCTGCCACCGGAGGCCGTGGCGACGACGCGGGCGCCCGGTAAGGATTCCGTCCCTGCTCCCCGCAGTGGGGAACGCGTCTGCTTCGTGGAGTTCCTTCCGCGGGGATTCGGGTTCCCCTTGCACGATTTTGTCCGTGGGCTCTTATACGCCTATGGGATTCAGATCCATGATCTGACTCCCAACAGCGTCTTGAGCATCACGAGCTTTATCGTGCTCTGCGAGTGTTTCCTGGGGATCGCACCCCACTGGGCACTGTGGAAGTCTATTTTCATGGTGCGCCGGATGGCGGGTAAGTCGAAGGAGACCTACCCGGTCGGCGGCTTCGGAATCCAGCTGCGCGGCGACACGAACTTCTTCCACATGAAGAAGTCCGACTCCGTGCAAGGCTGGAGGAAGAAGTGGTTCTACATCACGTGGAACCAGGCCGGGATCCCCGACTTCGCTGATGAACGGCCTCTGAAGAAGACCAACGCCTGGTCGCACTCCCTGTCGACGGAGGAGAGGGAGTCGATCAAGCCGCTGCAGTCGCTTCTTCGCGGGTTGATCAAGACAATGGGACGCGAAGCCGGCGGAATCCAGCTGATCGCCATGTTCCACAGGTTGAGGGTGCAGCCTCTGCAACAGCACCCTCTCCCAATGTGGGAAATGGCAGTCGACCCGGCAATGGACGATGCACAAGTCGCAATCAAGGTGAGGGCCATCACCAGCCTTCGGGTTGCTGACGCGTGCAACGTGACTTGCTCAGTCGCGCCCTTCAGCTCGACGAATCCGATCCCAGAGGTAAGTGTTTGAATCTTGAAGTCTTCGTTACTTGGAGTTGACTGTCTTTTTCTGAACTTTCGACTGTTGCTTGCTGATCTTCAGGATCGGAAAAATTACGTGAGCCTTCCTCCGTTGATGGAGAATGGCGCTCACGATGAGGCCGCCTTCGTTGCCGAGCAGGACGGCGATGAAGAGAGTCTTCCCCCCGCGTCCTCGCCTAGCGAGGAAGCAGAGGAGGAAGAGGAGGAGGAGGAGGCGCCGCTCAAACGGCGCAAGCGAAAGCATGTCGGCTCCGCCGCCGCGACATCACCCTTGAAGGAGGCAGAAAAGGAGGACTCCAGCTCGTCGTCTTCGGAGGCGAACAAGCTTGTGGATTCTCTGATTGTGACTCCGCTGGACTCCGCGCCTCCCGCGGGGTTTGGGAGGATGCCGACTCCTTCCATGAGCAGCGATGGTGAATATGCTGACAGGTAAGCTTTATGCGACTGAACCTTTCTGTTTCGCTTCTTCTTTCTGTTCCTTGGGTGTTTTCTGAATCTTTTGTAAGCAGCCACCAAGGTGGTAATGTCCATGATTCGCCTCGTGAGGAGGAACACCAGTCTGCTGCCCCGGAGCATGCGACTGGTACAACTGAAGAGGCGCCACAGGCGAACGATCCGGTGCTGGACCCTTCGACGGCCACCCGGCCGGATGGTGCCGCTGATGCGACTGCCGTGGATGCTGATCTGATCCAGCATGTAAGTATCTTCTTTCTTATCTTGCAAATTCTTGTATCGGGTGCGCGAACAGCGCTCCCGATGGGAGTAGCCCCCGAAGATGTGCGTGACTAGCATAGTCGGGTACAGATTTATACTTCTGTTTTCCGCAGCCCGTCTATCGTCAGCAGATGGAAACGGCCACCCGCTTCATTCGTCTGGAGCAGGAGGCTAGTCAACTTCGTGCTGCGCTTGAGCAGTCGAGGAGTAAGTATCCCTTGTCGAGTCTTTTGAACTTTCTTCGACTGTCTGCACTTCTGATCTTTTGCACGGGTGTTCTGCAGAAGACAACCAAGGCTTGGCGAAACGGGTCCAGCAACTGGAGAAGTCGCTTGAGACCCAGCTTGAGGCAGAAAAGGTTCAGGTCGAACGCCTGATTAGCATTGCCACGGCCATTGGTGGTAAGTTCTCGGCTGATAGAAGCCTACTTTTGCCTTTGTTGCCTGCAGGTAACCTTACTATTCGTGTTATTTCTGAATGTAGGTGTTGGTGGTGGTGCTCCCCCTGAAGGGACGTCCAGCGCAAATACCACCTTGTCGGCGGCAGTCGACCTCTGCAACCGAGTTTGCGCGTGCGCCGCGGACGCTGTGAAGAAGTCCTCGAGCGCCCTGGCCAACATCTATGAAGGTGTTTTCCCTGGTCAGGCCGCGCCTAAGGAGGCTGACAAGCTGGCGGCTCCATTTGCTGAGGCGAATGTGATGGCCAACTACACCCGCACCCAGACGGTACGCGGCTCCGAGCTCACCTTCCGTCTGTTACTCGGTCATGGGATTTCGGGTGACTTTGAGGCGGCTGTGAGCGACTTCCCTCGAAGGCCCGATGGAAAGTCCAAGTCTCTGACCAGCGTCAAGGACAAGGCGACTAAGTTAGCTAAAAAGCTGATTGACACCTTTGAGAGGAAGCTTGCAGAGTCAGCCGCCAAAAAGGGCCGCGCACCGTCGGGTTCTGCTATGTAGTGTTGTAGTAGGGGTCTTCTTTTGTCTTTTGTAATGAAACTTGATGAAATCAATGGATATGCTGATTCTGTCATGCGACTGTGTTTTTGTCTAGTCTTGTTGGAAATAGTGCTCTCTGATGTTCTTTAAATTGACAGCCTGACGGAAGTGCTCCTCCGGAAGTCGCGGAAGGTATCCGTGCGTACTTGGATGAAGGTACCTCTTCGACTGCGCCTGCGTCTTCGCGTTGTCCGACTCCTCCGGCTCCCGCGCGGAGCAGGAACGATCAGCGAGTGTTTAATTATATGCGGAACAAGATTACTGAACTTGAGTCGAAGCTGCGTAGAACTGACGTGGAGCTTGATCGTCTCAGGGCACGTTCCGCTGGGCCGTTCAATCAGCGCGAACGGTTCCTTCTTGACCAGATTGATCTGATATGTCGACAGCTGCAAGGTTTGTGCTCTAGCTGCTTCTCTTTGATTTCTTCATGCTTGTGTTGTTCTGCATCTTGACCCGTGTTGATTTGCAGTTGTTAATCCCGACTGGCAAGCCGAGAACGCTCGAGTGGACGAGCGCGTGGATAGCGAGGCCACCGGTAGTTCGGTCGAAGCTCGCCAATTCTGGGTACATAAGGGAGAGGGCCGCATACTTGCACGGATGCTGGATCGCACCTGGCGGGCTGCATTCGTTCTTGAGGGTTGCAGGAAAGCACTCTGGCAGATCAACAAAGTGTTCTTCCCCCTTGATGAGCAGCCGGAAGGGTTGCCCGCGCTGTTGGAGAGGTTCCGCAGTAGCAGGGCATTGAAGGTGATCGTCTTCAACCAGCTTGTTGCCGGGGCCAACACGGCGTTTGCCTATGTTCGACTGCATCGACCTCATGTTCCCTTGGACAGAATACTTGATGGCTTGCCTAGGGATGTTGATTATGCCGAATCCCTTGAACCCGCACGTCAGGTGATGCAACATGTCATGAATCATACAGAGCGACGTGTAGGGCCACTGGATGCGCCAAAGGAAGAGCCTGTCGACTAAGAAAAAATTTTGTTGTATAATGTTAGCTTGTAACATGAATGTACGTATGCATGTGAATATGCTGATACGGGGTTAATCCCTAAGTATATGAAAACGTTGTGTCGTGAACTCATAACCCGTGTTGAGCAGCCCCCGAGTGTGTTGGGTGGCGGCCGAAGATTTTTGGGTGATGCCTGTTAGGCGCAGCCCCCGAGTGATTCGGGTGGCGGCCTAGGCTGACTGAGACCTGTGCAGCGCGAGCCCCCGAGTGCGTCGAGTGGCGGCCGAGGATTTTCGGGTGATGCCTGTATGGCGCAGCCCCCGAGTGGTTCGAGTGGCGGCCTAGGCTGACTTTAGACCTGTACAGCGCGAGCCCCCGAGTGCGTCGGGTGGCGGCCGAGGATTTTCGGGTGATACCTGTATGGCGCAGCCCCCGAGTGGATCGAGTGGCGGCCTAGGCTAACTTTAGACCTGTACAGCGCGAGCCCCCGAGTGCGTCGGGTGGCGGCCGAGGATTTTCGGGTGATGCCTGTATGGCGCAGCCCCCGAGTGGTTCGAGTGGCGGCCTAGGCTAACTTTAGACCTGTACAGCGCGAGCCCCCGAGTGCGTCGGGTGGCGGCCGAGGATTTCGGGTGATGCCTGTATGGCGCAGCCCCCGAGTGATTCGAGTGGCGGCCTAGGCTAACTTTAGACCTGTACAGCGCGAGCCCCCGAGTGCGTCGGGTGGCGGCCGAGGATTTTCGGGTGATGCCTGTATGGCGCAGCCCCCGAGTGGTTCGAGTGGCGGCCTAGGCTAACTTTAGACCTGTACAGCGCGAGCCCCCGAGTGCGTCGGGTGGCGGCCGAGGATTTTCGGGCGATGCCTGTATGGCGCAGCCCCCGAGTGGTTCGAGTGGCGGCCTAGGCTACAAAGGAGAGGGTGACACAAAAATTTCTTTAATCATCTTTATTTATTCTCGCAAACAGGCCGCCTCATTAAAACCCTTCCAGTCCCCTTAGGTACCCTGGCGAGGGAAAGAGTGCGTAAGAAACCTGCTGCTACTTAGAGTTTACAGTGTAGGGTACATCAGGCGTAGAAGCGGCGTAGCTGTGCCACGTTCCACGGGTTACTGCAAACTGTTCCTGTGGCTTGGTCCTTCAGGCGATATGCTCCATTGCCGATTGCTTCTGTCACAATGTACGGGCCTTCCCATGGGGAGGCGAGCTTGTGTACTTTCTTCTGCTTGAGTCGAAGGACCAGGTCGCCTGGGACAAAAGATCTGGGTCGCAGTCGTCGCCCGTGGTAGTTGCGCAGGTCCTGCTGGTACACTGCTGTGCGGCTGAGGGCGATGTCGCGTGCTTCATCTAGAGTGTCCATGTCATCTTCTAGTGCCTCTTCTGCGTCGGACTCGTCGTAGGCCACGACCCGTGGAGCGTCAACTNACTTTGAGTTTACAGTGTAGGGTACATCAGGCGTAGAAGCGGCGTAGCTGTGCCACGTTCCACGGGTTACTGCAAACTGTTCCTGTGGCTTGGTCCTTCAGGCGATATGCTCCATTGCCGATTGCTTCTGTCACAATGTACGGGCCTTCCCATGGGGAGGCGAGCTTGTGCACTTTCTTCTGCTTGAGTCGAAGGACCAGGTCGCCTGGGACAAAAGCTCTGGGTCGCAGTCGTCGCCCGTGGTAGTTGCGCAGGTCCTGCTGGTACACTGCTGTGCGGCTGAGGGCGATGTCGCGTGCTTCATCTAGAGTGTCCATGCCATCTTCTAGTGCCTCTTCTGCGTCGGACTCGTCGTAGGCCACGACCCGTGGAGCGTCAAACTTAATGTCACAGGGTAAGACTGCTTCTGCGCCGTACACCATAAAGAACGGTGTGTATTGGGTGGATCTGTTCGGCGTGGTGCGTAGGCTCCATAGCACGCTTGGAAGTTCCTCTACCCAGGCTCCTGCAGCTCGTTTCAACGGCACTCGCAGACGCTTCTTTATCCCTTTGCTGACTAGGCCGTTGGCCCTTTCGACTTGTCCGTTAGACTGCGGGTGTGAGACGGATGCGTAGTTGAGCTTGATGCCTTGTTCCTCGCAGAAATCTCTGAACTCCTCGGCTGTAAAGTTCGTGCCGTTGTCGGTGATGATACCGTGGGGCACGCCAAATCTGAAGATGATGGACCTGATGAAGTTGACTGCTGAAGTTGCGGTTGAACTTGTGATTGGCACCGCCTCGATCCACTTCGTGAATTTATCGACTGCCACCAGGAGGTGCGTGTGCCCACCCGGGGAAGACTTCTTGAAGGGACCTACCATGTCGAGTCCCCACTGCGCGAACGGCCATGCAAGTGGGATGGTTTTCAATGCTGATGCAGGTGCGTGAGGTTTGTTGGCGAACTCTTGGCAGCCGACGCACCTTTTTACGAGCTCGACTGCGTCTTGCATTGCAGTGGGCCAGTAGAACCCTGCTCGCAAGGCCTTGGCAACCAGTGCTCGACTGCTTGCATGATGCCCGCAGATTCCGGCGTGGATGTCGAGTAGAATAGCTTGGCCGTCAGATGGATCAATGCACCTTTGGAGTACGCCTGAGATGCTTCGCTTGTAAAGCTCGCCCTTGATGATGGTGAAGCCCTTCGAGCGGCGGACAATGCGCCTTGCTTCGACTGGGTTCTCTGGCAGCCGCTGATGCAGCATGTAGGCCAGATACGGGCTTGTCCATGTGGGTTCGACCAGCATGATCTCCATGGGCTCCTTCTCCGTGCTTTGCGGGTTGGCGGTAGTTGTTGTCGATGCAGGGGGTTCTGGCGGGGGCCGGACCCTGATAGAGCGCTGCGTGATGCACTCGAGGAAGACTCCGGGTGGAACCGGAGCTCGATCTGAGCCGAGGTTGGCGAGGATGTCGGCTTCTTCATTGCTTTCGCGGCCAATGTGTCGCAGTTCGCAGCCGTCGAATTGGCCTTCCAGCTGGTTGTACAGCTCCCTGTATGCTATCATGTTGTCAGCGATGGCGTCGCATTGCTTCATTGTTTGCTGCACCACCAGGTAGGAGTCGCCATAGATCATGAGGCGAGTGGCGCCGCAGTTCTTGGCCATCCGCATGCCGTGGATCAGTGCCTCGTACTCCGCCTCGTTGTTGGAGGGTGTTGGAAATTTCATCTGCAGCACGTACTTAAGCTTATCGCCTTTGGGTGATATGAGCACGACTCCCGCTCCGGCTGACTTGAATTTCTTGGATCCATCGAAGTACATGGTCCATGCAGTCGATAAATCAGGCTCGTCTGGTAGCTGCGCTTCTATCCACTCTGTGGTGAACTCCGGGAGGACCTGAGCCTTGATTGCCTTCGGGTGCACGTACTTCAGCCCCCATGGCCCTAACTCGACAACCCACTTGGCGACTCGCCCTGTCGCGGATGGATTAGTGAGGATGTCTGATAGGGCGGAGGAGCTTACCACCGTTATCGGGTGCTCGGAGAAGTAGTGTACCACCTTCCTTGACGTCATGAAGACGGCGTATGCCAGCTTCTGGTAGTGCGGGTACCTCTGCTTTGACTCTGTTAATACCTCGCTGAGGTAATACACGGGCCGTTGGACGGGATGAGCCCTTCCTTCTTCCTCCCGTTCGACTACGAGAACGGTACTGACCACTCTGTTCGTGGCTGCCACGTAAAGGTACAGTGGTTCATTCTCCTGGGGTGCTACCAGTACTGGAGGGGTTGTCAGGGTCTTCTTCAGCCTGTCAAAGGCATCCTGTGCTTCCTCCGTCCACTCGAATTTGTCCGCCTTTTTCATCAGCTGGTAGAAGGGCAGGGCCTTTTCTCCCAGCTTACTTATGAATCGACTGAGTGCTGCGACTCTGCCGGCTAGACTTTGTACGTCATGAAGTTTTGTTGGTGCAGGCATGTCTAGTATATTTTGCACCTTTTCTGGATTTGCTTCGATTCCTCTCGCAGAGACAAGGTACCCTAGTAGCTCTCCGGCTGGGACGCCGAAAACGCACTTGTCTGGGTTCAGCTTGATCTGGTACTTGTCGAGTGCCTCGAAGACCTTGCGGAGGTCGTCGATGAGGGTGTCCTCTTTGCGGGTGGTGATAACGATATCGTCGACGTAGACTTGGACCACCTTCCCGATAAGCTTCTTCAGGCAGGCTTGCATTGTACGCTGGTACGTGGCCCCAGCGTTTTTCAACCCGAAGGGCATCATGGTGTAGCAGAACACACCGTGTGGTGTGATAAACGCCGTCTTCTCTTGGTCTTCGACTGCCATCTTGATCTGCTGGTATCCTGAGTAGGCATCCAGGAAGGACAGGCGTGCGCAGCCCGCAGTCGAGTCGACGATCTGATCAATCCGCGGGAGCGGAAAGTGATCCTTGGGGCAACATTTGTTGATGGCGGTGAAGTCGACGCACATGCGGAGTTTCTTCGTCTTCTTCTTTTCCACCAGTACTGGGTTTGCTACCCACTCTGACTTCTTGATTTCTTTAATAAAACCGGCATGGAGCAGCCGGTCGATCTCCAAACTGATCGCGTCTCTCTTTGGACCCGAAAAGCGCCTCATGGTTTGCTTGACAGGTCTGGCGTCCTTGCGAACGTGTAATCGGTGCTCGGCGAGTTCTCTTGGTATGCCTGGCATATCAGAAGGTTGCCAGGCGAATATCTTCCAGTTTTCGCGCAGGAACTCGACGAGCGCGCTTTCCTATGCGCTGGTCAAACTTGATGACACCCGAACCACCTTGTCAGCATCTGTCGGGTGTACCTGGTGGGCCCTGGTATCGTCGCTGGTGTTGAACGCCGAGTCCTTGGATGATTTCTTCTTTGGGGGGAAGAGGGTCTTGTCGTTGTCGACTGCCAGCATCTCCAGGTGATCGTCCATCCCAAAGAACTCAGAGATCCTGTTGAACTCGCGGTCGCAGCTGTCGGACCGGTCGAAGTCGCCTCTCACCGTGATGACACCCTTGGGTCCAGGCATCTTGAGCAGGAGGTAGGCGTAGTGGGGTACCGCCATGAACCTTGCAAAAGTTGGACGCCCGAGGATGGCGTGGTACTGTGATTTCCAGTCGACCACCTCGAAGTCGATTGCCTCCCTCCGGAAGTTGTCGGGTGTGCCGAAGATCACGTCGAGTGTGATTACTCCCATGGGCGTAACTGCTTGCCCTGGTACTATACCGTGAAAGGTATTAGATGACGGCGTCAGGTTGGAAGTTGACCTGTTCATGCGCCTGAGGGTGTCAGCGAAAAGAATGTTGATTCCGCTGCCTCCATCCATGAACACCTTTTTCAAGGTGTACTCCCCGATCTGAGCTTCGACTACTAGAGCGGCGTGCCCGGGCCGTGGTATTGCCGGCGGGTGGTCAGCCCTGGAGAAGGTGATGTCTGTCTCTGATCCTCTCAGGTACTCGGGTACTGCGGGTGGATTGGTGATTGCCTGAAAGACTTGGCGAGTAATGAGCTTCTGGGTCCTGTTGGAAGGACGCCCCTTCTGTATCATGTTCATCTGCCCGCGTGGTGCTGGGAACACGTTGGCAGGGTCCTGTTGCTGCGGTTGCTGCTGCTGCTGTTGCGGCTGCTGCGGTTGTTGCGGCGGGTAGTAAGCCAGTGCTGCTTGCGCTGGGTTGGCGAGTGACGGAGCTGGTGGTGCGTTGATTGCCAGCTGTCCCGCGACTGGTTGTCCCGCGGGTGATGCTTGATGAACCTGCTGCCCGTCCGTAGCAAGTACGCGCGTGAAGGCCCTGGCCAGCCGTTGCGCCTTCTTGCAGTCCTTCAACAGGTGTCGGGATCCCCACTTGCCTGTTTCCGGGTCCTTGAACATATGGTGCCTGCAGGGTTGCTCTAGCTCTTCCTCATCCGTGAGTATGCGTCTGCGCCACTCGCGCTTGCGACTTCCATCTCCGCGGTAGCCGCTGCCACCACCTTGGTTGTATCCTCTATCATTGCCACCGCCTTGGCTATATCCTCTATCATTGCCACCGCCTTGGCTATATCCTCTATCATTCTCACGGGGGGTTTCGAATCCCGCCGCTACTAACTCTATTGAGTCGTGGCCGATAAGCGTGGTTTCTTTTCAGTCGACCCTCTCGCCAGTTGCTGGGTTGGGGATCTGGCATTGAGTCGCGGACGGAGTCTTCTCCATCTGCCCATTGGTTGGCGATCTGCATAAGGTCTATCATATTCTTCGGCCTGAGCCTACCAAGTTCTTCGCGAAGGTCGCGACGGGTGAGGCCGTAGATGAATGCATCCATGACTCTGTCCTCTGAGGTGGCTCCATCCATGGTGTTGCGGAGCAGGGTCCACCGTTGGATGTACGAACGGAGTCGCTCCTCATGGCCCTGTTTGCAAGCTTGGAGCTCGATGAGGGTGGTTGGCCTGGTAAGTTCCCAGGAAACCTTTCNGCTTGCGACTTCCATCTCCGCGGTAGCCGCTGCCACCACCTTGGTTGTATCCTCTATCATTGTCACCGCCTTGGCTATATCCTCTACCATTGCCACCGCCTTGGCTATATCCTCTATCATTGCCACCGCCTGGCTATATCCTCTATCATTGCCACCGCCTTGGCTATATCCTCTATCATTCTCACGGGGGGTTTCGAATCCCGCCGCTACTAACTCTATTGAGTCGTGGCCGATAAAGCGTGGTTTCTTTTTCAGTCGACCCTCTCGCCAGTTGCTGGGTTGGGGATCTGGCATTGAGTCGCGGACGGAGTCTTCTCCATCTGCCCATTGGTTGGCGATCTGCATAAGGTCTATCATATTCTTCGGCCTGAGCCTACCAAGTTCTTCGCGAAGGTCGCGGCGGGTGAGGCCGTAGATGAATGCATCCATGACTCTGTCCTCTGAGGTGGCTCCATCCATGGTGTTGCGTAGCAGGGTCCACCGTTGGATGTACGAACGGAGTCGCTCCTCATGGCCCTGCTTGCAAGCTTGGAGCTCGATGAGAGTGGTTGGCCTGGCGTAAGTTCCCAGGAACCTTTTATGAATGCAGTCCTGAATTCCTCCCAAGTCCTGAAGGCATCCTTCGGCTGCGTGTTGAGCCACCCGCGGGCGGACCCCGTGAGCATCAGCTGGATGTACTGCATGGCGGTAGTCGAATTACCACCTTGGCAGCTGCATGCGATGAGGTAGTCGTCCAGCCAATCCTGCGGGTGCTGCTTTCCGTCGTACTTTTGTGTCTCCGCCGTCAGCTTGAAGCCTTTGGGCATCTTCGTGTCGCGAATATTTATACTGAAACACGGGGCTCCACGTGGCTCGTGGTCTTCTTCATCGTCGAATAGTCCTGCTTCTCGCAGTCGACGGGCACGGTCTATCCTTCTCTGTGTGACGACGTTGCGGCCGTCCTCGCTGGGCTGCAGTTGTCGTAGTCGAATCGGTTCCCGATCTGCCGCTGGTGCGACTCCACGGTTACGACGTCCTCGTTCCTCGTACGTCCCTTCGACTGGTTCTCCCCTTGACAAGGCTTCCTCGACTTGCCTCAAGGCTTGAATCTGCTGCCTATGTACGCGGGCGTTGGCGCTTCCTTCCGGCGGCTGCATGACCCGCAAATAGGTCTCGACTCCCATAAGCGCAGAGGCGGGTGTTCTGGGGATGGGTATTCCGTCCTCGTCTTCCAAGAAAGATGACTCCAAGTTGCGGGTGAGGTGGATGCGATCAGCCTCGTGTACCCGCGGCATGCGAGTTCTGTGCCTTCCTTCTTGATTGACTTCTTCTGATCCAGACAGGAACGAGAGCGCTGCCCTCCTGGCACTCGACTCGTCGGCTAGCTCCTTGCGCCGGGCCAACTCGGCTTTATCCTGTTTGATTCGTTCGGCTTCCTTCCAGAGCAAGTACTGGACCGCCTGTCGATCTTCCTGTGGATCTTCCGGGGCAGGGAACGTGCCATCGTCCACGTGCTTCTGTGCCCTAATCGCCAGCTCCAGGGTGATGGTGAGTTTCGTCACCTTGTCTTGCAGGGTGACTTCCATGGGGTACACGGGTGCTGATGGACCGGCCATGTAGACTTGCACGGGGTAGACCCGTCGAGTGGGGCTGATGCTCCCTGTCGTGCTTCCTTCATCTGAGCTGTACTCGTTGTCGAAGATCACAGCAACGTGGTGGGTACCACGGTCGCTGCTACTGGCGGCTGCACGACGCGTAGGTGCGATCGGCGCAATCGAAGCTGGTGCGGATCTTGGCTGGCGCCCGAACAGGTAGGTCGGAGTAGACTTGACTCGCCCCGTGGCCGCAGCAGATGCGTTTTTCTTGGCAACCGCAGATGCGATCGCCGCAGTCGAAGTTGATGTAGTCGAAGTAGACGCAGTCGCCTTGACCGCGGTAGATGCGATCTTCGCGACGGGTGAAGCCATGGTCGGTGCAGTTGATGTAGACGCAGATGTCGATGTAGATGCGATCTCCGTGATCTTCACGGCGGGTGAGGTTGTGATCAGTGCAGCCGCCATGGATGCAGGCGCCTCCATTGAGCGCAGGGCGGCCTGCGTAGGGCGGAGGGTTCCGCGACTGTCCACCAGATAACGCAAACTACCAAAGGTAATCCACGTGCTCTGTTGGAATCCGGCGTAAGCCGAAAGATCCGCCGGCGAGTGCTCGACGTACTCGAGGAAGCCGGTGTAGATCGACTCCCTCGCGCTGATGGCGTTGTTGGTTGTGGGTGAGGCCGGCATGATCACGACTCCAGCGATCTGTTCTTTCCCACAGACGGCGCCAATTGACGAGCTTGTGACTCGGCAAATCCCAAGGTCGAATACCCCGGGTTGATTGAAGGAGAAAGAAAGAGATCAGGCTGGTGAACACGACGGCTAACAGGGGGCGATTTACCCAGGTTCGGCCCCTCGAGTTGAGGTAAAGACCTACTCCTGCTTGTCTGGAATTATCGATTGGTGGCTACAATGCGATGTTCAATGATTCGATGCCCTAGACGGCGCACCCTCCCGGCCTTTATACTACAGGCCGGGTCTCGGGTGGACGGTGCGGATTGCACGTACAAGATAAGGAAAGCATCACCGACCTAAGTCGACTACTTGTGCCACACGGTGTCCTTCTTGGGCTTCGCTGGGCCTTCATTGGCGTGACCCAGGTACCACCACCGTGGGGACCCGAAAGGTAGCCCCACGACATCAGCGTTCTGAATACGCCGAGTCTCTTTGGCCAACTCACGAGCCTCATGGCTGTATGCACGGGCATCACGACAAGTCTCAAACATGCTCTTGAAGAACTGAGAGATGCTGTTCTTTGGACCATCTGTAGCAGGACCTTTACCCTTGGAAAACTCTGGAAGCTGGGGACCCTTAATAAGGGAGGGAGTGAAGTACTCAGGATTGTAGACATCGTGACCCGCCATGGCATCACCGTCATAGACATGGTTAATGAAAATCTGAATGTATGGAGCAAAAGCTGGAGACCTCTTGTCCATGACCCCTGCAAAGATCTCCCAGTAGATGAAGTCCATGACATCAATCTGTTTCACTCTACTTGGCTTGCAAAGATGCATGAGGTTGATCATGTAGCCCCTGACAGCTGAAACATCACCGGCCTTGCTCATGATGCTAGCACGGAAAATCTTAGCAAGGAGATTGTAGTGGGGGTACATCTCACTAATGAAAGGAAGTTTGGGATTTGCAATAGATTCAGGATAGCAGTGAGCAAGACTTTCCTTTGCATACTCATTGAAATCATGAATACGGTACCCGTGATTACCATGAGTGTTGATCCATGTGTACCCCAAAGCAGCGCCAAATTCAGCCAAGTTACTCCTGAGCTTCTGGTTACCAGACATCCATGTCATGGTCCTTACCCGGTCACCCTTGAAGCGCACGGTACAATAGAACTGTGAGATCAGCTCCGGGCAAAAGGGTTGATATAGGAGAACAAGCTTAACAATGCCGAGCTTCTCAAGAGTCTCATGAATATGATGAAACACATTGTCTTTCCTCTCAAGATAGTATTCCTTTTCCATCACCTTCTGCTTCACTACCTTTTCCTCAAGAGTCATGTAAAACTGATCCCAAGCCTTCATCTGTGTTTTAGTCCAGAAACGATCATCCGCATCACATGTGCGCTCACGGAAGCAATAAGGGTTTTCTTTATGAATCAGCTTCCATTCCTTACGACTCATAGTCTTCATGTTCTCATAGGGAACCTCTTCTTCTTCCACTTCATTCTCAACAGCGGGAGCACCCCAACCCCGACCCCCTGTCTGTGTGCGACCACGGGAGCGAGTACGAGGGGTGCCCCGAGACCCTTCACCTGCCCTTACTTCCCTGGATGGTCGGTCAGTTGTACGACCACGAGGAACTTTTCTTGTGATATTGCGAGTGTGTTGCCGGTCATCACTGTCACCTGTGAATAGATGATATAGATGCGTAGAATAGGATAAGTGCATATGCCAGGTGAATAAGGAAACAAAGGCAATTTGAAAAAGTGCAAGGTTAAAAAAAACTGTCTTCAGTCGGAATGATTCCGGAATGAACCGGAAAATTCCGGATCCGTCCGGATTATTCCGAACCAGTCGGAATTTTCCGGGTGATTCCATATGCATTCCGAGTGTGGCCAGTTTCTAAGAAATTTTGACTCGATATCAACTTCTTCAAATTACACAATGTCGAAAGGTTGACTAGAGGAGACACTAGATTCTAAGGTGGATAGCATCTAATCTACAACCTATATGTAGAACCCTAAAGGGAGAAGAAGAGAGGTACCCGAATCCATGTCACCGAGGAGATTCCTTCGGTGGATCCTCTTCAAAGAGGCCCAAGACCACTCTTGACGAAGATTCGGCGATTTGGACGGTGGGAGTGATCCCCGATGAGTGGGAGGCGGCTAGGAGGAGAAGGAGAGACTATGGGGGCGGGGGGAAAAGAGAGAATGTAACTTCTCACCCCCCCCCCCCCGGCCGAAAGGTTATCAGCCCCCGAGTCCTTCTTCCGGAATATTCCGGATAGATTCCGGACGTTCGGAATAGATCCGGAATTTTCCGGACTAATTCCGGATCGTTCGGATTTTTCCGGACGAATCCGAACTTTTTCCGAAACCCCTCCCGAAAGGAAATGGGGTCACCTCGGAAAAAATTCGGATTTGTCCCGGAAAATTCCTGACGTCCGGAATTTGGTCGGAAAAATCCGGACCAATTCTGAAAGCACAGTAGCCAGCTTTAGATGAGAACATAACTATGGCATATGATTAGAAATGAAGGGAGGGTTAGGTATAAGCATAGAACCAGGATAAGGAGATATAAAGTGTTCTACACATGCTCAATGGAAAAAATACGAATTGAACGTGAAAAACATGGAGCATGTTTCGAACAATATAAAGTCCAAAATGATAATCGTACAAACCAACTTTTCTTCCAAAGGATGTCGATGGCCGTAGCCACCCTATATATGAGTATATTTGATATGGCACCGCGAAGATGTATCTTGGGTCCATGATCAAAACTCATCATTTAAGCACATTTATGAAAATTATTGAGACATTAATGAAAACATTACTATTGACATAATGGGGGGAGGGAGAGTCCAATGAATTAGGACAACACTCCCCCTAAATCCATGCCTATATCTAGAATTCAAATAACACTTCTAGGAGAGGTGAGTATGCAAGATTTGTAATCAAACAAAGTTGCTTGCACATACGACATTGATTTGTCCCCTCAACTCCTTGAATCTCTTCTCGTCAAGTGGTTTTGTGAATATATCGGCGAGTTGATCTTTGGTGTTGATATATGAAAGAGAGATATCTTCATTGGCCACATGATCACGGATAAAATGATACCGTATTTCAATATGCTTTGTCTTGCCATGGAGGACGGGATTGTGAGCAATTCTTATAGCACTTTCATTATCACATAAAAGAGGCAATGTCGTTTTCTTAATTCCGAAATCCTCAAGACATTGTCTCATCCATAATAATTGTGAACAACAACTTGCGGCGGCAATATACTCGGCTTTCGTTGAGGAGGTAGATATGCAGTTTTGTTTCTTCGAAGACCAACACACAAGTGACCTACCAAGAAATTGGCAAGCACCCGAGGTTGATTTCCTAGTCACTTTGTCACCGGCCCAATCCGCATCCGAATACCCCACAAGATCAAAGCTTGTATTTGAAGGATACCAAAGACCATGATTGGGGGTATCAACCAAGTACCTAAGAATTCTTTTGACAGCAGTCATATGGCTTTCTTTAGGGTTAGATTGAAATCTTGCACACAAACCTACACTAAACATGATATCCGGTCTAGTTGCACAAAGATAAAGCAAAGAACCAATCATAGAACGATAAAGCTTTTGGTCAACCTGAATACCTTCGTGATCTAGTGTTAGATTCACGTTTGTTGCCATTGGAAATCTCATTGAGCTTGCATTTGACATATCAAACTTCTTGAGCATGTCTTGAGTATATTTAGCTTGGCAAATAAAGGTTCCTTCGTCATATTGCTCAATTTCAAAACCAAGGAAGAACTTTAATTCACCCATCATAGACATCTCAAATTCACTTGTCATTAGCTTAGCAAATTGTTCTACAAAAGAGACATTAGTAGAGCCAAATATAATATCATCAACATATACTTGGCATACAAATAATTCTCCATTTACACTCTTGGTGAAGAGTGTGGGATCGATTACCCCAAGTGCAAAACCACGGTCTACTAGGAACTCCTTTAAGTGATCATACCAAGCACGTGGGGCTTGTTTGAGGCCATACAAAGCCTTGTGGAGTAAGTAGACATGGTTAGGACACTTGGGATTTTCGAACCCCGGAGGTTGTTTAACATATACCATCTCATTAAGTGGACCATTTAGAAATGCACTTTTAACATCCATTTGATATAAAGTGAATTTATAGCTAGAAGCAAATGCAAGCAATATACGAATGGATTCAAGTCTAGCTACGGGAGCGAAAGTTTCACCGTAGTCAAGTCCTTCGACTTGAGAGTAGCCTTGAGCAACCAAACGAGCTTTGTTGCGAATCACTTGTCCATGATTATCTTGCTTGTTCTTGAACACCCATTTGGTTCCAATCACATTATGGTTCTTGGGTCTTTCCACTAGGGACCAAACTTTGTTTCTCTCAAAGTTATGAAGCTCTTCGTGCATAGCATGAACCCAATCTTCATCTCCAAGAGCTTCATACACCTTGGTAGGTTCAAAATGTGATATATGAGCATGGACACCACAAAAGAGTAATATTTGCCTCCGAGTGGACACACTCCTTCCAAGGCCACCAATGATGTTATTTTGATAGAGAGATTTTTGATGTAATGCCACGGCCTTGCTAGCCACTCGACGAGCAAGAGCATCTGAGGGTCTCTCATTAGGAGGTGCATCTTCATCATCTCCTTCATCTTGATTTTGATTAATCCGAGAGTGGGTTGGAGTTCTTGGTGAGAGATCACCAAAATCTTGACCACCATTATCATTGGGTGGATCTTGATCATTATCATGATGGTTGGTATCATCTTGTAGATCTTGAGCTTGTTCTTGGTTTGCCGCTTGATCAATGGTTGATGTAGAGGGCTCCACTTGCGTCGAGCTTGAGTCCAACTCCGTTGCCACAAGGGGTTCCTCAATGGGTATAAGGGGACCTATACCCATTCTTCCTATGGCGATGGAGGAGGGCTCATCACCTACATCATCAAGATCAACATGCCCCACTTGGGAGCCATTATCCTCATGGAACACCACATTCATAGATTCTTCAACACACCCGGTGGATATGTTGTATACTCTATAAGTGTGGGAATCCTTGGCATAACCAACAAATATGCCTTCAAAAGTTTTAGGCTCAAATTTAGGAAATTTAGAACCTTTAATGTAAACTTGACATTTGCAACCAAAAACTTTAATATAAGAGAGGTTGGGCTTTTTACCACCAAGAAGTTCATAAGGAGTCTTGTTAGTGAATGGGCAGAGATAGAGCCGGTTGGTTAGATGACAAGCAGTGTTGATGGCTTCGGCCCAAAAATTATATGGAGACTTGAATTCGGCCATCATAGTTCTTGCCATATCAATAAGTGTACGGTTCTTTCTTTCCGCAACACCATTTTGTTGAGGGGTATACGCAGCGGAATATTGGTGTTTAATGCCCTCATCACTCAAGAATTCATCCATGGTGTAATTCTTGAACTCGGTTCCATTGTCACTTCTTATGGCCAAGATGGTTGTGTCATATTGGCGTTGTACTTGGGTAGCCCAATCAATGAATTCCCTTTGAGTTTCACTCTTCTTCTTGATATAGAAAGTCCAAGTGTATCTTGTATAATCATCAACAATTACCAAGTAATATTTCTTGCCACCAAGGCTTTCATAAGTAGGAGGCCCAAACAAATCCATATGAATGAGTTGGAAGGGCCTCGTTGTATTGATTGTTGTTACTTTGGGATGGTTCTTCTCGTGCATCTTTCCGGCAACACAGGAGCTGCAAGGACGATCTTTGGAAAAAATCACTTTTGTTAGTCCTTCCACATGCTCACCCTTCACAAGTGTTTGCAAGTTTCTCATACCGACGTGGCCCAACCGGCGATGCCAAAGCCAACCCACGTCGGATTTAGCCATTAGACTTGTGGCAATATGTGTAGTTTCTTTCGAGAAATCCACTACATACATACGGTTTTCCACAAATCCAACAAAGGCTACTTTAAGAGAAATTGTGTGAAGAATGAGCACATGATACCGTCCAAAGACAACAGTAAAGTTGCACTCGCAAAGTTGCAAAACGGAAAGTAAATTATAACCAAGGGACTCAACAAGGAGGACTTTCTCAATGGACGTGTCCGGAGAAATGACCACCTTGCCATGCCCCAATACCTTGAGTTCTGAACCATCACCAATCGTGACATGAGATACCTTGAGAAGTTGATGCATTAAGTCACTTAACACTTCTTTGCTTCCGGTCATATGTGCGGAGCAACCGCTATCAATAAGCCATGATGATCCTCCGGAAGCACCTACCTACAAAGAGTTAAGTCCTCGATTTAGGTACCCATGTTTTGATGGGTCCTTTCTTGTTAGTCACAAGGGTCTTGGGAACCCAAATAGAAGCATGATAATCACTACCATATGAAGTTCCAACATATTTTGCATAAACATGTCCATCATTAGATTTCAAAAGCACATATGATGGGTTATATTTTCCCGCAAAATTGTTGTGAGAAGATGTGTTCTTAGGAGCAATGCTCTTAGCAAGGATATCAAATTCATCTTCATCATTAGCCAACTCCCCCTCCTTCACAAAAACAATAGCATTAGTGGAGGGAGTTGGTTTCTTCTTCTCATTGGTCTTCTTGGATGTGACTCCAAATCCAAGCCCTTCCTTACCCACAACTCTCCTTTGATTTCTCAAAAGATTATTGAGGTTCTTTTCTCCTTGGATGCAAGACACTAGTCCTTTCTCAAGTTGAGCCTTCAACCTATTGTTCTCCAATATGAGAGATGCTTTGACACACAAGGGGTTAGTGGCACAAGCATTTTCATTTACATCCTTATTTTGAGAGTTGTCATGTGACTCCTTAAGAACCTTGAGCTCTCTTGAGAGTGCCATGTGAGCTTTCTCAAGATGCTCAAAATCCTTAAGTAGTTCATTGTGACCATTCATAATGTTATCATTTTCATCCATAAATTCCTTAAGCTTACATAGTGCATGATCACGGTCACCCATCATTTTAGATAGATCTAAAGTGGAGATTTCCTCAATAGAATCTTTAAGGCATAGTGCATTATCTAGGGCTTCCTCAAGCTCCGCTATCCTATTAGCATCATCACGAGCGAAACGCTCAAGTTCACATATTCTTTCTTCATGTTCTTCTATGAGACCATATGCATTACCAAGTTGAGTCATGAAGGCATCAAAAGCAATTTTATTTTCACTTTCAAGTGTTCTCATGACTTTTGAAAGATTATTAGCATTCTTATCATCAAGTTCCTCAACACAATTTAACAATGATGGAGTAGAGGAAATTGAGGGTTTTAGTGAGTGGGTTACCTTTGGAGATGTACCCTTGGCCATAAGGCACTTGTGTTTAGTTGGACCCTTTTTGTCATTCGGAGTTGAAAAGAGAGAATCCAAAGAAGGAGGAATAACCCCAATTGCCATTGCCGCCATGCCGACTTGTTCTTCTTCATCTTCACTTTCTTCACCTCCGGATATGTATTCTTGCTCATTTGTCACCATTGCCCTTTTAGATACCTTCTTTATGAAGTTCTTGTTTTTGGGAGCAAAGTTGGTTTTCTTAATGAGCTTTCCTCCATTCTCAACTCTACTCTTGTAAGGACAATCTGCGATGAAGTGCTCACTATCTCCACAATTGAAACAAGTTCTTGCTTTCTTTGTACTTGAGCCTTCTCTTCTCTTGTTCTTTGTTGCATTTGATCTAAAATCCCCTTTCTTCCACCAATTATGGTTGGCAAGCGCCAAACACTCATTGTGTGACACCCTCTTTTCCTTCTCGGATGGCACATAGGTGGATACACCTTCATCACTTGATTCTTCCTCGTCATAAGATGTTGCCTTCAAGGCAAGAAATACTTTCTTCATTCCATTCACACGAGCTAGAACATCTTTGGAGGATTTCTTCAACATATTCATGGTGACAAAGGCACCCAGAACATCATTGGGAGTTAGTTCCATGTAGTCCGCTCTTGATTGAACATTCATTACCATGTTCTCATTGTATGGAATCAAGGTTTGAAGAAATTTTCCTTTGAACCAATCATCATCGCAATCCTTAAATCCAACATCCATCATGTCCACAACAAGAGCCTTGAGTCTTCGATATACATCTTCCGGTACTTCTCCATCCTTCATGATGAAGTGATCAACTTGTTGTTGAAGAAGTGATTTCTTCGAGCGTTGCATGCTCACATTTCCATCATACATTGCAAGTAGATAATCCCAAGCTTCCTTGGCATTTCGGAGAGACCGGATGTGCTCAACACCTTCATTGACCATTGCCTTCTCGAGCATGTGCATAGCATGTGCATTGAGTTGTTCGTCAATGATCTCACTTGAGGTCAAATTATTGACATCCTTAGGATAGTATCCCCTCTCAATGATTCTCCATATTTGCATTGAAGAGCTACACACATAAGACTTCATGGAAGCTTTCCAATTAGTAAAACGGGTCCTATCTACTAAAGGTGGATTACCAAGATTGTTTACATGTGGGTGTTGAACATTAAGAGCGTTATTATAAATATGTCCAAATTGATTTGGGTTTTCATTTTTAGATGAGTGTTCTTCACCTTGTTTAGAAGGAGATATGGAATTACCATTTTCATCTAGAGAGGGACTTTCATTTGCATTGCTAGATGTAGAGGCAAGTTTCATTATTAGTTCCTCTAACCTATCCATCCTCTTATCGGATCTTTCCCCCATGGACTCGACTTGTTTTTGAACCAATTCCATGGGAGTGGGATCCCCCATCCTCCTCTTTAGGCGGTGAAGCCTTTAATAAAGAAACGAGGCTCTGATACCAATTGAAATGATCGATGAGGTTAACTAGAGGGGGGGTGAATAGGTTAACTACAAATTTTACTTCTTTTTCATTTTAAAAGGATATTGCTCAAATATAAGTTTTCTAGAATATGCAACTAGGTGAACAAACTTATATGATGAGCAAAAGTTCACTAGCACAAGTTATAGATATAGTAAGCTAGTGATAACAAGTAAAGGTAAGTGAAAAGATAAGCAACAAGATGACACGAAGATTTATCCCGAAGTTCACTTCCCAATGGAAGCTAATCTCCGTTGGAGCGGCGCGATGTTCACCAAAGTGAAACACCGGGTAGCCTTGATATGGCACACCGTATCTCCGTTGTGACTTACCACCGATGTGGCGAGGCACTTGTCACTATGTTGCCGTTGAGGTTGACAACTAGAACCTTTACAAGGATGGAGCACACTCCACAAGTTGGAGGGTCTCCACCAAATGCACCGAGCCGCCAAGACTCGATGCTCAAGGCCGGGGCACACACCACAACTCAATTGGTGGCTCCCGGCAAAGTCTTCGTAGCTCCCAAAGCTCCGAAGGACCACAACCTCTTAGGGTTCCAATGAACACCAAGAGTAGCAAGCCCCCTCTCACAAATCAAGGGGGAAATCAAATTGGTTTGGTTGAAGTGTAGATCTAGGTCTCCTCTTTCAAATCCCCAAAGGGCTAAGTGATTGAGTGGCTAAAGAGGGAGATCTATTGATTTGAAGCTTTCAAACAATGGAGGTGTTCTTCTTTTGGTCGTGGTAGCTCTTGAGGAAGAAGAGATGCCCTTATATAGGTCCTCCAAAAACTAGCCGTTTCAGCCCGAAACTGGTCGTCCGGAATGACCCGGAATATTCCGGATCCAGTCCGGACCCATCCGAAATAGATCCGGAATAATCCGGATCCATTCCGGGTCATCCGGAAATTTCCGGACGATTCCGGGTGAAATCCAAAACCCTAACAGAACCATTTTGAGGTCACCTCGGAATGTGTTCGGACTGAGTCCGGAATATTCCGGACCATTCGGAATATTCCGGACCAATCCGGATGAATTCCGGACCAACAAATCAAAGGATTTACTTGCTCCGTCTTCGCTTGTCTTAACCCTTTTTGGATGATTCTCTTCCATCTTGACTTGTTAAATGTACCTATCACACTTAGCACACAATGAGATGTCACTCATGTTGTTATCAAACACACAAAACTTATTTAGGCAAGAGATGTCCTTTCAACTTGGTTTCGAGATCTTATGGGTTTCAACTCTAGCCTACCTCAACTTGTTTGGGACTGAAAGGCTTTGTTGTTGTTGTATTTTTATTTATTAAATTCAATTTAGAAGCAAGACATAATTACACATTTAGAGCAAATGAATTTGCATTTTCCCTAAACGTCCATGTAATTAAACATTTGTTTTTTAAATGAAGTGATTTTTTTTGCAAATCTGTGGTATTTGGTCTCATTTCATTTTGAAATGTATTCAATTTTTTTTTAATATTTCATGAACAATGCTTTATTGAAGTATTGTAGATGTTCAAAGCGTATTGAAGTATTGCGGATGTCCAAATCATTTAGGTGGGGGAAAAAACTTCTTATTTTCTTTGCATGTTTGTATTAAAATGTGCATTGTTGAAAACAAAAAGCCTTCGCTAAATTAATTTAATTCTATACGTCGGGATGTTAGGCAACTTTGTAATTTGTCATAAATATTGAAATATTTTAGCTTGACTTCATAGTCTGAGGTAGTGCGTTGGCATGTTCGTATTAAAATTGCTAAATTTGGAAGCTTTTTATATTTATTAAATTCAATTTGTAAGCAAGGTACAATTAGAGCAGTTGAATTTGCATTTTATTGAAATATTCATCTGTTCAATTTTTTTTTCCACGCTAATTTTGGCAATTCTTTTTTTTGTAGGTATTTTTTTGTTTGTCATATTTGTGAGTACCATGGTGTAAGTAATTAAATTCTGGAAATGTGCATATTTAGAAGGTTGGTTTGTAGTTTCAATGAAAGTTTACGTTGTTAAGTTGTTCGTATGCCAAAAATTGATAATTGGGAAGTTTTTTGTATTTATTAAATTCAATTTTGGAAGCAAGGTACAATTAGAGCAAATGAATTTGCATTTTATTGAAGTATTCACTTGTTTGATTTTTTTTTTCGAATGCAGTGACTATTTTGTTTTTTATTAGTACAAATGAATTTGCATTTTTTAAATATTCATCTGTTCGTTTTTTTAAAATACAATTAATTTGAAAATGTTTGTAATCATTTTTTTGAATGTAGTGACTTTTTTGTTTTCTGTTTTTTTGTACAATTTTGTGGAATTTGGTATTTCTAGAAGAATTTTTATTTTCTAGAAATATTCATCTAATCATTTTTTATATGCATTGTTTTTTTGTAAAATTTGTGGAATTTGGTTTCGTTTGATTTGGAAATGCATGTATGATTGGAAAAGGGTCCGAAGTATTTGAAATGACCATTTTTATTTTTATAATTTGTTTATTTGGAGTTGTATTTTGAAAGTTATGAAAGTTTTTAGAAAATAGGAAAACAAAAACAGAGAGGAAAAAAAGGGCCGGCCGAGCTGCACAGCAGCCCGGCCCAGCTAGCAGGCCGGCCTGTCCAGCCCAGGCCCACCGTGACTTGACGATGACATCACGTCGACATCGTCAATGGGTGGAGCTGCCGCGGCGGCGGCGACCACGCCGGCGTCGATCCAGCGCGAGCTGGGACGTGCGGCGGGTCGCGTCGGACGCGCCTCGACGCGGGCTCCCGCAGGTGGCGGCGCCGCCGCGTATTGGTCGCCGGAGCGGCGCCGGCGGCGGACGCCGAGCGCGGCGCGGGCGATTCCGGCGTGCACGCGGCCGTGGGCGAGGAGGGGGAGGCGGCGATGGCGCATCCCGCCGTGATCGTCGATCCGAGCGGGGAGGGGCGGATCGGTGATGCATGTAAAATGCATACATGAACTTTGCACTATAATAGTTATATTCTATTCATATTTGCATCATATAAGGGGTATATTACTGTTATTTAATGATTTTTGGTAATTTATAATGATTTCCCCTTTATATGGAATTAATCCTGCGCAGGCAGAAAACCCCTATTTCTTTCTTTATTTGTTTCATGACCTTAACGACGTCATAATGAGCTATAAATTTAGGGGGGGGGCATTATTCTGGAAGGAGAATATTTAGGAGCGAAAGAAATCAACGAACGGAGGCCGGAGGACCAAAAGGGGGGTCCCACGCGGCTACAGTACTAGGCCGCCTGGGCCCATCCAATTTGGCCCTCGTGGCCCCGTTTGCATCGATCCTTCGCCCAGAAGCATCCTCGTGACCTAAAAACGCCTATATAAAAGGTCCCCCGATGTTTTCCAGAAGGAGGCGGCGGAGAAACGCAAAACCAGAAACAGAGAGGCAGAGGGCTGCCGCCGGAGAAGATCGGAGGGGGGAAACGCCGCCGGAATCCACCTCCGGAGGGCTCCACCCCCTCCGGCGTGATCATCATCAACATCTACAGCAAGATCATCTCCACTCCGGGCTGCACCTCTTCATCAACCTCTCCATCAAGCTCCTCATCTCCATGATGAAGGGGGAGTAGTCTCCCTCGGGGCTGAAGGCTCATGCCGGTAGCTATGTGGTTTATCTCTCTCTCCCATGGTGTAATCTTTATGTGATCATGAGCTTTGTAATCTGTTTGAATCCATAGATGGTACTCTTCTTTATCTTATGAATTATGCTACTCAAGTGGTTTTATTGATGTGATTGTTGGAGTCACCTTTGTCCCATGGTGTGAAGTTGACAGTGCGTGCACCGTGTGTGGCTCTTAGGCTAAAGATTACATGAATACTTATCATGAGTTATTATTTGTGTTGGGTGTCTCTATGATATTGTGGTGTTTGTTAGTACTATCTTTGGATGCGAATAGTAACCGCATGAAGTGTCCATAGATGTGGAATACGAACTTTAAGGTGTGCTTTTTGTAGCCCTACATAATGGATTGGTGTTCTTTATCCAACCATAAATTAATTCAGAGTAGCATAATGAGGAGGAATTATCTATGTATTCAATTATATTATTATTGTTGAGAGTGTCCACTAGTGAAAGCATGATCCCTAGGACTTATTTCCAAAGCACCGTTTACACCTTTGTCTTGTCCTCTTGCATTAAAGAGGATTGGGACACTTTCACACTCTTGTTCCCTTGTCTTGTCCTCTTGCATTAAAGAGGATTGGGACACTTTCACATTCTTGTTTTGTTACATTAAACTTCCATCCATTAAATCAACCATCTTGTTCTTTAAACTTGTTTAGTGCATAATCAACTAAAACTTGTGACACTTTAGTTGTAGGGAATAGATAACTTTTCCTTCTTGCTCCTGCGGATCGATACCTTTCTTCCACATTGAGAGGTGCTACAGTGACCCCTGCTCTTGGGGGTTATCAGTTGCGTGGGACTGGGAGGCTACCTAGGACTGGGAGGCTTTAACCCTAAAGCCTGGTGGGCCGGTTTGGACAGGCTTCAGCCCAAAAGCTCTAGCTGGGCAGGTATGACCTCTTTGGATATTTTAATTGTTCAATATGAGCTAAAAAAACTACTGTTTGCCCTGGCGACTTGGGGCGACTATACAAGTTGAGTCGCTGAGTCAAGCCAGCAAGTCACTAGCCACAGCCATGGCGACTTGGCTTGACTCGGTGACTCAAAAACCTTGGGCAACGTGGCAGTGGTGGTGGCCTTCCCTTTGGCTTTGTGGATGGCGAGGGGTTTGGCAGCGGGTGGTCCTGGTGTCGGTGTAGCTCTGGCGACGGCGACTCCCGAGTCAAGATCTGGAGGCCTCGTGCTGGCAAGGCGTCCCTTTTCGATGCCTTGGTATCTTGGATGACATGGGTGAGGATCCGAGTGAAAGCTCTGCGCATTGGCGCCGGCGACGGTGGTGCCTTCGGGTGTCACTACCTTCTTGGGGGCATCGTTGTGGGTATCCTGCCTGTGATTGGGTTCCGGTTGAAAACCCTAGCTCGTTCTATGAGCTCGGTAGTGGCGGCGCATCACGTCGTTACCCTCTTGGGGGCGTTGTCGCGGAGCTCAAGTCTCATCCGGGTGCAGCAGGTGGAGTCATCATCATGGCGTGAAGCTTCTTTGACTTCGGCATAGAGTGGTTTCGTTGGCCTCCTGTCTTGTACACGTGCCCTTGGTGTCACCATCCTCGGTTCTCGCTGTCTGTTGGAAGGATCGGCGCTCCACGGCCCAGAGCGAGAGGGCAAGCGGCCCTCTCCGACGATAGCTTGATGAGATTGGTGCATCGGGACTCGATCTTGTCTGGTAGTCTATGTCGTTTCTCGTTTTGTGTGGCTTCTCCTGTTTTCATGTTCGTCTTCGAGTTGGTGGCTTGCCTCTATCTCGTTTGTCATTTTCTCTTTTTGACTTGCTTGTATGGGATTCCCCACCACTTTGTATCAGTTTGACCGGTTGGGCTTTATTTATAAAGCGGGGCGAAAGCCTGTTTCATGTGTGATGAGGCTAGCCAAGTCGGAGTCCCCGAACCTGAGGCTTTTGAGCGATGGGCCAGTGAGCCACCGGAAGGTGGTGGGGCAGGCTCGGGAGAATGACATGAACTGCTTCCCCAACTCGGTGCACCCTTTAGATGAGGAGGGAGTGTCACAATCTTGAAGAGTTGTGTCTCACCACGGCTCATGGTGTCCTCGACGGCGCGGCCGATGGAATCCAGGTGAGGAACCAACGGGTAGAAGCAGAGCCGGAGGATCCTGACAGCACGCACTGACACACTGACAGCAATCTGCACAACACACCTGTGAACGCGTCCATGGTGATGGCCTCGAATGTCGTGGTGCCATGGAAGTCGCGCACGTCGAGGTCTAGGAGCGAGAGCTGGTGGGGGAGGTGCCGCCACCGCGTCGAGACAGCGCCGGCGTGGACCGCCTCACGCAGGCCAACGCATTTGAGGATTCCGAGGAGGAGCTCATCTGGGAGCGCGCTGATTCTGTCTTTGTCTTGGCCGATTTTGGACGGCGGCGGTGTCTCCATGGTTGGAGCCCCGGTTGGGCGTCTGATGGACATGGATTGCTCGTGGTGAAAATTTCAGAGCGACGACAATGAGGAATTTGTTTTCTGAGCAATGACTGATGTAGATCTAGAATTGAATTAATTAGGAAACTCTAAAGAATCCTTCTCCGCTACGACAAAAAATAAAGGAGAGGAATGCCGCAGGAGAAATCGCTGCTTACCGGACCATGGCGACGATCCGCCTCCGCCATACTGTCATCTTCAGCAAGTCCAGGAGGTTGAAACCCTATAGTTAATCGCCGAGATGCGGCCATGCGGCCGGTCGACCTGGAGCTAACGCCGCCTGGCCGAGGAAACCCCCGGCCGGCCAGCTCGATCTGACTCCCGCCTCGCCCTCCTCCGGTGACTACTTCCAGTCTTTGATTTTGCGCTTGGTCGGGTCATCGATGGACTGAATTTGTGCCAACAGATTTGGATTGCTTTTTCTGTCGGCTGGAAAAGCTGGTAAAACAATCTGCAGAGTAGCGCTACACATGGTTTGGTTTTCCAAATATATATATATATATTTATATATATAGGGCATGACTAAACAGGAACCTACCCCTAAGAGATTCCTATTTAACTTAAATAGGAACTATTCCTGTTTTGGAGCACTACCCGACCCATCTACCCAACAGAAAAGGAAAAGCACCCCAACGCGAGGTCGTCCCCAACCTCCCACCGCGAACCAGGCCTCCGACCTTCCATCTCGCCGAGCCGCCGACCCCGACCCAGACCTTGCACCCCGCCGCCCCCAGCCTCCGAACCACTGAGCTGCCCTCCCGCGGGAACCACCGCGCCGCCGCCCCCGAGATCCACCGGGTCACCGCGGGAACCACCACGTGCCGCCGCCCCTGAGATCCACCGAGCCGCCGCGGGAACCACCGCGCGCCGCCCGTCCTGGGAACCACCGCGTCGCCGTCCGCCCGGGGATCCACTGCTCCGCCGTCCCTTGCTCCTACACATCGTCCTCCTCCCCATGTCCTGCCCCGACCTCCTGGAGCATGACATGCTGACGCGCGAGGTGGGAGTCCACGATCTCACACCACCTCAGGTGCACGATGCGCCTACTGAGATGGAAATCCACTACTTCCTGGCCGCCCCGACCGGGGAGGGCAACTGCTCATGGCCGCGGCTCCCCATGGCTGCCATCTGGAGTTTGGTTCTCCGTCGGCGGCAGTTCATTTGATTTTATTTTGAAGCAAATGGCTGATGGAGCAGATGCACAGGACCTCCCGGATGGATTTGCCCCTGACGCGGCAGTTCGGACGCCAAGCCGTGGGGGTTCTCATGCCCCGTCGTTGGAGTCCACTAAGCCAGCATAAGACGGAGTCCACGCTGCCGTTTTTATTCCTTGCCAGCGCTCGTGGGATACCGTAGATGGGGGGTTTCAGAGCAGCAACTCCTACTTTTTTTTGATGAAAGTTCAGGAAAAAAAGTTCACTTCGCTCAGAAAAAAAAGTTCACTTTGTTCAGCAAAAAAGTTCATAGTCAGTTCAGAAAAAAGTTCACTTCTCAGGAAAAAAGTTTCAGAAAAAAAGTTCACTTCGTTCAGAAAAAAATTTCATGTGCAATTAAAAAATAAAGTTCACTTCTTACACAAAAAAAGTCCAGGAGAAAAGTTCACTTCATTCAAAAAAAGTTTCAGAAAAAAGTTCACTTCATACAGAAAAAAGTTCACTTGGTTCAGAATATAAGTTCATGTGTATTTCAGAACAAAAAAAGTTCACTTGGTTCAGAAAAAAGTTTCAGAAAAAAAGTTCACTTTGTTCAGAAAAAAGTTCACTTCCTTCAGAAAAAAGTTCATTTCATTCAGAAAAAAGTTTCGAAAAAATGTTCAGAAAAAATGTTCAATTCGCTGAGAAAAAAAGTTCACTTTGTTGAGAAAAAAGTGTCAGGAAAAGTTCACTATATTCTGAAAAAAGGTTCACTTCTTACAGAAAAGAAGTTCACATGCAGTTTAGAAAAAAAGTTCACCTCGTTTAGAAAAAAGGTTCAGGAAAAAATTCACTTGATGAAAAAGGTTTACACATCTGGTATGTCCTCAAAATTATTTCAAAATCTAGCCCCCTAGAATTGGCACTGAAGAGGAAAGAGTTGAACTGTGCAGTTCGTTGTCGTACTCTTTTAGCGTCGAACCCTGTTTCGGTTCCACAATTTTTCTTAAGGAGGACGACTTCACATAGCGGATCTATACAAGTTAGTTTGAGTATGCAGCTGGTTTAGGAATCTTAATTGGAAATCTCGCACGAAGTGGAAATCAATCACAATGTGCTTTGTACGATCATGGAAGACATGATTTGTCATGAGATAGGTAGCCCATAGGTTATCACACCAAAGTATGGGTGTGCGTTACTAGACTATACCGAGCTCCTTGAGCAATGAATCCATCCATATTATTCAGCAGCGCCATTTGCCAGTGCTTTGTACTCAGCCTCGGTACTAGACCTCGAGACTGTAGGTTGTTTTTTCAAACTCCAGGAAATAAGATTCGGTCCGACAAACACAGCAAAACCACTCGTGGATCGACGATCATCCACACAATCAGCCCAGTCAGCATCAGTGAATATGCTAATACCAGTGAAGGGGGACTTGTGAAAACACAAGCCTGTATGCAATGTTCCCTTGACATATCGCAGAATACGCTTAACTGCCTCCCAATGAACATCTATGGCCTGCGAAAGAAACTGACACACCTTGTTCATAGCGAACGAGATGTCTGTTCTTGTGAGTGTCAGGTACTGTAATCCACCAACGATGCTTCGGTACTAGAATGAGTCCTCGGTGCCGAGCAGTGTACCAGTACTTCTGGACAGATTCTCTGATGTAGGCAGTGGAGTGGATGTGGAATTACAATTCTGCATGTTGACTTGATGAAGCAAATCTAGCCCATACTTTCGTTATGTCACTTGCATCCCCGCTGAATTGTGGGATGCTTCCAATCCTAGGAAGTACTCCAACTTTCCCATGTCCTTGATAGGGAAACTATCAGTCAGTGACTTGACAAGGCGATCAACCGCATCTGGTGTGGAGCCAGCAATAAAAATTTCATCAACATAAACCAGCATATAAATCTGAACCCCATCCCGGGAGAAGATGAACAATGAGTATTAGCCTTGGAAGACTCAAACTAAGCTGATGAAGAGTCTGACTCAGGCGCGCATACCATGCGCGAGGTGACTACTTCAGACCATACAAGGAACGCTAAAGCTTCCACACATGAGAGGGATATTGAGCATCCTCAAAACCAGGCGGTTGTTGCATGTAGACATCCTCTAACAAGAACCCATGAAAAAGGCATTTATCGTCGAAGACACCAATCTCGAGAAACAGCGAGAGACAGAACTAGACCTATTCTCGCTGGGTGCCTCCTATCCAACGTATGCCTCACCTATTTGCGCGCTGCTGCTCTACTCGTTGCCGATATTTGCCTCGCCGGCGTGCTTGTTGCCAACATCATATGGCTGACATACAATTCCAAGAGTCCCTGGCTTGCGTGTTATCTGCCTTGCATGCATGCGAGGACAGAATAGAGCTAGTGAATTACATACAGATTAATTAATTTGAGCAGAGACAAGGAGGGTAAAGGGTGTGATCTGGGATATAGAAAAGGAGGATTAAGGGAGGGTCTTTTGGGAAACTACTAGTTGAATTTGGCGTGGCGTCATGCCACGCCTTTGGTGATTTTTTTTGTAGAATATTTTTTTGTTCAACAAAATGTTGGTTAAATTGTAATGTTCAAACATGTTTTTAATGAATAGCTAGCATTTTTTTGTGAGCATTTTTGATAAATTTTGTATAATGTTCAAATATTTAGAAGGGTGAAATGGTCGAACATGTTTGTATTTCGGCGGGAGTATTTAATTTAAATTAGGCAAGATGCATTAGAATTACTTCCAAGTAGTGACAACATATGAATTCAAATTAGGGAAGGTGCATTTGAATTACTTGACATTAGTGACAACAGTTGAATATTCAAAAAAAAAATTCCTTTAGCATTCGTCGCACCCGCTGTATTTTTAAAATGTCCCAATTTGTCGAGATTTGTCATCTATTTTATCTAAAATTTCTCTAAATTGTTTCTTTAAATTGTGATTAATTGGGAAATGTCAAAATCCATTGGAATTTGTCGTTTATTTTCTCTAAATTTTCACTAATTTGAAATGTTCATTTTTTTTGTTTTTTGTTAGTTTTCTGCCATAAGTAGGTTGCATATTTTATGTACTTTGGAAATCTTGAATTTCGTTTGAAATTGGTGTTGATTTTATCCAAATTTCCAATAATTTGGAAAATCTTTTTTTTGTTTGTTAGCGTTGGAAATTGGTGTTGATTTTATCCAAATTTCCAATAATTTGGAATATCTTTTTGTTTGTTTGTTAGCCATCAATGTGTTGCAATTTTTTTTATAAGAATTCTGATGCAATTTCCATTTATCTTTTTTTCGATTTGTAGATTCGAAGGTGTTGATATTAGGACATTTTTTTTTGTATATTGTTTTGGGAAATTGGATCGGCATTTGAAAATTTTAAATTTTTAAATTTGAGCTGCTATGATATGCCATAAATAGTTGCGATGATATGCGATGAAATGTTTAATTTGAGTCTAAAATTACAGGAAATGTATTGTCTGAGCATTTACTAATTTCAACTCCACATAATTAGAGGAAGTGCATTTGGTTTGTTTCCAAATGTTGACCAATTCTAAATATTTAAGCATGTTTGTTTTTTAGACATAAATCATGTTTGTATTTTTCCCATAAGTAGTAGCCATTCATTTTTCTGAGAAGGTTGACATATTATGGAGTATCTATATTTTTTTACCATTTTGAAATTTTCAAATATGTTTCTATATTTCAGTAACATTTAGTTTAAGGTTGTAATGAGTGGAAATGCGCATTTATTTAATTGAACCCTATATTTATAGAAAGTTCATTTAGGTTGTGGCAAAATGTTTACGAAATTGGAATGTTAAATTTAAGTTTATTATTACAGAGAATGCACTATATGACCATTTAGTAAATAGAACTTTACACAATTAGAGGTTATGCATTTGTTTTTAGAGGGATGTTTTTGCATGTTGGATAAATTGCAACTTGCAAATATGTTTTTATTTTTTATTTTGGTTATTGTAAAGTGGAGCTGTACTCGTAGTTTTTAGATAAATGACATTATTATTAAGTGAGATGTGAAGCATTTGGAGTTTTGTAAAAAAATGGTTCCATTATCATTTGTTTAGGAAATTAAATATAAACAGATCTTATATTCCATCATTAAGTAGACCCCATCCGGGACGGTGTGAGTTAAAATGTTAAAATTCGTCGTATTTTGGTGTCCGGAGTAACTCCATTTTTTATTTTTTCTATAGCGAATTTAAATGTTCAGCTATGTTTGTACTTTGACATAGATATTTAATTAATGTACTTAATCAGGAAAAATACAGTATATAAATATTTTGTAAATTCAAATCCATTTTTTTAGAAGGAATGCATTTAGGTTTTATCGAAATGTTTGGTAAGTTGAGTTGTTGAAAAATGTTTGTATATTGTCGCAAGTAGGTAGCATATATTTTTTGGTCAATTTGATAATTTTTCCATATATTTTTTAATGGCTATTTTCTAATGTTATCTTCTACTCTAGAACACACTATTTTTAAATTGTACGAATGTGTATTTGCATGCCGTACGAAAGATACTGGCATATATTATATATGGATAGAAACTAAAAAGACTCAGCAAGGCTATATATAGTTACAATTGTAAGAAAAAACCAACTTCTCGGAATAAGAAGACCGTGATTGTTTATTCTTGTGGAATGTGGGATATGCTCTAATTTTCTATACTTATTTCTTATCGTTCCAAATTTCTCCTAAGAGGTTACCCTACTTTCTTGATTGGAGAACACCTCCTAATACTCCTGCTCATATGAAAATATTAGTCACGAAATAGTAGAAATCTGAGCAAGCATAACAAATTGATAGCAAAGATGGTTTTCAAATACGGGAGAACATCCAAATTTCCCTATGCTCTTAAAATAAATAACATGAAGACGAAGCTTTCACAAAGATTCACAGCATGGAAATAATTTGATCTGCAATTCCAGCAAAATTCGTGGACCGAGCAAATGGCACATGGCTATAGATCATTATGTAGACAATAAATTGAAGCTAAGATACTATTTCAATTTAGAATCAAGCCATAATTAGAGCAAATGAACTTGCATGTTCTCGAAACATTCACCTAATCAAATGCTTGTTTTTGAATGAAGTGGAATTTGGTTTCGTTTGATTTGGAAGTGTAGCTAATCATTTTTTAATGCAGTGGCTATTTTGATTTTGACAAATTTGTAGAATTTAGTGTTATTTATTTTGAAAATGTCTTTGGACCGTCAAATGTTTAGCAAATTGAGATGTGAGCATGTTGATATTTTTTTTTTTGAAAAAATAAGCATGGTGGAACGGCAATTTTAATTTTTTTGTGAGCTTTTCTGACATATTGTGTAGGATACTGAAATTATTAGTGGTTTGAAATGTTCAGACATGTTTGTATTTCAACGTCAATATTTAATTGACATTAGAAAAATCCATTTGAATTTGATTCCACATTTGGTGAAAGTTTGTTTGTATGGTGTCGGAATACTCGCCAAGTTGAAATGTTCAAATATATTTGCATTTTGCTATAAGTATGTAGGTTTTTTGAGTATTTTTTCAATATATTTTATGGAATATTGGAGTATTGTTTTGCACTGAATATTTAACTATTATAGAAAAATATATGAAAAAATCTCACAAAAAAATGCTACTAGTTCATAACAAAACAAAAACATGTTTGAACATTCCAAGTTGTTCAAGTTGGGGTTTTTTTAGATTTCAAGGTATTTAAGACTCTGTTGAATTTTGATTGTGTTGCAGAAACAACCAGCATTTATTTTTTGTGAGGGTATTTATAGAAAAACTTTCATGTTGTAGAAATTGTTGTAAGAGGAAATGCATTAGGATTTTCTTTGAATATTCACCAATTTTGAATATTGAAACATATTTTTCAGAGTATTCCGTTGTATTTTTTTTCATTTTTTCCATGTAAGAATTTGTAGAGATTCATCTGTTCGCCAGTAATTAATTGAATATTCAAATGCATTAAATTTTTTTGATTTTGTTCTTACAATTTTGTTGAATTTGGTCGCATTTGATTTGGAAATGTATGTAATTAAACTGTTTATTTTTTTGAAGGTATTTTTATTTATTAAATTCAATTTAGAAGCAAGACATAATTACACATTTAGAGCAAATGAATTTGCATTTTCCCTAAACATCCATGTAATTAAACGTTTGTTTTTTAAATGAAGTGATTTTTTTTGCAAATCTGTGGAATTTGGTCTCATTTCATTTTGAAATGTATTCAATTTTTTTTGTTTTAATATTTCATGAACAATGCTTCATTGAAGTATTGTAGATGTTCAAACCGTATTAAAGTATTGCGGATGTCCAAATCATTTAGGTGGGGGTAAAAACTTCTTATTTTCGTTGCATGTTTGTATTAAAATGTGCATTATTGAAAAAAAAAAGGCTTCGCTAAATTAATTTAATTCTATACGTCGGAATGGCAGGCAACTTTGTAATTTGTCATAAATATTGAAATATTTTAGCTTGACTTTATAGTCTGAGGTAGTGCGTTGGCATGTTCATATTAAAATTGGAAATTTTGGAAGCTTTTTATATATATTAAATTCAATTTGTAAGCAAGGTACAATTAGAGCAGTTGAATTTGCATTTTATTGAAATATTCATTTGTTCGATTTTTTTTCCACGCTAATTTTGGCAATTCTTTTTTTGTAGGTATTTTTTTGTTTGTCATATTTGTGAGTACCATGGTGTAAGTAATTAAATTCTGGAAATGTGCATATTTAGAAGGTTGGTTTGTAGTTTCAATGAAAGTTTACGTTGTTAAGTTGTTCATATGCCAAAATTGGAAAATTGGGAAGTTTTTTGTATTTATTAAATTCAATTTTGGAAGCAAGGTACAATTAGAGCAAATGAATTTGCATTTTGTTGAAGTATTCACTTGTTCGATATTTTTTTTCGAATGCAGTGACTATTTTGTTTTTTTATTAGTGCAAATGAATTTGCATTTTTTAAATATTCATCTGTTCGTTTTTTTAAAATATAGTTAATTTGAAAATGTTTGTAATCATTTTTTTAATGCAGTGACTTTTTTGTTTTCTATTTTTTTTGTACAATTTTGTGAAATTTGGTATTTCTAGACGAATTTTCATTTTCTGGAAATATTCATCTAATCGTTTTTTTATATGCATTGTTTTTTTTTTGTAAAATTTGTGGAATTTGGTTTCATTTGATTTGTAAATGCACGTAATTTTTTATTTTTATTTTTTATGCAGTGGATTTCAAATAGATTGGAAAAGGGTCCGAAGTATTTGAAATGACCATTTTGATTTTTAGAATTTGTTTATTTGGAGTTGTATTTTGAAAGTTATGAAAGTTTTTTAAAAATAGGAAAACAAAAACAGAGAGGAAAAAAAGGGCCGGCCGAGCTGGGTTTTGTTTGTTTGAAAAAATAAGCATGGTGGAACGGCAATTTTAATTTTTTTGTGAGCTTTTCTGATATATTGTGTAGGATACTGAAATTATTAGTGGTTTGAAATGTTCAGACATGTTTGTATTTCAACGTCAATATTTAATTGAAATTAGAAAAATCCATCTGAATTTGATTCCATATTTGGGGAAAGTTTGTTCGTATGGTGTCGGAATACTCGCCAAGTTGAAATGTTCAAATATATTTGCATTTTGCTATAAGTATGTAGCTTTTTTTGAGTATTTTTTCGATATATTTTATGGAATATTGGAGTATTGTTTTGCACTGAATATTTAACTATTATAGAAAAATATATGAAAAAAGCTCACAAAAAATGCTACCAGTTCATAACAAAATAAAAACATGTTTGAACATTCCAAGTTGTTCAAGTTGGGGTGTTTTTTTTATATTTCAAGGTATTTAAGACTCTGTTGAATTTTGATTGTGTTGCAGAAATAACCAGCATTATTTTTTGTGAGGGTATTTATAGAAAAACTTTCATGTTGTAGAAATTGTTGTAAGAGGAAATGCATTAGGATTTTCATTGAATATTCACCAATTTGGAATATTGAAACATATTTGTCAGAGTATTCCGTTGTATTGTTTTCATTTTTTCCATGTAAGATTTTGTAGAGATTCATCCGTTCGCCAGTAATTAACTGAATATTCAAATGCATTACTTATTTTTTTTATTTTGTTCTTACAATTTTGTTGAATTTGGTCGCATTTGATTTGGAAACGTATGTAATTAAACTGTTTATTTTTTTGAAATGTATGTAATTAACTCCGCCTATGTTGTCTCAACATAGCCGGTCCCAAGCCCGGATAAAGGAGGAGGGTTGTGATAGGCTTGGCGAGCCAACGTCGAAACTTAGCCACTCTCATGGAGATGAAACCCAAAAGAACCTCGTTGGGGCATAACCCTCTTAGCGACGCGTCATATCGGAACCCGGGTGTGGTGTCAAATAGGCAAGGGCCAGGCCGCCACCCCCTTGGTGGCGCGCCGTGTCGTGATCTGGATACGGTGTTAAGTGAGCAAAGATCGGGTCGTCACATCCTTAGTGGCGCGCTACACCGACGCTCGGGTGTTGTGAAAAATGAGCAAGGGTCTTCGCACTTGACTCGACGAGTGCGGAGGGTAAGGAAGTTAGCCGAGCCTAGGAGGATCCGCTTAGGTAGTTGGAACGTGGGGTCCCTAACAGGTAAGTTACGGGAGTTAGTTGATACGGTAATAAGGAGGCGCGTTGATGTCCTATGTGTCCAAGAGACCAAATGGAAGGGACAGAAGGTGAAGGAGGTGGAGGATACCGGCTTCAAGCTATGGTACACGGGGACAACTTTGAACAAGAATGGAGTAGGCATATTGATCAACAAGAGCCTCGAGGATGGAGTGGTGGAAGTCAAGAGACAGGGGACCGGATTATCCTAGTCAAGCTGGTTGTTGGGGACTTAATCCTCAATGTTATCAGTACGTATGCCCCGCAGATAGGCCACAATGAGAGCACCAAGAGAGAGTTCTGGGAAGGCCTCGAGGACTTGGTTAGGAGTGTACCTACTAGTGAGAAGCTCTTCATAGGAGGAGACCTCAATGGCCACGTGGGTACATCTAACACAGGTTTTGAAGGGTGCATGGTGGCTTTGGCTACGGTATCCGGAACCAAGAAGGAGAAGACATCTTAAGCTTCGCTTTAGCATACGACATGGTCGTAGCTAACACCCTCTTTCAGTAGTGGGCAACACTCTAGCCAGATTGATTTTGTCCTCTCTAGAAGGGAAGACAGACGAGCTTGCCTTGATTATAAGGTGATACCTGGAGAGAGTGTGGTCCCTCAACATAAGCTGGTGGTGGCTGACTTCCGCTTTCGGATTCATATCCAGCAGGACAAGCACGCCAAAGTCGCTAGAATGAAGTGGTGGAAGCTAAAGGGGGAGGCAGCTCAGACTTTCAAGGAGAGGCTTATTAGGGAGGGCCCTATCAATCACGCTTCGTTGGGCACCCCAAGAGGAAGGTTTGAGGAGCACAACAGCAAGTTTTCCCTCAGTTAGAAACCAAGGTTATCGAACCAGTAGGAGTGAGGAATGCTTCAGAAGGTTGTCCACAACTGCAATGGCGCCAGAAAATGTGCTTGGCATGTTGACAGCAACGGTGCCAGAAAAATAGCTGTTGTAGGGGAGACAGTGGAACCTGCAGAACACAATCAAACTACTTTGCCCCAACGAAGCAGTGAGGTTGTCAATCTCACCGGCCTTGCTGAATACAAAGGATTAAATGTATGTGTGGAAGGAAGCTTGTTTGCAGTAAATGAAAGTAGTAGAGCAGTTGATTTAATTGCAGATGTAAAAGAATAGACCGGGGTCCACAGTTCACTAGTGGTGTCTTCTCCATAAATAAAATACTACACATGCTGGGTAACAAATTACAGCTGGGCAATTGACAGAATAGAGAATGCATGACAATGCATGAACATTGCATAATACAGAGGATGATGATGTCTATATGAGATGCTTTGGGCATTACGACAAAATACATAGATAGCTGTTCCAAGCATACACCTATGCCTAAATAGTCCACCTTTGAGATAACATACCGTAAAATCTCTCCAGTATTAAGTTGCAAGCAACAGGCAATTGCATGAAGAACTGTGCATAAAGTTACTCCCTAGTAGCAACGGCACTCCCCCGTCCTTATATGTTTCTGTCACTCAAGCCAAGGCACACAGGGACCGAACCCACTATCTAGCATAAATACTCCCTCTTGGAGATACAAGCAACTACTTGATCAAGGCAATTACAAGTACCGGAAAGCATGCAAGATCACAAATAACATAGACATGATAATATCAATAATCAACATCACAAGGTACTTCTCTATTCATCGGATCCTAGCAAACACAACATGTAGCATTACAATAAGATGATCTTGATCATGATAGGCAGCTCACAAGATCTAAACATGATAGCACAATTGGAGAAGACTACCATCTAGCTACTGCATGGACCCGTAGTCCAAGGATGAACTACTCACTCATCTGTCCGGAGGCGGGCATGGTGGTGTAGAGCCCTCCGGCGATGATTCCCCTCTCCGGCAGGGTGCCGGGGAGAGCTTCAGAACCCTCCCGAACTAGGGTTGATGACGGCGGCGGCGACGGATGTTTTTCTGGAATTTTGATCGGGTACTTAGGGTTTTCTCGTCGGGGGGATTATATAGGCGAAAGGGCGGCGTCGGTGGAGGCCCAAGGGGGCCACACCACCTGGTGGCGCGGCAGACAGGTGGGCCGCGCCACCCTAGGGTGTGGTCGCCCTCTGGTGCGTCTTCGGCTCCCCTTTGGACTCCGTGTGCGTGACGAAATTATAAGATCCTGGGTTTTTGTCCCGTCCGATTCCGAGAATATTTCCTTAAGTACTTTTCTGAAACGGAAAAACAGCAGAAAACAGGAACTGGCACTGGGGCATCTTGTTAATATGTTAGTTCCAAAAATGCATAAAAATGCTATAAGATGTAAACAAAACATGTAGCAAATGGTATAAAAACAAGCATGGATCATAAGAAATTATAGATACGTCGGAGACGTATCAGGCCCTTGGGAGGAAGGAGGCGATGCAAACAATATGTGGATGAGGATGGCGAGTTGCATTCGGAAGGTGGCTTCAGAGGAGTTTGGGGTGACCAGGGGAAGGAGAAGTGATGCTAAGGATACCTGGTGGTGGAATGTTGAGGTCCAGAAGGCTATTAAGGAGAAGAAGGACTGTTCCAGATGCCTATATCTAGACAGGAGTGTAGCCAACATAGAGAAGTACAAGGGGGCAAAGAAGGCCGCGAAGCGAGCGGTGAGCGAGGCAAGGGGTCGGGCATATGAGGACCTCTACCAGCGTTTAAGCTCGAAGGAAGGCGAAAGGGACATCTATAAGATGGCCAAGATCCGGGAGAGGAAGACGAGGGATGTCAACCAAGTCAAATGCATCAAGGATGGAGCGGATCAACTTCTTGTGAAGAATGAAGAGATCAAGCATAGATGGTGAGAGTACTTCGACAACCTCTTCAATGGAGAGAATGAGAGCTCTACCTTCCAGCTAGATGACTCCTTTGATGATACCAGTAGACGCTTTGTCCGACGTATCCAGGAGTCTGAGGTCAGGGAGGCATTGAAGAGGATGAAAGGAGGCAAGGCGATGGGCCCTGATGGTATTCCCATGGAAGTACGGAGAGGCCTCGGAGACATAGCGATAGTATGGCTAACTAAGCTTTTCAACCTCATTTTTCGGGCAAACAAGATGCCCGAAGAATGGAGGCGGAGTAAATTAGTGCCAATCTTCAAGAACAAGGGAGATGTTCAAAGTTGCACTAATTACCGTGGAATCAAGCTGATGAGCCATACAATGAAGCTATGGGAGAGAGTCATTGAGCATCGCTTAAGAAGTTTGACAAGCGTGACCAAAAATCAATTGGTTTCATGCCTGGACGGTCTACCATGGAAGCCATCTTCTTGGTACGACAACTTATGGAGAGATACAGGGAGCAAAAGAAGGACCTCCATATGGTGTTCATTGACTTGGAGAAGGCCTATGATAGGATACCACGTTATGTCATGTGGTGAGCCTTGGAGAAACATAAAGTCCCAACAAAGTACATCAACCTCATTAAGGATATGTACGATAATGTTGTGACAAGTGTTCGAACAAGTGATGGCGACACCGACGACTTTCCAATTAAAATAGGGTTGCACCAAGGTTCAGCTTTGAGCCCTTATCTTTTTACTTTGGTGATGGATGAGGTCACAGGGGATATACAAGGAGATATCCCATGGTGTATGCTCTTTGCGGATGATGTGGTGCTAGTTGATGATAGTCGGGCGGGGGTTAATAGGAAGTTAGAGTTGTGGAGGCGGACTCTGGAATCGAAAGGCTTTAGGCTTAGTAGAACTAAAACTGAGTACATGAGGTGCAGTTTTAGTACTACTAGGCAGGAGGAGGAGGAAGAAGAGGTTAGTCTTGATGGGCAGGTGGTACCTGAGAAAGACACCTTTCGATATTTGGGGTCTATGTTGTAGAAGGATGGTGATATCGATGAAGATGTGAGCCATCAGATCAAGACGGGTTGGATGAAGTGGCGCCAAGCTTCTGGCGTCCTCTGTGACAGGAGAGTGCCACAAAAGCTAAAAGGCAGGTTCTATAGGACGGCTGCGATGCTGTATGGCGCAGAATGTTGGCCAACCAAGAGGCGACATATCCAAAAACTAGGTGCAGCAGAGATGCGCATGTTGAGATGGATATGTGGCCACACAAGAAAAGACCGGGTCCGGAATGATGATATACGTGAAAGAGTTGGCATAGCACCAATTGAAGAGAAGCTTGTCCAACACCGTCTAAGATGGTTTGGACATATACAATGTAGGCCTCCAGAAGTGGTGGTGCATATTGGAAGGATAAAGTGGGCTGAGAATGTTAAGAGGGGTCGTGGTAGACCAAACTTGACATGGGATGAGTCCGTTAAGAGAGACCTGAAGGATTGGAACATCACTAAAGAACTAGCCATGGACAGGGGTGTGTGGAAGTTAGCTATCCACGTGCCAGAACCATGACTTGTGAAAGGATCGATGAGGTTAACTAGAGGGGGGTGAATAGGTTAACTACAAATTTTACTTCTTTTTCATTTTAAAAGGATATTGCTCAAATATAAGTTTTCTAGAATATGCAACTAGGTGAACAAACTTATATGATGAGCAAAAGTTCACTAGCACAAGTTATAGATATAGTAAGCTAGTGATAACAAGTAAAGGTAAGTGAAAAAGATAAGATCAATCATAAGCTAATCTCCGTTGGAGCGGCGCGGTGTTCACCAAAGTGAAACACCGGGTAGCCTTGATATGGCACACCGTATCTCCGTTGTGACTTACCACCGATGTGGCGAGGCACTTGTCACTATGTTGCCGTTGAGGTTGACAACTAGAACCTTTACAAGGATGGAGCACACTCCACAAGTTGGAGGGTCTCCACCAAATGCACCGAGCCGCCAAGACACGATGCTCAAGACCGGGGCACACACCACAACTCAATTGGTGGCTCCCGGCAAAGTCTTCGTAGCTCCCAAATCTTCGAAGGACCACAACCTCTTAGGGTTCCAATGAACACCAAGAGTAGCAAGCCCCCTCTCACAAATCAAGGGGGAAATCAAATTGGTTTGGTTGAAGTGTAGATCTAGGTCTCCTCTTTCAAATCCCCAAAGGGCTAAGTGATTGAGTGGCTAAAGAGGGAGATCTATTGATTTGAAGCTTTCAAACAATGGAGGTGTTCTTCTTTTGGTCGTGGTAGCTCTTGAGGAAGAAGAGATGCCCTTATATAGGTCCTCCAAAAACTAGCCGTTTCAGCCCGAAACTGGTCGTCCGGAATGACCCGGAATATTCCGGATCCAGTCCGGACCATCCGGAATAGATCCGGAATAATCCGGATCCATTCCGGGTCATCCGGAAATTTCCGGACGATTCCGGGTGAAATCCGAAACCCTAACAGAACCATTTTGAGGTCACCTCGGAATTTGTTCGGACTGAGTCCGGAATATTCCGGACCAATCCGGATGAATTCCGGACCAACAAATCAAAGGATTTACTTGCTCCGTCTTCGCTTGTCTTAACCCTTTTTGGATGATTCTCTTCTGTCTTGACTTGTTAAATGTACCTATCACAGTTAGCACACTATAAGATGTCACTCATGTTGTTATCCAACACACAAAACTTATTTAGGCAAGAGATGTCCTTTCAATCTCCCCCTTTTTGGTGTTTGATGACAACATAAGGATTTGCATATAATATGTAAAATAGAGACGGGCTCCCCCTCGATGTGAGCACACATCGAGACAAACTCCCCCTCTATTTTAGATGTCTTCAAAATGTGCTCACTAAAACAACTTCAATGATACAAGGATAATTTAACTAATAGGCATGACATTTGAAAGTGACATTGAGAGTAATATGCTATAGATCCACACATAGATAAGGTCATAGATCCACACATAGATATGAGTACAATAGATATGAGTACATGATAATGAAATAACGATAAGACGAACACAAGCTTATAAGATCCAATGAAACACCGAGAAGCTTATGCCCAAAACCATGCAAACCCCCTAGTACCCCGGAATCCTAGATAGAAACTACTTCTCCCCCTTTGGCATCAAGACTCCAAAAAGGGAGAAGAGCATAGCTAACGAAATCCCATGAGAATCTACTCCGAGGGAGGTGACTCCTCATCATCTGCGGTGTCAAGGTTAAAGTCGGGCTGTGAAGGGTCGCAGCATAGAAAACAAAAATTTTCCTACGCAAAGATAGCGGAATAAACCCAACATCTAGATCCGATCTACGAGAGGTTGGTAGCAAGAAGGAGATCGAATCTCACCCTCGAAGAAAACCGTGAGTGTTTTGTCGAGGCAGGGGTTGGCTAGTCGATCCCCGCAACTAGACTCGTCTAGTCGCGAGGAGATGTATTATCCAAGCGCCGCACGAGCAACGCCTCCGAGAGATCCACACGTACAGCTCGATGAAGACTCCACGTTCTTGATCCCGCAAGAGGTGGTGGAGAGGTTCGCGAGATCGGCAGCACGACGACGGTGGCGTGGTGTGTATGGTGGAGATCCGACAGGGCTTCGCAAGCGGTGTCGGGGAGAGAGGAGGTGGAGGGGGCGGCGGCTAGGAGGGAGAGGGGTGCGGCTAGGGCACCAATGGGGTGGTCCTTGGGGTGCCGCACCCCCTCCTCTATCCCTCCTTATATAGGGGGCAGGGGGGCTGCGCCCCACCCCTCCATCTAGGGCCGGCGCAAGGGGGGAGGCTTGCCCCCCAAGCAACCCCTTAGGGTTTAGGCCGCCCCCCCCCCTTCTAGAAGCTTGGCCCGCATGGGCCTTTGAGGGTGTGGTGCGGCTGGCCCAATAGGCCAGCCCACTACCCCTTCATGCCTTGTGGGCCCCATACTCCTATGGGCCCCACTTCTAGACCCTCTAGAACCTTCTAGAACTTTCCGGTACTTTACCGATAAATTCCCGAACCTCCGGAAACTACTTTCCTTATATGAATCTTATTCTCCGGACCACTCCGGAACTCCTCGTGACGTCCGGGATCCCTATCCGGACTCCGAATCAATATTCGTTCTCACCATCATTTATCTCGAACCCTAACTACATCGAACGTTAAGTGTGTGACTCTGCGGGTTCGTGAATATGTCATATTAATAGCGGGACCGGGATGCCCATATTAATTCCTACATATTCGACGAAGTACTTTACTAGTCGAACCACAATGTCCGGGATTCAATTAATCCATATACGATTCCTTTTGTTTCACGATATATTACTTGTCCGAGATTCAATCCACCGATATCTCCATATCTGATTAATCTCGTTACCGACAAGTTCTCTTTACTCGTTCCCATAGAATAGGATCCCTTATGACTAGCCACTTAGTCATATGCTTGCAAGCGTTTGGATGCTATACTACCGAGAGGGCCCAGAGATATCTATCCAACTGTTGGACGAACAAATCCCAGTCTTGAAACATGCCACCCAACAACCTATCATCGGAGAACCTGAAAGCCACCTTTATAATCACCCAGTTACGAAGTGACGTTTGATGTCCACAAAGCACTCCTCCGATAAGCGGGAGTGACATAATCTCATGGTCTAAGGAAACTATATTTGACATCTATTTAATTTGAGTCTTGTCCATTATATCATCTCCCATGATACAAACTTCGTTTATCAAGTGATTCATAAATCCATGGTTAGGAAACATCTAACCATCACTTAATCAAACGAACTAGTCACAAGAGGAAAGACTAGGGACACATTACCGTTTATATTCCACACACATGTATTTGTTTCCGGTTAATACAATTCTAGCATGGAATTAAACATATCATGAACGGAGAAATATGATAAACAACAATCATTATTATTGCCTCTTGGGCATATCTCCAACAGTCTCCCACTTGCACTAGAGTCAATAATCTAGTTTACATTTGTAGCAATCTAACACCCATGGCCTCTCGGTGTTGATCATGTTTTGCTCGTGGAAGAGGTTTAGTCAACGGGTCTGCCACATTCAGATCCGTATGCACCTTGCAAATCTCTATGTCACCATCCTTGACATTCTCACGCAAATTGTGATAGCGGCGCTTAATATGCTTGGTATTCTTGTGTGAAGTCGGGTCCTTGGCAAGAGCTATTGCACCTGTATTATCACAGTACAGGGCCAGAGGTCTTGACGCACTTGGAACCACGCTCAGCTCTGAGAGGAACTCCTTCATCCAGACTGCTTCACTTGCTGCCGACGAGGCCGCAACATACTCCGCTTCTGTTGAAGATTTCGCCACCACGCTCTGCTTGGAACTCCTCCAACTCACAGCGCCACCATTCAGAATAAACACGTATCCGGACTGAGACTTAGAATCATCCGGATCTGTGTCCCAACTAGCATCGACGTAACTCCTTACGACAAGCTCTTGGTCACCTCCATATACGAGAAACATTTCCTTAGTTCTATTTAGATACTTAAGGATATTTTTGACAGCTGACCAGTGTTCCACTCCTGGATCACTTTGGTACCTGCTAGTCAAACTCACAGCATGGCACACATCTGGTCTAGTACATAGCATGGCATACATGATAGAGCCTATCGCAGAGGCATAAGGAACTTTGTTCATTATCTCTCTATCTTCTGCCGTAACAGGACTCTGAGTCTTACTCAGAACCTTTCCTTGCAACATTGGTAAGAACCCCTTCTTTGAATTTTCCATTCTGAACTTCTTCAGAACCTTGTCAAGGTATGTACTTTGTGAAAGCCCTATTAGGCGCTTTGACCTATCTCTATAGATCTTTATGCCTAAAATGTACGCCGCTTCACCAAGGTCTTTCATTGAAAAACTCTTATTCAAATAAGACTTTACACTTTCAAGTAGTGTAACATCATTTCCAATCAATAATATGTCATCCACATATAGTATTAGAAATGCAACTGAACTCCCACTCACTTTCTTGTAAATACAGGCTTCTCCATAAGTTTGGACAAATCCAAACCCTTTGATCACTTCATCAAACCGGAGATTCCAACTCCGCGATGCTTGCTTCAGTCCATAGATGGATCTCTGAAGTTTGCATACCTTGTTAGCATTCTTTGGATCAACAAAACCTTCGGGCTGTACCATGTACAACTCTTCCTTAATATGACCATTAAGGAACGCGGTCTTCACATCCATTTGCCAAATTTCATAGTCATAATATGCGGCAATTGCTAACATAATCTGAACAGATTTCAGCATCGCTACGGGTGAGAATGTCTCATCGTAGTCAACTCCTTGAATTTGTCGGAAACCCTTTGCGACAAGTCGAGCTTTATACACGGTGACGTTTCCGTCAGCGTCTGTCTTTCTCTTGAATATCCATTTGTTCTCAACGGCCTTACGGTCGTTTGGTAAGTCCACCAAAGTCCATACTTGGTTTTCATACATGGATTCCATTTCGGATTTCATGGCTCCTAGCCATTTATCGGAGTCTGGGCTCATCATTGCTTCCTCATAATTCGCAGGTTCATCATTGTCTAACAACATGACATTCATGACGGGGTCGTACCGATCAGGAGCGGTACGTTCCCTCGTTGATCTGCGAGGTTCAATAGCAGCCTTGACTGGAACAGCATGATCAACATCATTTGCTCCTTCTTCAGGTGGCGATGGCTGTTCTGGAACAACTTCCAGTTCTGCGCTACTCGGCATCTCAAGAACAGGTTCAATAACCTCGTCAAGCTCTATTTTCCTTCCACTCACTTCTTTCGAGAGAAACTCCTTCTCTAGAAAGGAACCATTCTTGGCAACGAAAATCTTGCCTTCGAGTTCTGTGGTAGAAGGTATACCCAATAGTTTCCTTAGGGTATCCAATGAAGACGCATTTTTCCGATTTGGGTTCGAGCTTATCAGGTTGAAGCTTTTTCACATAAGCATCGCAACCCCAAACTTTGAGAAACGATAACTTTGGCTTCTTGCCAAACCATAACTCATATGGAGTCGTCTCAACGGATTTTGATGGAGCCCTATTTAAAGTGAATGCGGCTGTCTCTAATGCATAGCTCCAAAATGATAGTGGCAGATCTGTGTGAGACATCATAGATCGCACCATATCCAATAAGGTTCGATTACGACGTTCAGACACACCATTACGCTGTGGTGTTCCGGGTGGCGTTAGTTGTGAAACAATTCCACACGTCTTTAAATGCATGCCAAACTCGTAACTCAAATATTCGCCTCCACGATCAGATCGAAGAAACTTTATTTTCTTGTTACGATGGTTCTCAACTTCACTCTGAAATTCTTTGAACTTTTCGAACGTTTCAGACTTATGTTTCATTAAGTAAATATACCCATATCTACTCAAATCATCGGTGAAGGTCAAGAAGTAACGATATCCACCGCGCGCTGCAACACTCATCGGACCACACACATCGGTATGTATGATTTCCAACAAGTCTGTTGCCCTCTCCATCGTGCCGGAGAAGGGTGTTCGAGTCATCTTACCCATAAGGCATGGTTCGCAAGTTTCAAATGATTCAAAATCAAGTGAATCCAAAAGTCCATCAGAATGGAGTTTCTTCATGCGCTTTACACCAATGTGACCCAAACGGCAGTGCCACAAATATGTGGTATTATCATCATTCACTTTGCATCTTTTGGCATCAATGTTATGAACATGTGTATCACTACCATCGAGATCCAATAGAAATAAACCATTCCTCTCAGGTGCATGACCATAAAAGGTATTATCCATATAAATCGAAATACCAAAGTTTTCAGACTTAAATGAATAACCGTCTCGCAATAAACAAGATCCAGATACAATGTTCATGCTTAACGCAGGCACATAATAACAATTATTAAGGTTTAAAACTAATCCCGAAGGTAAATGCAGAGGGAGTGTGCCGACAGCGATGACTTCAACTTTTGATCCATTTCCAACTCGCATCGTCACCTCGTCCCTTGCCAAGCGTCGTCTATTCCGCAGCTCCTGTTTCGAGTTACATATATTAGCAACCGAACCAGTATCAAATACCCAGGTGCTACTACGATCACTTGTTAAATACACATCAATAACTTGTATATCAAATATACCTTGTTTGACGGTGCCAGCCTTCTTGTCTGCCAGATACTTGGGGCAGTTCCGCTTCCAGTGTCCGGTTCCCTTGCAGTAGAAGCACTCAGTATCAGACTTAGGGCCCTTCCTTGACTTCCTCGCAGGCCCGGCAGCTCGCTTGCCGTCCTTCTTGAAGTTGTCTCTTTTGCCCTTTTTCTTGAAACTGGTGGTCTTGTTGACCATCAACACTTGATGCTCCTTCTTGATTTCCACTTCCGCGGTCTTTAACATCGCGAAAAGCTTAGGAAGAGTTTTCTCCATCCCTTGCATGTTATAGTTCATCACAAAGCTTTTGTAGCTAGGTGGAAGTGACTGGAGAACACGGTCAATCCCCAACTCATTGGGAATCACAACACCCAGCTGCGCCAGACGATCACCGTACCCAGACATCTTGAGCACGTGTTCACTGACGGAGCTGTTCTCTTCCATCATACAGCTAAAGAACTTAGAAGAGGCTTCATACCTCTCCACCTTGGCTTGAGTCTGAAACATAGCTTTCAGATCAACGATCATCTGATGAACGCCATGGTGCTCAAAACGCTTTTGAAGCTTAGGTCCTAAGCCGTACAACAGACCGCACTTAACTATCTCGTGGTCCTCAGAACGGGCTGCCCAGACATTCCTAATGTCTTCAGCCGCTCCCTCTGCTGGAGCCTCACCTAGCGGTGCATCTAGGACATACAGTTTCTTGGCAGCTTTGAGGATAATTTTCAGATTCATAAACCAATCTGAGAAATTGCTTCCATCGTCTTTCAGCTTGTCTTTCTCTAGGAACGCGTTAAAGTTCATGGTGATGTTGGGAAGGGCCATTGATCTACAACATTATTTGCAAGGTGTTTAGACTATGTTCATGATATTGTGTTCGAAAGATAATCTAATTATAAAACGAACTCCCACTAAACTCAACATCTCTCTGGTTGTTTAGTGACACACGATCCAAAATCCACTACACCACAACCGATCATCACGTGAAGTGGCGCAGCTTCAAAAGGTGAACATCTCCATGTTGATCATATCATTCATATGACTCGTGTTTAGCCTTTCGGCTCTTGTGTTCCGAGGCCATGTCTGTACATGCTAGGCTCGTCAAGGAAACCGTAGTATTTCTGCATGTGCAAACTGGCTTGCACCCGTTGTATGTGAACGTAGAATCTATCACACCCGATCATCACGTGGTGCTTCAAAACGACGAACTTTGGCAACGGCGCATACTAGGGGAGAACACTTCTTGATATTAACGTGAGAGATCACCTTATCATGCTACCGTCGAGATCGTATCTAAGCATAAACCATAAGGTGCATAAAAGGATTAACATCACATGCAATTCAATATTGTGACATGGTATAGCCTTTTCCTGTGCCTTTGATCTCCATCTCCAAAGCACCGGCATGATCTCCATCATCACCAGCTCAAACGCCATCACCATGGTTGTCTCCACCAACTATTGCAACTACTACTATTAGCTACTCTTAGCAAATAAAGTAAAGCAATTACATGGTGTTTAAAGTGACACGCAGGTCATACAATAAATAAAAGACAACCATAAGGCTCCTGCCGGTTGCCGTACTCATCGACATGCAAGTCGTGAAAATTACAAAACATGATCATTGCATACATCACATAATCATATCTTGAGGCCATACCATATCACAAACCCTGCAAAAACAAGTTAGACGCCTCTACTTTGTTTATGCAATTTTTACGTGGCTTCTAATGGGTCAATAGATAGAACCGTTCTAATCTACGCAAAGCCACAACGGTGATAAAATAGTTGCTGATTTACTCATCCTTTTGAAAGGCCTTCCATTGAAAATTGCATCTTCACTAAAGCAAGAGAAACAGACACCCGCCAGCCACTTATGCAAAACAAGTTGCATGTCAGTCGTGGAACCGGTCTCTCGTGCGTGGACGAGTAAAGTTGGTCCGGGCCGCTTCAATCTTACAATACCGCAAAGATGCAAAGTGCACGCGAGAAGGTAGCAACACAAATTATCAACACCCACAACACTTGTGTCTAATCGCACCAACATCTACGAATAGATCTAGGCTCTGATACCACTGAAGGGTCGCAGCATAGAAAACAAAAAATTTTGCTACGCAAAGATAGCGGAATAAACCCAACATCTAGATCCGATCTACGAGAGGTTGGTAGCAAGAAGGAGATCGAATCTCACCCTCGAAGAAAACCGTGAGTGTTTTGTCGAGGCAGGGGTTGGCTAGTCGATCCCCACAACTAGACTCGTCTAGTCGCGAGGAGATGTATTATCCAAGCGCCGCACGAGCAACGCCTCCGAGAGATCCACACGTACAGNTCGCATAGAAAACAAAATTTTCCTACGCAAAGAAAGCGGAATAAACCCAACATCTAGATCCGATCTACGAGAGGTTGGTAGCAAGAAGGAGATCGAATCTCACCCTCGAAGAAAACCGTGAGTGTTTTGTCGAGGCAGGGGTTGGCTAGTCGATCCCCGCAACTAGACTCGTCTAGTCGCGAGGAGATGTATTATCCAAGCGCCGCACGAGCAACGCCTCCGAGAGATCCACACGTACAGCTCGATGAAGACTCCACGTTCTTGATCCCGCAAGAGGTGGTGGAGAGGTTCGCGAGATCAGCAGCACGACGACGGTGGCGTGGTGTGTATGGTGGAGATCCGACAGGGCTTCGCCAAGCGGTGTCGGGGAGAGAGGAGGAGGAGGAGGGAGGCGGCGGCAAGGGTGGGGGGTGGTGCGGCTAGGGCACCTATGGGGTGGTCCTTGGGTGCCGCACCCCCTCCCCTACCCCTCCTTATATAGGGGGCCAAGGGGGGGCTGCGCCCCACCCCATCTAGGGCCGGCGGCAAGGGGGGGAGGCTTGCCCCCAAGCAACCCTCTAGGGTTTAGGCCGCCCCCCCCTTCTAGAAGCTTGGCCCGCATGGGCCATTGAGGGAGTGGTGCGGCTGGCCCAATAGGCCAGCCCACTACCCCTTCATGCCTTGTGGGCCCCATACTCCTATGGGCCCCACTTCTAGACCCCTCTAGAACCTTCTAGAACATTCCGGTACTTTACCGATAAATTCCCGAACCTTTCTTAACCTCCGGAAACAACTTTCCTTATATGAATCTTATTCTCCGGACCACTCCGGAACTCCTCGTGACGTCCGGGATCCCATCCGGGACTCCGAATCAATATTCGTTCTCACCATCATTTATCTCGAACCCTAACTACATCGAACGTTAAGTGTGTGACTCTGCGGGTTCGCGAATATGTCATATTAATAGCGGGACCGGGATGCCCATATTAATTCCTACATATTCGACGAAGTACTTTACCAGTCGAACCACAATGTCCGGGATTCAATTAATCCATATACGATTCCTTTTGTTTCACGATATATTACTTGTCCGAGATTCAATCCACCGATATCTCCATATCTGATTAATCTCGTTACCGACAAGTTCTCTTTACTCGTTCCATAGAATAGGATCTCTTATGACTAGCCACTTAGTCATATGCTTGCAAGCGTTTGGATGCTATACTACCGAGAGGGCCCAGAGATATCTATCCAACTATTGGACGAACAAATCCCAGTCTTGAAACATGCCACCCAACAACCTATCATCGGAGAACCTGAAAGCCACCTTTATAATCACCCAGTTACGAAGTGACGTTTGATGTCCACAAAGCACTCCTCCGATAAGCGGGAGTGACATAATCTCATGGTCTAAGGAAACTATATTTGACATCTATTTAATTTGAGTCTTGTCCATTATATCATCACCTATGATACAAACTTCGTTTATTAAGTGATTCATAAATCCATGGTTAGGAAACATCTAACCATCACTTAATCAAACGAACTAGTCACAAGAGGAAAGACTAGGGACACATTACCGTTTATATTCCACACACATGTATTTGTTTCCGGTTAATACAATTCTAGCATGGAATTAAACATATCATGAACGGAGAAATATGATAAACAACAATCATTATTATTGCCTCTTGGGCATATCTCCAACAGTCTCCCACTTGCACTAGAGTCAATAATCTAGTTTACATTTGCAGCAATCTAACACCCATGGCCTCTCGGTGTTGATCATGTTTTGCTCGTGGAAGAGGTTTAGTCAACGGGTCTGCCACATTCAGATCCGTATGCACCTTGCAAATCTCTATGTCACCATCCTTGACATTCTCACGCAAATTGTGATAGCGGCGCTTAATATGCTTGGTATTCTTGTGTGAAGTCGGGTCCTTGGCAAGAGCTATTGCACCTGTATTATCACAGTACAGGGCCAGAGGTCTTGACGCACTTGGAACCACGCTCAGCTCTGAGAGGAACTCCTTCATCCAGACTGCTTCACTTGCTGCCGACGAGGCCGCAACATACTCCGCTTCTGTTGAAGATTTCGCCACCACGCTCTGCTTAGAACTCCTCCAACTCACAGCGCCACCATTCAGAATAAACATGTATCCGGACTGAGACTTAGAATCATCCGGATCTGTGTCCCAACTAGCATCGACATAACTCCTTACGACAAGCTCTTGGTCACCTCCATATACGAGAAACATTTCCTTAGTTCTATTTAGATACTTAAGGATATTTTTGACAGCTGACCAGTGTTCCACTCCTGGATCACTTTGGTACCTGCTAGTCAAACTTACAGCATGGCACACATCTGGTCTAGTACATAGCATAGCATACATTATAGAGCCTATCGCAGAGGCATAAGGAACTTTGTTCATTATCTCTCTATCTTCTGCCGTAACAGGACTCTGAGTCTTACTCAGAACTTTTCCTTGCAACATTGGTAAGAACCCCTTCTTTGAATTTTCCATTTTGAACTTCTTCAGAACCTTGTCAAGATATGTACTTTGTGAAAGCCCTATTAGGCGCTTTGACCTATCTCTATAGATCTTTATGCCTAAAATGTACGCCGCTTCACCAAGGTCTTTCATTGAAAAATTCTTATTCAAATAAGACTTTACACTTTCAAGTAGTGTAACATCATTTCCAATCAATAATATGTCATCCACATATAGTATTAGAAATGCAACTGAACTCCCACTCACTTTCTTGTAAATACAGGCTTCTCCATAAGTTTGGACAAATCCAAACCCTTTGATCACTTCATCAAACCGGAGATTCCAACTCCGCGATGCTTGCTTCAGTCCATAGATGGATCTCTGAAGTTTGCATACCTTGTTAGCATCCTTTGGATCAACAAAACCTTCGGGCTGTACCATGTACAACTCTTCCTTAATATGACCATTAAGGAACGCGGTCTTCACATCCATTTGCCAAATTTCATAGTCATAATATGCGGCAATTGCTAACATAATCCGAACAGATTTCAGCATCGCTACGGGTGAGAATGTCTCATCGTAGTCAACTCCTTGAATTTGTCGGAAACCCTTTGCGACAAGTCGAGCTTTATACACGGTGACGTTTCCGTCAGCGTCTGTCTTTCTCTTGAATATCCATTTGTTCTCAACGGCCTTACGGTCGTTAGGTAAGTCTACCAAAGTCCATACTTGGTTTTCATACATGGATTCCATTTCGGATTTCATGGCTCCTAGCCATTTATCGGAGTCTGGACTCATCATTGCTTCCTCATAATTCGCAGGTTCATCATTGTCTAACAACATGACATTCATGACGGGGTCGTACCGATCAGAAGCGGTACGTTCCCTCGTTGATCTGCGAGGTTCAATAGCAGCCTTGACTGGAACAGCATGATCAACATCATTTGCTCCTTCTTCAGGTGGCGATGGCTGTTCTGGAACAACTTCCAGTTCTGCGCTACTCGGCATCTCAAGAACAGGTTCAATAACCTCGTCAAGCTCTATTTTCCTTCCACTCACTTCTTTCGAGAGAAACTCCTTCTCTAGAAAGCAACCATTCTTGGCAACGAAAATCTTGCCTTCGGTTCTGTGGTAGAAGGTATACCCAATAGTTTCCTTAGGGTATCCAATGAAGACGCACTTTTCCGATTTGGGTTCGAGCTTATCAGGTTGAAGCTTTTTCACATAAGCATCGTAACCCCAAACTTTGAGAAACGACAACTTTGGCTTCTTGCCAAACCATAACTCATATGGAGTCGTCTCAACGGATTTTGATGGAGCCCTATTTAATGTGAATGCGGCTGTCTCTAATGCATAGCTCCAAAATGATAGTGGCAGATCTGTGTGAGACATCATAGATCGCACCATATCCAATAAGATTCGATTACGACGTTCAGACACACCATTACGCTGTGGTGTTCCGGGTGGTGTTAGTTGTCAAACAATTCCACACGTCTTTAAATGCATGCCAAACTCGTAACTCAAATATTCGCCTCCACGATCGGATCGAAGAAACTTGATTTTCTTGTTACGATGGTTCTCAACTTCACTCTGAAATTCTTTGAACTTTTCGAACGTTTTAGACTTATGTTTCATTAAGTAAATATACCCATATCTACTCAAATCATCGGTGAAGGTCAAGAAGTAACGATATCCACCGCGCGCTACAACACTCATCGGACCACACACATCGGTATGTATGATTTCCAACAAGTCTGTTGCTCTCTCCATCGTGCCGGAGAAGTGTGTTCGAGTCATCTTACCCATAAGGCATGGTTCGCAAGTTTCAAATGATTCAAAATCAAGTGAATCCAAAAGTCCATCAGAATGGAGTTTCTTCATGCGCTTTACACCAATATGACCCAAACGGCAGTGCCACAAATACGTGGTATTATCATCATTCACTTTGCATCTTTTGGCATCAATGTTATGAACATGTGTATCACTACTATCGAGATCCAATAGAAATAAACCATTCCTCTCAGGTGCATGACCATAAAAGGTATTATCCATATAAATCGAAATACCAAAGTTTTCAGACTTAAATGAATAACCGTCTCGCAATAAACAAGATCCAGATACAATGTTCATGCTTAACGCAGGCACATAATAACAATTATTAAGGTTTAAAACTAATCCCGAAGGTAAATGCAGAGGGAGTGTGCCGACAGCGATGACTTCAACTTTTGATCCATTTCCAACTCGCATCGTCACCTCGTCCCTTGCCAAGCGTCGTCTATTCCGCAGCTCCTGCTTCGAGTTACATATATTAGCAACTGAACCAGTATCAAATACCCAGGTGCTACTACGATCACTTGTTAAATACACATCAATAACTTGTATATCATATATACCTTGTTTGACGGTGCCAGCCTTCTTGTCTGCCAAATACTTGGGGCAGTTCCGCTTCCAGTGTCCGGTTCCCTTACAGTAGAAGCACTCAGTATCAGACTTAGGGCCCTTCCTTGACTTCCTCGCAGGCCTGGCAGCTCGCTTGCCGTCCTTCTTGAAGTTGTCTCTTTTGCCCTTTTTCTTGAAACTGGTGGTCTTGTTGACCATCAACACTTGATGCTCCTTCTTGATTTCCACTTCCGCGGTCTTTAACATCGCGAAAAGCTCAGGGAGAGTTTTCTCCATCCCTTGCATGTTATAGTTCATCACAAAGCTTTTGTAGCTAGGTGGAAGTGACTGTAGAACACGGTCAATTCCCAACTCATTGGGAATCACAACACCCAGCTGCGCCAGACGATCACCATACCCAGACATCTTGAGCACGTGTTCACTGACGGAGCTGTTCTCTTCCATCATACAGCTAAAGAACTTAGAAGAGGCTTCATACCTCTCCACCTTGGCTTGAGTCTGAAACATAGCTTTTAGATCAACGATCATCTGATGAACGCCATGGTGCTCAAAACGCTTTTGAAGCTTAGGTCCTAAGCCGTACAACAGACCGCACTTAACTATCTCGTGGTCTTCTGAACGGGCTGCCCAGACATTCCTAATGTCTTCAGCCGCTCCCTCTGCTGGAGCCTCACCTAGCGGTGCATCTAGGACATACAGTTTCTTGGCAGCTTTGAGGATAATTTTCAGATTCATAAACCAATCTGAGAAATTGCTTCCATCGTCTTTCAGCTTGTCTTTCTCTAGGAACGCGTTAAAGTTCATGGTGATGTTGGGAAGGGCCATTGATCTACAACATTATTTGCAAGGTGTTTAGACTATGTTCATGATATTGTGTTCGAAAGATAATCTAATTATAAAACGAACTCCCACTAAACTCAACATCTCTCTGGTTGTTTAGTGACACACGATCCAAAATCCACTGCACCACAACCGATCATCACGTGAAGTGGCGCAGCTTCAAAAGGTGAACATCTCCATGTTGATCATATCATTCATATGACTCGTGTTCAGCCTTTCGGCTCTTGTGTTCCGAGGCCATGTCTGTACATGCTAGGCTCGTCAAGGAAACCGTAGTATTTCTGCATGTGCAAACTGGCTTGCACCCGTTGTATGTGAACGTAGAATCTATCACACCCGATCATCACGTGGTGCTTCAAAACGATGAACTTTGGCAACGGCGCATACTAGGGGAGAACACTTCTTGATATTATCGTGAGAGATCACCTTATCATGCTACCGTCGAGATCGTATCTAAGCATAAACCATAAGGTGCATAAAAAGATTAACATCACATGTAATTCAATATTGTGACATGGTATAGCCTTTTCGTGTGCCTTTGATCTCCATCTCCAAAGCACCGGCATGATCTCCATCATCACCAGCTCAAACGCCATCACCATGATTGTCTCCACCAACTATTGCAACTACTATTAGCTACTCTTAGCAAATAAAGTAAAGCAATTACATGGTGTTTAAAGTGACACGCAGGTCATACAATAAATAAAAGACAACCATATGGCTCCTGCCGGTTGCCGTACTCATCGACATGCAAGTCGTGAAAATTACAAAACATGATTATTGCATACATCACATAATCATATCTTGAGGCCATACCATATCACAAACCCTGCAAAAACAAATTAGACGCCTCTACTTTGTTTATGCAATTTTTACGTGGCTTCTAATGGGTCAATAGATAGAACCGTTCTATTCTACGCAAAGCCACAACGGTGATAAAATAGTTGCTGATTTACTCATCCTTTTGAAAGGCCTTCCATTGAAAATTGCATCTTCACTAAAGCAAGAGAAACAGACACCCGCCATCCACTTATGCAAAACAAGTTGCATGTCAGTCATGGAACCGGTCTCTCGTGCGTGGACGAGTAAAGTTGGTCCGGGCCGCTTCAATCTTACAGTACCGTAAAGATACAAAGTGCACGCGAGAAGGTAGCAACACAAATTATCAACGCCCACAATACTTGTATCTAATCGCACCAACATCTACGAATAGATCTAGGCTCTGATACCACTGAAGGGTCGCAGCATAGAAAAAAAAATTTCCTATGCAAAGAAAGCGGAATAAACCCAACACGAGATCTGATCTACGAGAGGTTGGTAGCAAGAAGGAGATCGAATCTCACCCTCGAAGAAAATCATGAGTGTTTTGTCGAGGCAGGGGTTGGCTAGTCGATCCCCGCAACTAGACTCGTCTAGTCGCGAGGAGATGTATTATCCAAGCGCCGCACGAGCAACGCCTCCGAGAGATCCACACGTACAGCTCGATGAAGACTCCACGTTCTTGATCCCGCAAGAGGTGGTGGAGAGGTTCGCGAGATCAGCAGCACGACGACGGTGGCGTGGTGTGTATGGTGGAGATCCGACAGGGCTTCGCCAAGCGGTGTCGGGGAGAGAGGAGGAGGAGGAGGGAGGCGGCGGCAAGGGTGGGGGGTGGTGCGGCTAGGGCACCTATGGGGTGGTCCTTTGGTGCCGCACCCCCTCCCCTACCCCTCCTTATATAGGGGGCCAAGGGGGGGCTGCGCCCCACCCCATCTAGGGCCGGCGGCAAGGGGGGGGAGGCTTGCCCCCCAAGCAACCCTCTAGGGTTTAGGCCGCCCCCCCTTCTAGAAGCTTGGCCCGCATGGGCCATTGAGGGAGTGGTGCGGCTGGCCCAATAGGCCAGCCCACTACCCCTTCATGCCTTGTGGGCCCCATACTCCTATGGGCCCCACTTCTAGACCCCTCTAGAACCTTCTAGAACATTCCGGTACTTTATCGATAAATTCCCGAACCTTTCTTAACCTCCGGAAACAACTTTCCTTATATGAATATTATTCTCCGGACCACTCCGGAACTCCTCGTGACGTCCGGGATCCCATCCGGGACTCCGAATCAATATTCGTTCTCACCATCATTTATCTCGAACCCTAACTACATCGAACGTTAAGTGTGTGACTCTGCGGGTTCGCGAATATGTCATATTAATAGCGGGACCGGGATGCCCATATTAATTCCTACATATTCGACGAAGTACTTTACCAGTCGAACCACAATGTCCGGGATTCAATTAATCCATATACGATTCCTTTTGTTTCACGATATATTACTTGTCCGAGATTCAATCCACCGATATCTCCATATCTGATTAATCTCGTTACCGACAAGTTCTCTTTACTCATTCCATAGAATAGGATCCCTTATGACTAGCCACTTAGTCATATGCTTGCAAGCGTTTGGATGCTATACTACCGAGAGGGCCCAGAGATATCTATCCAACTATTGGACGAACAAATCCCAGTCTTGAAACATGCCACCCAACAACCTATCATCGGAGAACCTGAAAGCCACCTTTATAATCACCCAGTTACGAAGTGACGTTTGATGTCCACAAAGCACTCCTCCGATAAGCGGGAGTGACATAATCTCATGGTCTAAGAAAACTATATTTGACATCTATTTAATTTGAGTCTTGTCCATTATATCATCACCTATGATACAAACTTCGTTTATTAAGTGATTCATAAATCCATGGTTAGGAAACATCTAACCATCACTTGATCAAACGAACTAGTCACAAGAGGAAAGACTAGGGACACATTACCGTTTATATTCCACACACATGTATTTGTTTCCGGTTAATACAATTCTAGCATGGAATTAAAACATATCATGAATGGAGAAATATGATAAACAACAATCATTATTATTGCCTCTTGGGCATATCTCCAACAGTATTAGACGATGATACCATGGGTAACATGTCGCGATTTTGCCGTCTTCATGAGACTTCGCCTATTGTGAGCGATCATGGCGGAGGACATTGTGTGTGGTGATGGAAAAGGATGATATAAACAATACCTTAGTGAACATGAGGGGTGGGATTAGAAAACATTATGAATCCCATTTTTTCTGTTTTCTTTACCCTCCAGTTTGGATTGGACGGTGGTATAGAGCAACATTTTTCCAAATTATTATTATTTCAGAAAATCGTAATTATTATCATAAACTTAGAAGAGTCGTTTTCCCCTTGCTCCACTACATGACTTCCCTCAATCTCTTCCTGTGCACAGCACCTTTGTCGATGGCCAAAATTCGACGAGCCTACGTTGCCCCGGCCCGATTACTCTCCGCCAGATCCTCCGTGCCACCTCTCGTCCACATTCATGCCAAAATTCCAGCCACGAAAGCATGCATGGCGGGCAGGACGCGTCCGTTGACTGCGGTGGGAGGAAAAGAAGGAGGAGAGTGGGAATGGCCCGTAGAACCAACCATGTGGCTCGGTCGAGATGGAGATAGGCCAGAGGCGAAGAAGTAGACGGCTACGTGCGTGCTCTACAAGTGGGGAATAGGAGGAACACAATGCCAACGATCCTAGTTTTCCTAGGCCAATTCATTCGGGGAGGACGGGAAGGGAGACGAGGCAGTGCTTCTACTTCTCATGGGCAAAGTCGGGATAACCGAAGGCGTGTCAGTGAGGTGGTAGCAGTGGGGTCTCAGACGTTGTCAGAAGTGAACGAGGGGTTTTTTGTTGCACTGGCGAACTAAAAGACTATATCATTCTTAGAAGTACAAATACTAGGTCTCTTCTCTGGAACCAATGGAAATCGCAGTTTTCGTACCTACGCAAACAAAAAGCATTTTCGCCTAGTGGAGGCTGCGGTGTGGTGCTTTTGAAATTTCTGATTTTGTGATCATAATTGGGAATTTTGTTTAAGAAATGGTACTAAAAAGTCGAGCGTGACCTCCTCTCCCTCCTTCTTCCCTCGGGCACATGGGAAGAAAAGGAAGACCGTGGCGACGATCCTGGCTATCTCGGGCCAATTCCTTCGAGGATGACATAGAGGGAAACGAGGCGATGCTTCTAGTGCTTTCGAGCGGAGTCGGGGCGACCGTCGTGGCGGGTCGTCAGCAAGGTGGTAGCGGTGGGGGTCTCGGACATGATCGGAAGCGAGCGATTTTTTTTTTTTTTGCACGCCCGAGCGAAAGGAGGGTTTCATCCCGAGAAGCAACGAATACTAATTCATTGGCTGTGGAACCAACAAAAACCTCACTTCTCGTCCTTGTCGCAAATAAAAGGTAGTTTTCGTCCCCGCTGTCGACAAGTGTGTGGTGCTTTTGCAATTTCTAATTTGTTCTCAAACATGGGAATTTTCGTTAAAATAATACATGAAAAGGTGTGTTTCAGTAATTCCGAACCAACTCAGGACTAAAGAGTAAAATGTCCTAAACCTTCACCGGCTTCCGGCTCCTGCTTCCCCTCCGGCAGTCTGTCTCCCAAAATCCCCCCTCCCCCACCCCCTCCTCCCAATTCGAACGAGCTCCTACCAGGCGCAGGGCTTTGACCCTCTAGTTTGGCCGTGTTCGGCATGGCAAGGCCCGGCGCGCGCGTAGACACATTGGTCCGTGCCCAAATCAACCTGCCGGTGCGGCGTGCGCCCAAGGTTGCACGGCTAGCCGCCGCTTGCACAACAAGCTGCCTCCGACTCCCTCCTGCCTGGCCGGGATATAAGACGCGGCCTCCTTCGCCTGGCATTGCCGTAACCGCCTCCCTCCCAAAGCCCCTCCCGCTCCCCCACCCACCGCCATGGACAACCGCCGCGGAGCTCCGCGCCGCCACCTTCCGCGTGCCCCTCTCGGCCTCCAGCACCAGCTCGCCTACGGGCCTCCCGCTCCCCGCCACCAGTCCCCTCCCGCGCCCCGCGTCGGAGTCCCGCGGCGCCGCTCCATTCCCCGCGCGCACGCTCCACCGCCTCAGGCTCCACCACTTCTGGCTCTTCGTGCTGCGCCTCCGGGAGCGCGAGCCTTCCGCGCCCCTCCTGCGCATGGCCGCGCTCTGGCCGAGCGCCACTCGCCGCTCCGAGGCCGTCGCGACGACCACGGGCGCGGCGCTGCTCCGGCACCTGCCGAGCGGCTGGCAGGAGCGCGACGGGCGCCACCTCGTCACCACCACCCGCCTCTCGCGCCCCCACGTGTCTGGGTCCCGAGGGTGGCGAGCCGCCTGGAGGCTGCGGGAGCATGCGTTCCCGTGGTGCGCCGCAACGGCACGCTGCTGGGCTACCTGGACGGCGGCTCGCTCGCGGCTCGCATCGGAGGAGGCTCACCGCACTGGGAGGTGGCCTCCGCGATGCTGCTGGGCGATCACGGGCTCGAGCGGATTCGTCTCCGCCTCGCTCCAAACCTGCCTCGCCGCCGCTTCCTGGGGAACCTTCTCTGCGTCCAGGGCGTGATCCGAGCCGCGCTTGCACAGGCCCCAGCGCGCCATGACGTCCAGCCCCGGGATGAGGAGGCCGCGGCGGAGGGCGAGGCAGCTGATGGCGGCGCCATCGACGACGAGGAGGTCGGCGCCGAGGCCGAGATCCCTGCCCCCGTGGCCGTGGCGCACGCGGGCGCCATCCCCGGCCACGTCGTGGGCGGCCACGAGCTCGCCGCCCCCGTGGCGCAGGAGGCATCACCCCGAGATGAGGAGGCAGGGCTGACAGCGGTGGAGCGGGCAGAGGGTGGCCCAATCGACCTACCGCAGGGTGCCGATGCTGCTGCCATGGCAGACGGCGCCGAGGGTGCCCTCCCTGATGCCGCAGACCTCGGAGCCCCCCTCCTCCCTGTCGGCGCCGAGGGCGGCGAAGCTGATGCTGCTGTCGCAGCCGAGGGGGTCGTTGCTCCACCACCACCAGGGGTCGCCCTCCTCCCCGAGCCCGACGGCGCCCAGGGTGACGGCGTTGATGCTGCTGCCGAGGCCCGCGGTGACCTCCTTACTACATACGACGAGATGGCGACGCGGTGGGACATGGTGCAGGATCTGGGCAGGCGCAGGCTAGCTGCGCAGGAGGCAGCGCGGGCGGACCTCAGGGCGCGTCGCAAGGCCGGCAACCTGCGTAGGGAGCAGGAACGCGTCATCGCCGAGTACGACCATCTCACCGAGCACGCCGCTGGCCTACGGCTCAAGCTGACCAGGTCTGGCGCCGACCCCATCCCGCCACCGGCCAGACTTGGGATCCATCCGCGTCAGTTCATCCGCTGAAGACCTTGACCATGAACGTACTGAACTTTAGACCTTGATCGATCGTGGTGATGGGTACTTGGTTTTCCTCTAAACTTCAGTGGACTGTCTTCTGCTACTTGTACATAATGCCAGGTTCATTTTGTTCTCTGGACTAGTAGCCATGAGAGCACTAGCTTGTTTTCCCGCAGGTGAATAACACCAAGGCTTGTATTTCGATGTTGGTATTCAGCTCACAGAGCTGAAATGGTGTCCAATACCAAAACTGAGTGGAAATTAGCATCAAAGCCAATGTTGTTGCTTGGTTGCTCATGGAAATAATAGTTGGACTCAATGAGAGGCAATTCCAATTCCTATTTGGATGTACTGAAACTTGAATTGTTAAATTTCAGGAGTGTAGTGCCGCTGTTCTTTCTAGCTGAGACTCACACATATGGGAGTTAATCACGCGACTAGCAAAGCTAGCTCTAGTTTGATGTGGCTCTTAACGCCGGTCGATTTTGGCTTTGGCAACCTGTACGTACAAACTAGCTAGTAAACAGGGGAATATAACATGAGTTTCAGAGCACAAACAAGAGTCAGAACACATGCTTCTGTTCATATTCATTTACTGACAGAAAATTCAGAGCACAAGGTTCAGTTCATATGCAACACTAGTCACAAAAAAAACTCATCTACACCAATCTGAAGCTAACACATGCTTCAGTAGTTCGGTTCATATTCATGTAATCACAAAAATCATTTTCGACGCTGAACTGCGGTTTGGGGCCTCAATTGTAAATATCAGGCACACCCATTTCGCAAATAAATAAATAAATATCAGGCACACCCAAACGGTGTAATTTGGGTTTGGTACTTATCAGCTCCTGAAGCATCCTGCGTTCTCCTCGTTCCTGTTGAACTCCCCTTCACTTTTCTTAGGACTTACTTAAAGAATAGCAGACTTGACTTGAGCCCTGCGACCTCCTTTCGAGCTCCCCTTTCCCCTCCTATCCCTTTCTACAGTACAAGAGAGGCGACCGGCGGGTGAATCCATCTTCCGCCGGCGATTCCACCACCCTCCTCTTCCCCGTCGGCCTCGGTGCCGTCGGAGAGGGGAGGGGGGTTGAATCGTCGGCTGGATCCGTGTACAGCTAGGGTAGATCTAGTTGTTAGGGTGCGGGGTGGTGCGGGCTTGATGCCGGCGCCGTCGCCGCGAGTTATCTCTCCATGGTCGCGGTTTCGGCGTCGCCGTCGTGGCCGTGGAGCTAGTGTGTCGGGGCGAGATCGCCGTGGCGGTGGCGGGGATCTTGCTGTCGGCTTTTGTTCTCCCCCTTCGTCCTCGTCACGCCGGCGTCTCCTCCAGCGCCGTCGGGAGGGTGGGAGATGGTGTACAGGAGCGGTGGCCGTCGATCGTGGCATGGCGGCAGGCTGCCTGGATGTGTGGCCCGTCCTCGGTTCATGGTTGCTGGCAGGCGGATCGGGTGCTGTCCCGCGACCTTGTCGCCGGGTGGATCTCGATCTGGAGGTTGAAGATGGACTCGGGGTTGTTCCCCGGCCCGCGTTCCACAGCGACAGGTGGGTGTCCCTGACACTCCTTCTGGTGGTTCATAAAGCCATTCCGGCGATGGAGTTCCTTCAACTTCGGGCGAGTTGGTTGTCGCTGCTGGTCGGTGCCGGCGGCGAGCGACGGCTTTGTCTCGGTGGTGCAGTTAACCCTAGGGACCTTTCTGTATTTTTGTTTTTCTACAAGGGTTTTCCTGCTATTTGTACGGGCCTACGTATCTGGCGTGTCCGTATCTCTACGTGTGTACGTATTCTGTACTGTATCTGTCTTTTGACTTAATATATGTATGCATTTCAAAAAATAGCAGACTTGACTTCCTGCTGGGAAAGATACCTAGATATAGCCAGAATAGACGTTTCTTCAATTTCATCAGATTCATCAAGTTGTTCCATTAATTCCTCGAGTTCAGAAAGTTTTTTCCAGACCCTCTATCTTCTCAGACCTCTTTGCAGCAGCCATATCTCGCAAATGTTGACTAGAGTTTTTGTTTGAGCTGCTTTCCTTGCAAGGCGGTTCATCTTTGGGTGGGGGTAACCATGGTAGCTGCCAATACCTAGTCTTCTCTTCATCTTCTTCCTTGTTCTTCAAACTGAATTTATCAATTCATGGTGTTCCAAGAATGTTCAGATAACTACTATAGTATACTTCCAGACAGCAAGATACAAAGATAATCAACTGAGACAAATGCACCATCCAATCTATCAAACACAGTGGAAACTGAAATCTGATAACTCTGAAAGCTGATAAGAAAAAAAAAAATCAATAAACTTTGAATATCTGCAACTCTGACATATAATCAAGAGCTATATAACAAATTAACAATGTTCTTTTTTCAGCTCTTTCAGCCTTGTTGTTAGGGTTGAAGATCGCCGCCCGCTCTGTGTACAAATAAAAAAAAGTTTAGTTCTAATTCGATGTAGTGGATTAGTTCAATTTGCGTTGCCATGCACTTATGCGGGACTATGCAGAACACCGCCCTGCAATCTTACTTGTTGTCCCATGTAACGCTTGTCCTATGCAAATGTAAAAATGCTACTATTAGACATGGACATGGTAGGGAAAACAAAAAACAAAAAAGGGATAGCTAGGTTGTAAAAAGAACAACACCACACAGACCCGCTCCCGTGTCGTCCCCCAGGGCGACACCGGGGCGAAACCCTAGCGCCGCCGCTAGCCGCGCCCCGGCCTGCTCCCCTACCGCCGCTGCCGCCGGCGAGGTCCGCGGTGGCGGCGGCCCCAATGCGCCAAAGGCGCTAGGGCATGGTGGCTCGCGGCGGAGACTCCAAGAGGCGGCTGGGGCGGCCGATGTGGAGCTCGTCCGTGCGCGGCGGCCGGGGCGGTGCCCCTGGCCGTGCGGCGGCTCCCGCCTCCCCTCCTCGCCATCTCGCGCGCGTGGAGGAGCTCCCGCTCTTCGTGGATGGGTGGAGGCTGTGGTGCTGTGGATCTGGGAGCCCGCCCAGATCCGCCGCCGGCGAGCTGCTGGCTGTCGACGGCGCGTTGGGGGCGCCCAGCTGCTCGGGCTGGCGTGCTGTGGAGGTGGTGTTCGGTGCTGTGGTGAGGTCGGCATCCCTCTGCCAAGCGGGCAGAGGCTCGGCGATGTTTGTGCTGCCCAAGGCGCAGCGATGCGCTGGACGGCGGTGCGGCTGAAAGCCGAGGGATGCTATGGCGGACCAGTTGACCGGTGTGGCGAGCGTCTGTACTGAGCCTAGGCTTGCTCCTGCCTTGGCAGGAGCCGACAGCGACGGCGCCCGCGGGCGTCGCCTCCTTCCTGAAGGCGTTGTCGTGGTACTCTGCTTGTCGCCACCGTTCCAACCTCCGGGGGAAACCCTCGATCCGAGTTCTCCGGATCAGACGATGTTGGCGTCTCACCGTCATTTCCCTCATGAGGGCATCGTTCTTGGAGATGGAACCGGCTGGAGGGACCAGTGAGGAGTAGGCGGAGGTGTCGATGTTGGTGTTGGTGTCTGTGCTCACGAAGATCGCGCTTCTACGGAAGGGCTGGATTCTCTCCTCCGAAGACGGCTAACGGCCGGGCTAGTGCCGGGATGCTTCCCGGGTGTCGACTCGGCTGCATGATGCCCTTCGATTACGCTGTTGGTGGTTGTGTAAAGCCTCGGCGGCACATGGCCCTTCGTCCGAGTGTGGACTCGGCGATGTGTTGCCCTTCGGCTGCTCCAACTCCATCGTGGCTGATCTCGGCTGATTGAAGCTTTTCGTCTACGGCGGTGAAGCTCCTTGCGCACTAGCGTCCAACGGTAGTCGGAAGACGATGAGTGTTGAAGGCCCTGCCTGCGGATTGCTGCTTTGTGCCTTGTTTCCCCCCTGTATAGTTGTTTTTCTGTCTTGCCTCTACCTGTAATTTCTCCGACATTTGTCCCGGTTTCCTCTTAATGAAAAGGAGAGCAGTGCTCGCTGCCTTCCGTAAAAAAAAAAAAAAAAGTGCTTCAGAAAAATGTGTTGATAATTGATATGCGCGCCTGCTAGGGATATTTAAGAGACATAAGCTGCCTCAGGGAATCAGTAATGTGAGATCAACGTACATTTGTTCGGCAGCATGCCCCCAAAACAGGCTGCCCTTTTAAGATCAACCAACATTTGTTCAACAAGGCTTTTTAGTTCATAGAAGAACAACTTAATTTGAAACATACAGATAGATAAACACAAATTTCTGGGATTTTCTTGAACATGGTCTCCAAAATAGTCAACCAGCAAAACTAATATATAATAGATTTTCTTACAAACGTAAAATATGTTGTGCATTAATTTGTTTCTTAAATATGTCAGGGTATGGTTCACAACACAGAAATGTAGGTAAGTGGATCCTCATGGACAGAGCAGCGGAGCGGGATAATACTGCCGCTTTCCAGTGACCTAATAGATTCTGTTATCCAATTAGAAATTCAGTATTTAAACAGTCATTGGTATTTCGTCCTAGACAGGTGCAATTGTATTCATTTCGTGGTATCCAGCAAAGCGAGCGAAATAGAATGTCAAAAGCATTTGCATTGTGCAAAGTTGGAAAAAAGCATGTCCCGAGGACACAAACTTACTGAAATAACATGGCAGAGTTTCCAAATTAACACGAAATACCCAACCCATCTTCTCCACTGTATCCAAGCTTCAGATTGTACTTGTAATTAAATGCAATCATCGATACCAAAAGCTGAAACACAGATAGTAAAAGAAAGCATCAGCATTACATATTACATCAGGATCGTTACTAATATGCCACTATACTAACAGATGCCCCCAACACATTACCAATGGATGGTGAACCTTCACTACTACAAAACCTCACATAAAAGACGGGGCCTAGAGCCGGTTCAGTCAAAAGGAAATTGAACCGTTTAGGATGAAACCTCTCAGCCGGCCGTAATTTCACGGCCATCTCTAATAGAGTATGTCATTATTTCCAACCGTCTAGAAAATTCTGATAATCTGAGACGGTCCACTTATTCATCCGCCTCTACACTATCTCAGACGGCTGATATTATCGTCCGTCTAAGGACTCAAACTTTCGGAATCGGCTTATATTACTGGACGTCTCTGTAATGTCTCAGACTTAGGCCTAGCCTAGTGGCAAGGAGATGTTGTGTAGCGCCCTCGCTTAGAAAAACAAAAACACATCGTGAAATATGCTATTCCCTAGATCGAGTATGGATAGAAATTCAGAAAAGATGTAATACCAAGCATCAATGTCAATAATTATTACATCACGAGATCCATAAGTAAAATATTCTTTACACATTGCATAGCCAAATACTAGCTTGAATACAAAGTTTGGCAGCGGAAACATAAATAGCACAAAGAGCTTCATGATCTTCATGTGCTACTGGCATTCATGTTGGTTGCAAGCTCGAAAGGTAAACGTCCTCACTTGTCATCGTAATAACCTGCAACAGTTTCATATTTTTATAACTTTATTTACACACTAAATTTTATAAAAAGATTCCTGCGTCTTATAACTTTATTTACACACTAAAGTTTATAATAGACTCTTGCCGCAAAGCGCGGGGTGTTGTACTAGTTAGTAATATAACATAGAACGTATCGATTATTAGGCAGTCATTAATATACTGTTTTGCAGATGGTGTACTATGGAGGTCATATCTGGAAACGGAAAATACAATTGCAGCTAATGTATCCATGTAATTTAATGATCTCTGAAACGTAGCAATTGTATTCCCAAATTGTATATATAAGTCTCGTAACAAAGGACCACCTACGAGAAATTCAAGAGGTCTCATTTATTTTCCCAAATTGTATATGTATGTATGCTCGTAAGACAAGTTATATTATATATGCATCAACGTGTACACTATGTAGTAGCGTACAATATGTATACCAAAACTTGTTTGAAATGAAAAACAATTGAATGGAGAACAGAAAATGGAAAACTAACACCAACCGGGACTAAAGGTCCTACAGCCCCTAGCGCTCGACCGCAGCCACGTGGAGAACCGGGACTAAAGGATGGAGCCTTTAGTCCCGATTTCGTTTTCCCGGTTGGATAACCGGGACTAGAGCCCGTTCCCAACCGGGACTAGAGGACCTTTTTCTACTAGTGTTACTCTACAAAGAAAAAAGTCCACTTTTCATCCTTCAACTTTCGCGAAAGTTCACTTTTCGTCCTAAATGTTTTATTTGGTACAAAACAAACCCTAAACTTTGCCTACCAGCTCAAACACCCTGTTCCGCTGATTTTTCTTGGAAAAGAAAAAAAACCAGACCACACCACATGTTGAAAACCACTATAAAAAGACCTTATCTCCAACACAACTCATACCAAGGCCCGTCTCAGCCAACATAAATCGTTGTTTCTCAAAGTCTCGCTTCAGTAGGTTGTCGTGATTTCTCATTCGCACTCCCGCTCGACAGCGGCGTCGACAGTGCGCTTGCAGTAGCGTCACATATCGCTTGCTTGTCCAACATTGATACAGAACACATGGGGATGTGATGAAGCTCCTACCTGTATGCACGTGATGAATTGAAAATTCGACCCCTCGACATGCTCCTTCCTTTCTTCTTCACGTAGAACGGCGGGCATAGTTGGACGGTGATTTGCAGATGGCGATGGTGTGGTGCTGCTAGGTATGCTGCCGTTTACGTGAGAATACACAAGAAAATCAGCGGAACCATGAGGTTGAGCTGGTAGGCAAAGTTTAGGGTCTATTTTGTACCAAATGAAACATTTAGGACGAAAAGTGAACTTTTGTGAAAGTTGAAGGATGAAAAATGGACTTTCTTCTTACTCTACAAAATCAAAGATGATTGAAGAAGTTATCAACACATATTTTTTAGCAAAGCATTGTTGTGGCTACGATTGAAACTATAAATCCATTTTTCGAATATTTTTAAGACATGAAAGACGATGCCCTCGCATTTGCGAGGGTCACTGTTGCGAGTTAAAGAAAATAGCAAATATTTTATCTTATTTAGAAAAAGTTCTAGATCTAGAGAAAACTTCCGAACAATAAGGTTAGAAGTCCACTGCACAACCTATTTTGTTTGTACTCCGTACAACATTGTCGATGATACAAATTACATAGAAGGGACATTTGATTGTTCTTTGATTCTCGGTTGCCCTCTGGTTACAGGTGTAACCGTGTGCTCAGCAATGCATATGCCCCCAATTATTACGCAATCAAATAAAAACAGAGTTTGGCTAAGAGTAAAGATAATAATGTAGCCGGTTCCTGGCTCGATCTATACCCATGCCATGTCACTTACAGCTATGAGAACAACCATCAATATAATAAGCTGACTCTAGAATGAGCTCTATTGAATACTTAAATTTTGAAATGGTGCATGCCAGGGATTAGACTTGAGACCAGGGACCATTTGTTTTTCCACTGTCCTTTTGCACAAACCTGTTGGCGTTTCCTGGCTCCCTTTGCCGTACTTACCAACAGACATGGATTAGAGTGTCTTCAAATTTTGAAGAGCAGAATTGGGCAGCCTTTCTTCATGGAGATTATACTGATGGGGCTTTGGGCCATTTGGAAGACAAGGAATGCTTTCATATTTCAGCAGATGCACCCAAACTTATATAGATGCCGTGCGATATTCAAGGAGGAAATGAAGCTTCTGAAATACAGAGCTACAAGGAAAGCTTATGCAGATTTTGCAGCTTGGGTGGACAGCTTCATCTGATTTTGTTTTCTTTCGCTTTCGCTTTCTGTACAACCCTCTTGTACTTAGTTTTAGTATCTACTTTTTGTACCCTTAAACCCTGAAAATTAATTAAAATCTGCAGTACGCAAGTACTGTTTTTCGCTTCAAAAAACATATGGGGAAGCGCCAGCTCTAGCGCTAGTGGGCAGGCTGCATGCCGACTTTTAACTTTCGATTTCTATGCTAGAGCTAGGCGCTACCCGAAGCGCCGGCTCCCTTCTCTCTCATCGCTTCTCTCTCTTCCAGCTAGAAATTTGGTCAAATGCAATAGCCTATAGCCAGCTGACTAGACTCTATTATACTTGCTTTTTTAGAGAAAAAGCTCCAAGAGCCCTGGTTTTATAAAGCACAACAGAGTACACTGGGGGTACCAGTTTTACAAGAAAAATACCACCAAACAACACACCCATAGCACCTAACTGCTCACGCTAAGCCAGCACCAGCCTCGACCAAAATGGGAGGACGCGGTGCTGAACCGACCACCGCTGTCTTCGGGACGTAGAAGCCGAAGGAGGAGGGCTTGAAGGCGACGCCTCCAAGGAGGGGAGTGGCGCCCAGGGGCGTCATCGTCGCCGGCACTGGCCAAAGGCCTTGCAAAGCTTTCGCTAGAACCCAACCACCACCCCCAAAGGGTGCTTCAAAAGTCGCCGCGAAGAACAGCAGCGTCGTCAGCGCCACCCGCACAGATTTGACCGCCACCAGATCCACGCACTGGCCTGTCCATGCCGCACCGGTCCAGCCAAGATCGAAGATCTGGACGGAAGAATTAGGGACGACGGAGACACACGCCGACGCGCCGATGTCCCCGCCCGCAGCTAAGAACAACACCTCGCCAACAGCCGCTGGCGAGGCAGCAGCGAGAGGAGGGGGCAACCACCGGCACCACCATGTCGCCCGAGCGACCAAGGCACGCCGGGGCACCAACGCCCACTCTGCCCGAGGCCCCGCGGCCTCCCTGCCCAGATCAGGCCCACCTGGAGCACCGCCGCCCACACGGCCAGCAACACCACATCAACGCCACCAAGACCTGGAGCCGCCGCTCCAGCATCCAAAACACCTCTGCCCACCAAGCCCACAGCGGCGCGCCATGACCGTCCATCCGGCGCCGGCACCGACGCCCCGCCGCCCGCACGGCCGGAGCAGCCAGGGAACGCAGCGCCTCCACACCGCCATCCACCACCGCGCCCAGAGCCGCCACAAACCACCTCCCGAGAGCAGCCCCCAGCGCCAAGCTCAGCGGACAGCCGACGCTGTCCGGCCGAGCGCGCCGCGGCCGCGGCCCGCCAGACCCAGATCGGGCCCGGATTGGGCCCGCACGCCACCGCCGGCTCCCCTGAGCCCCACGAGCAGCAGGGCCCGCTGCTCCATCCGCCTGCTGGGACCACCGCCGACCCCATCCCAACCACGCTACCGCGCCGCTGCCACCTCGCCCGCACCGCCGCGCCACGCGGCACGCTCGCGTCGCCCTGCGCCGCGCCGCCTCGAGCCGGTGCTACCGCCGCCCAAGCTCCCACCGGAGAGGCCGGCCCGCGCCGCACCGATCCGAGCAGGAGGAGGAAAGGACCCCGCCGCCGCCGAGCCGTGCGGGCTTTGCCTAGTGACCCCAACCGGCGACGGCGAGGGGAGGTGGGGCTGGCTGGTTTGCCTCTGGCGGCGGCTAGGGTTTCGCTCCTGGCCGCCCGCGGGGGCGACCAGAGAGCGTCTTTTGTCCAGTTGGTTCTTTCCTATTATACTTGCTTTAACTCGTGAACATGCATGCGACCCAGATGCAAACAGGTTCGGGGATTCAAAATCTGAAACATGGTGAAGGTTTGGAAACGGATCGGATGATCGATGATCTGCTCGGACATTTCTCCAGCTGCCCCTTGATCATCTTCGCGAGAAAGCGTCATCTGCATGAATGCAGCTCCGATTCTTCGGATTTGGTGGCACAGACACCGTTTCCCCTTCGAATTAAAGGAACGATAAAGTATAAACCGACAACGGGATAGTCGCGGTAACCAATTAGCAAGCAAAGTCGTAGTCCAGGTACCAATTAGCTGACCCACTTCGATTCGGACCGAGATTCTAAGCGCGTGGCTGGCCGGTTTCTATATAATGAAGGACCGGGGAGACCTCAAAGGTGTAAAACTTACTAAGAAACCCATCGATCGTTGGCTTGGAGAAGCGCGCGAAGCCATGGAGAAGTGCTACTACCACGACTATGCATGTGCGTGCGAACCGGCATGGGTAGGGATGAAGAGACGCCACGAGCGGCCGGAGGGCAAGCTGGACGCGGCGATGATGGAGAAGCGGCACAGGTGCGACGACGACGACGACGACTCAGAGGAGCACCCCCGCTGGAAGGACGTCGCCGCGTACGCGCCGTCGGCGGGGGCGAAGCGAGGCTACGAGCGATCCGAGGAGGAGATTGTGGTCGAGTCGCTAGACAAGCGGTACAAGTGCAACTACTGGGAGGACCCTGCTTACGCAAGGGTGCTTCAGCTCCGCGGGGGCAGAAAAGCCAAGCTCGCCGCTGGACTCAACCACGCGGACCGCGTCCTCAAGGAGGAGGAGGACGACGAGTGGCTGGCTAGCCGCAACTAACGCTGCCTGACGCCGCGCGGAAGAACCTTGATGTATAGTACTTCGTACTTAGATTAGGGAGAATAACGATCCCGATCCATATGTTTTTCTTCTTTTCTCGCAATAGAATATGACAGGAGTGTTTTTCTCTTTCTGAAGAAAAGAAAATGTGTTACGCATTCACTAGGGTTCATCTGGATTCACGAATCAGTAGCGGATTACAGAGGACGATGGATACAAGGATCGATCGATCCTGATGTTCCTTGCAAGGAACTGGAACAAGGTTCTATTTCTGTTCCCCTCTTTCTGTCGTGATCGACTAGCCTAAGTAGCTGGAGACGACGACCTGGTACGTGCAGCAAGTTGATGGGCTTGGGTCGCATCCGGGTTGGCCTTGCTGGGCTTCTGCTAGGTAGTAGTAGGCCATGTCGTGACATCCCTCCCTCCATGAGAACTGGCTTGACCCCAAGCCAGAGCTCCAGGAAAACGGTGCTCCATAGAGGCAGCATCCTCCCAGGTGACAGATGACGCCGGTAGGCCATGCCAGCGCACCAAGACTCTGTTGACGCGAGCACCTCCACGCCAAATGCATCGGCGATCAAGCACGGCGGCAGGCTGCAAGATAGCGAAATCATCAAGACATAAAAGGGATATATCATCGCTGACCTTCTGAGCTGCCGGAAGGCGCTGCTTCAATTGCGAGACATGGACCACATTGTGGATTTTGCTTGTTGGTGGCAGGTCCAGCTTGTATGCAACGGCACCCACACGAGCAATGATCTTGTATGGTCCAAAGAATTTGAAGGAAAGCTTCTGACTGCTGCGAGGAACCAAGGATGTCTGCACATAGGGTTGTAGTTTGAGGAAAACTTCATCGCCCACCGCAAAGCTGCGTTCAGTACGGTGTCTGTCCGCTTGCTTCTTCATACGTTGTTGTGCTCGGAGCAAGTGTTGACGAAGCAACGACGTCATGAGTTCACGCTCCTGTAGCCAGTGCTCCAGGTCTGGCACTGCACAAGCCGCGGCAGCTAAGATGCCGAAGTGTCTTGGGGGATGACCATACAAAGCCTCAAATGGTGCACGGCCAATAGCAGAGTGGAAGGATGTGTTGTACCAAAATTCAACCAAAGGAAGCCATTTGAACCATTTAGAGGGGCAGGCATGGACAGTGCATCGCAGGAAGGCTTCAAGACACTGGTTTAAGCATTCTGTCTGACCATCCGTTTGTGGATGGTAAGCAAAGCTCATCAGCAGCTGCGTGTCAGTGAGCCGGAACAGTTCTTGCCAAAAGTTGCTTGTGAAGATCTTGTCACGGTCTGAAATGATGCACTGAGGTAAGCTATGCAGCTTATAGATGTTGTTGACGAAACTCTCAGCCACTTGGAGTGCCGTGAAGGGATGTTTGAGTGGAATAAAATGACCATATTTGGTCAATTAATCGACCACCACCAAAATCACATCATAGCCATTTGATTTAGGAAGACCTTCCACAAAATCAAGGCTAATAGTGTGCCAAGCTTCTGGTGGAACCGGGAGAGGCTGCAGCAACCCAGGCAACTTGGTGTGTTCAGCCTTTGCTCGCTGACAAGTGTCACATTGCTGAACAAAAGTTTCCACTGTTTGTTTGAGATGAGGCCAAGCAAAGAGCTTCTTGATGCGCTGATATGTGGCTAACACACCCGAGTGACCTCCAATCCCACTGTCATGCAAGGCCTGCAGGATATGTTGTTGTGATAGTGAGTTGCCCCCCACCCAAACTCTACCATGCTTTTTAATAATTCCTTTTTCCAATGCAAAACCATCTTTGTTAGTACCAGAGACACTGAGTTCAGTCCACAGCTGTTTGGTGTCTAGATCATCCATGTAACCTGACACCAACTTGTCTAACCAAGACGGCACAATGGAGGAAATAGCCATGAGGTCAGGATCTGGTGTTCTTCTGGACAGTGCGTCCGCAGCTGCGTTTGTAATGCCCTTTTTATACTGAATGGTGTATCGCAGGCCCATGAGCTTAACAAAAGCTTTGTGCTGAATGCCAGTGCCCAGACGTTGTTCAGTCAAGTGCAGGAGGCTCTTTTGGTCAGTTCGAATTGTAAACTGCTGTTGCTGAAGATACGGGCGCCACTTATCCACTGCCATGAGAATAGCAAGACATTCCTTTTCATATGTGGACAATGTCTGATTCCTGGGGCTCAGGGCTTTGCTTAGATAAGCTATGGGGTGCCCTTGCTGCATCAGTACGGCACCCACTTCATATTGGCAAGCATCAGTTTCAATAACAAAGGGTTGACTGAAATTGGGGAGGGCTAACACTGGAGCAGTTGTGAGAGCAGTTTTCAATGCTTGGAAAGCTTCTTCAGCAGCTGGAGTCTACTGAAACGCGACTCCTTTACACAAGAGATGAGTTAGAGGATGGCAGATGATGCCATAGTTCTCAATAAACCGGCGGTAGTACCCAGTGAGACCTAAAATTCCTCTTAACTCCTTTAAGGACATGGGCCGAGGCCAATTTTGCACAGCTTTCACCTTGGAAGGGTCTGTGGCAACACCAGCAGTAGCAATAACATGTCCCAAATATTCGAAATTCTGCTGAGCAAACAGGCACTTAGACTTCTTCAGTGTGGCTCCACTACATGACTTCCCTCAATCTCTTCCTGTGCACAGCACCTCTGTCGATGGCCAAAATTCGACGAGCCTACGTTGCCCCGGCCCGATTACTCTCCGCCAGATCCTCCATGCCACCTCTCGTCCACATTCATGCCAAAATTCCAGCCACGAAAGCATGCATGGCGGGCAGGACGCGTCCGTTGACTGCGGTGGGAGGAAAAGAAGGAGGAGAGTGGGAATGGCCCGTAGAACCAACCATGTGGCTCGGTCGAGATGGAGATAGGCCAGAGGCGAAGAAGTAGACGGCTACGTGCGTGCTCTACAAGTGGGGAATAGGAGGAACACAATGCCAACGATCCTAGTTTTCCTAGGCCAATTCATTCGGGGAGGACGGGAAGGGAGACGAGGCAGTGCTTCTACTTCTCATGGGCAAAGTCGGGATAACCGAAGGCGTGTCAGTGAGGTGGTAGCAGTGGGGTCTCAGACGTTGTCAGAAGTGAACGAGGGGTTTTTTGTTGCACTGGCGAACTAAAAGACTATATCATTCTTAGAAGTACAAATACTAGGTCTCTTCTCTGGAACCAATGGAAATCGCAGTTTTCGTACCTACGCAAACAAAAAGCATTTTCGCCTAGTGGAGGCTGCGGTGTGGTGCTTTGAAATTTCTGATTTTGTGATCATAATTGGGAATTTTGTTTAAGAAATGGTACTAAAAAGTCGAGCGTGACCTCCTCTCCCTCCTTCTTCCCTCGGGCACATGGGAAGAAAAGGAAGACCGTGGCGACGATCCTGGCTATCTCGGGCCAATTCCTTCGAGGATGACATAGAGGGAAACGAGGCGATGCTTCTAGTGCTTTCGAGCGGAGTCGGGGCGACCGTCGTGGCGGGTCGTCAGCAAGGTGGTAGCGGTGGGGGTCTCGGACATGATCGGAAGCGAGCGATTTTTTTTTTTTTGCACGCCCGAGCGAAAGGAGGGTTTCATCCCGAGAAGCAACGAATACTAATTCATTGGCTGTGGAACCAACAAAACCTCACTTCTCGTCCTTGTCGCAAATAAAAGGTAGTTTTCGTCCCCGCTGTCGACAAGTGTGTGGTGCTTTTGCAATTTCTAATTTGTTCTCAAACATGGGAATTTTCGTTAAAATAATACATGAAAAGGTGTGTTTCAGTAATTCCGAACCAACTCAGGACTAAAGAGTAAAATGTCCTAAACCTTCACCGGCTTCCGGCTCCTGCTTCCCCTCCGGCATCTGTCTCCCAAAATCCACCCTCCCCCCACCCCCCCTCCTCCCAATTCGAACGAGCTCCAGGCTCATGGCCTCGACCCTCTGGTTCGGCCGTGTTCGGCACGGCAAGGCCGGGCGCGGCGTGGACACATTGGTCCGCGCCCAATCAATCTGCCGCTGCGGCGCGCGCCCAAAGCTGCACGGCTAGCCGCGGCTTGCACAGCAAGCTGCCTCCGACTCCCTCCTGCCTGGCCGGGATATAAGACGCGGCCTCCTTCGCCTGGCATTGCCGTAACCGCCTCCCTCCCAAAGCCCCTCCCGCTCCCCCACCCACCGCCATGGACAACCGCCGCGGAAGCTCCGCGCCGCCACCTTCCGCGTGCCCCTCTCGGCCTCCAGCACCAGCTCGCCTACGGGCCTCCCGCTCCCCGCCACCAGTCCCCTCCCGCGCCCCGCGTCGGAGTCCCGCGGCGCCGCTCCATTCCCCGCGCGCACGCTCCACCGCCTCAGGCTCCACCACTTCTGGCTCTTCGTGCTGCGCCTCCGGGAGCGCGAGCCTTCCGCGCCCCTCCTGCGCATGGCCGCGCTCTGGCCGAGCGCCACTCGCCGCTCCGAGGCCGTCGCGACGACCACGGGCGCGGCGCTGCTCCGGCACCTGCCGAGCGGCTGGCAGGAGCGCGACGGGCGCCACCTCGTCACCACCACCCGCCTCTCGCGCCCCCACGTGTCTGGGTCCCGAGGGTGGCGAGCCGCCTGGAGGCTGCGGGAGCATGCGTTCCCGTGGTGCGCCGCAACGGCACGCTGCTGGGCTACCTGACGGCGGCTCGCTCGCGGCTCGCATCGGAGGAGGCTCACCGCACTGGGAGGTGGCCTCCGCGATGCTGCTGGGCGATCACGGGCTCGAGCGGATTCGTCTCCGCCTCGCTCCAAACCTGCCTCGCCGCCGCTTCCTGGGAACCTTCTCTGCGTCCAGGGCGTGATCCGAGCCGCGCTTGCACAGGCCCCAGCGCGCCATGACGTCCAGCCCCGGGATGAGGAGGCCGCGGCGGAGGGCGAGGCAGCTGATGGCGGCGCCATCGACGACGAGGAGGTCGGCGCCGAGGCCGAGATCCCTGCCCCCGTGGCCGTGGCGCACGCGGGCGCCATCCCCGACCACGTCGTGGCCACGAGCTCGCCGTCCCCGTGGCGCACGCGGTGGAGGTGGACGCCCTCCCGGATCACGCCGTGGGCGGCCACGAGCCCGCCGCTGCCTTGGCGCCCGAGGAGGACGTGGGTGCCCTCCCCGACCCCGACCCCGTGCCTGGGGTCGACGACGTTCGAGGAGCTGATTTAGGTATATGACGTGATGGAGGCCGAGTGGGTCACCATCCAGAGTCTCGGCCACCGCAAGCCCGTGGTCCAGGAGGCGGCGTGCGTCCACCAGGACAAGGCGCGGGCAAGCCGCGAGGCCGGGAAGCTTCGCAGGGAGCAGCTCCAGGCGCTGGCACGCTACGACGACATGGTGACGAACGCCGCGGCGCTTCGTCTCGTCCTCACGACCGCACGCGCGGATCCGCCGTCTCCACCAGCCCGCCTCAGGAGCCACCCGGGCCAGTACCCTCGTCTGAGCTGGCCTCGCGCGCTAAGCCCGTGCCGCTCCATCTGACTCGACCGCCCGTCCTGCTCTCATGCCCCTGCATCCCTGATAGCGGTAGTTTTTGCTGGGAACATGTTCCTTTGGTCTGAACTCTGCGTACTGATCGATCCTTGTTCCATTCGTTGTATTGAACTGAGAACTTGGTTCTAATTTTTGCACTATCGCGCCGAAATTAGTGGCAAAATATTAGAATGCATTCCATAATTTTGTGTGGCCGTCTGGTTTCTTGTGTCTCGGAGCATACAGAGCGACCAAACTGGCATTGCTGATTCGCAGCGAGCAGTTCATGACATGTTGTTGGTTCTTCAGTCAGGTGCTGTCAACGGTGTGAGAATTCAGAGAGGCCTGGGTACTCACGACAGGCTCAAACATGTGGGGCGGTCAGGTTTGTTTCCAGATTCCTTAGCACCAGCATGATCGCCGACACTTTGCTTGTGCCGCCGGTGCCAGCCCAGTCCATGCTCATGTCGCTGAAGCTCGGCGTCCCCATGAATGAGCTGTCACCTGAGTAAACTGAAAGCGAAATTAGTATCATATGGTGCTTTGGTTGTATGTGTGTACAAAGGCAAAATCAGATGACAGGAACAGTTACCTGGATGAGTTGCAGCGCTTGGTTCAGCCTGGCTCCCTGCGCCTCCATGGTTCACCCAGCCTGAAGAAGAGCCTGCAGCCCAGTCCAGCATCTGCATAGAACACACACAGTAGAACGTTAGATCACTGACCAAACAAAAGCCAATACGAAAATGAAGGTGAAATTTTTTCAGAAGTTCAAAAGTAAGCAGTTGGACAGTCAAAGACAGAGTCGCTTGCCAATGGATGCAGGGGGAACTCCCGGACAGTTCCAGCCGACAGCACTCTGGATGACACCGGCTGGACTTGGACACTGCTGCGGTGAAACTTTGATTCGCATCTACGGTGGAGTCCATGAACGATGCGTAGTCTTCTCTGTTCGACAGTCTTTTTCTGAACTCGTGCAAATTTGTATTCGCTGGCTTGATACTACTACATGTGTTGCATACTGAATCTATAGGATGGAGATGGACGCATAGTAAATGTTTGTATGATCAATCTAATATCTCTAATTGTAATAACACTTCATTCTGGCTGAAAAGAACATTTCGGATCACAAAGCATCGACGCCTACTAGTATTTTCATTATCACCCATGCATGCTGTCAGCAAATGCGTGCATGGCACACAATTGTATATCCCCCTCGTAGCAGTGCAAAACTGAAATTGCAAATCCAGTTCAGAACTGCACAACGGCTACTGCACATGGAGTCCAGGTTGCAACTTGCACGTGTTGCGGGCATGCAGCAGCTGGTTCAGTCCGGCTCCCTGTACCTCCAGCAGAAGTGCCTGCCCAGTTCAAGTTATGCATGTGTGAAGAACATTCAGAAGACAGTGTAATGTCAGATGAGTTAGGAAAAAAAAATCAAGGGAAATGAAATTGCACATTGTTCAGTACAGTTCAGAACGCTAATCAAGTGGAGAACCGGAGATCCGAGATAGAGTCGCTTCCAGCCAATGGTACTCTGAATGACGCAGCACCGTCGTCGCAACCCGGCAGGCGAAATCTGCTATACGGGGAGCATGCAGCTCGAGTCCTGCGGCGGCAGACCGGCGACGAAGCCGAGCTTGAGGAGGCACTTATGAGCATGGCTGCGTATCTGCAGACAAACACACGCACATAGATATATATTGCCACCGTCAGCAATTCAGCATATCGGACCCTGCACTGCATATCCTGAATCCTCGAAATGCAAGTAATCTGCAACGAGACAACTTGATCGAAATTGGTTCGAGTTACCTGAAGTGCTGTCTTGGTGCATTCAAACGGCCGCGATTCTGCCATGAGGTCGGGTTCGAGAAGTTGCCTAAGAATTAGGCGAGGCGTAAGAGCGTGTACAGTTGGCGGCTGCATGGTCTGTAGGCTCCTCCTAGGCGGAGGCAGGGGCGGCGTTAGGGGTATTCTTATGTATTCATGTGAATACCCATGATTTTTCCAAAACAACGTTGATTTTGATAGAACAATGATGATTTTGAAAAAATAGTGGTTGATTTGGCAAAATGAATACCCAATGAATACCCGGTTGAAAATTCCTAGCGCCGCCACTGGGCGGAGGCAGCCACTGGGCCGGTGCAGTGCACCGGCCGGGCCTCGTGGGCTTCCCTCGGAGCGAGACGGCGGTGGCAACCCTACTGGATAGTCATGTTTCGCTATAAAAAAAATACTGGATAGTCATATATTAAACCTTGTTAGGATGATTCCTTTAGAGCTATCGTTGTGTTTTTTTTTGAAAACATTATATTAATCTAGCAAGCTGCCTCATTAAAAACCTTCCAGTCACTTTCGGTACCCTGTTAAAAAAAAGAGTGCGTCAAAAAACTTGTTGTGTTAAGAATCCACAATCGTTACATCCTTTAGAGCTATCATTGTGTTGTTCTTAGCATGCTAGCTAGAAGTGGATTTATGGAATAACATGACATGCAACCATGCAAGTAGTGTTTAGCTATTTTTTTGTTAAATTAATAAAAGAAAACTTAATAATTTTGCTTATGGGTGTCACTTAGTATGAAACAAAAGGTGGGTGACTTACCAATGGGCACTACCTTGGTGAAGGTCACAATAGTTGAAAGGACACCCAGATTCCCGAGATTTTTTTTGGTTTTCTATGTTTGGTAACTTATATCATTATATGTACAACCGTGTGTCAACAATAGTATGGGCGTTGACTTGGCCAAGTAAGTTATGGCACTTGAACCTACCGTGACCATCAGATGTAGCATATTTAACTTGAAAAGGGTGCGGGGAGGAATTAAGAGTCACTTCCCACGGTATCAATTAGTCTTCTACCAATCATGATACATATTGTGTCTCATAGTAAACGGGGTTGAATAAATTTCAGTACTTAGTCGTGTCCCTGGTTACGAGCATCTACGTCATCGCCGATATCAGTGCTTGCATCATCATGACGTCCGCCCTGCGTCAGCTCGTCTTTTCTTTTTCTAAAAGTATTAAAAATTTTAGAAAATTATTTAACTTGTAAAATGCATAGTATATAGTCTACATGTCCAAAATTATAAATAATATGTTAGTAATAAGTTTTTTTTTGCATCATATGCTAGTATGTAAACTAGAGATATAATTAAGATTGTTTGTGTTTTGTATTAAAATTTCTTGCATGCATATTGTTGCATAATTGTTTTTGTTTCGCTTGGATGCTTGTGGGTGCATCGTTTATTACGTCTAGACTGCGAGGGGTGTGACTGTTGATGCACTTGTAACGAGTGTGTGAACAACTACAAGAATTAAAGGCATGTAGATGACTTGTTCATGTCCCATTTTTTTCTTCGCATGTAGTTTATTTTCGTAGATATGAATGTGTAGGAATTGGTTGTAAGCTCTCCTAGGCAATCCGCTAACACCCAAATGGATAGTCATATATTAAACCTTATTAGGATCATGGTTCCTTTAAGCTACTATTGTGTTGTTCTTAGCATGCTATCTAGACGTGGATTTATGGGATAACATGACATGCAAGTAGTGTTTAGCTATTTTTGTTAAATTAATAAAAACAAACTTAATAATTTGGTTTCTGGGTGTCACTGGTATGTAACAAAAGGTGGGTAACTTCTCAAGGGGCTCTATCTTGGTGAATGTCACAATAGTGGAAACGACACTTAGGTTCCCAATATATTTTGTGGTTTTCTATGTTTGGTAGCTTACATGTACATATGTGTGTCAACAATAGCATGTGCTTTGACTTAGTCAAGTATGTACATCTTTTTGTCATTCACATTTTTCGTTCACTTACATTTTCCTTTCACATTTATATTTTTCAAAAATAATTTTCGTTCACCGATATTTTCTGTTCACGTTATAAATCCTTTAATATAGTTTATGTTCACCGACATTTTTTTCCACTTTAAAATAGTTCAAAAAATAGTTTTTGTTCACCAACATTTTCTGTTCACTTTTAAAAAGGTCAAAAATAGTTTCCGTTCACCGACATTTTCTGTTTAGTTTAAAAAACGGTCAAAATAGTTTTTGTTCGAATTTTGAAAATGTTTAAATTTGAAAGTTATTCAGGTTTGAAAAATGTTCAAAATTAAATTTTGTTCAATTCTACAAAATGTTCGAATTTGAAAATGGTTTAATTTTAAAAAATGTTCAAATTCAAATTTGTTCAAATTTTGAAAATGTTCAAATTTGGAATTGTTCATATTTTAAGAATGTTAAGAGTTTAAAATTGTTCATATTTTAAAAAAGTTTCAGATTTGAATATTGTTCATATTTATATTCTATTTAAAATTAAACTAAAACAACAAATAGAAAATAAGAAAGAAGATCACCTGTTAAATGGTTGCGTTATTGCAACCCATTTATTGCTGCATTGCAATCGACGGGACTACGTGGCTCCTGCATGCGGCGCTGCAGGGCGATGTATAGGAGCCCCTAGACCGGTCCTTCGGCGGCGAGACGATGACATCGACGGGTGCAACCTCATGGGCCCGATCTGGGCCCTATGGGCTACAAGCCTGGCTGCAGCAATCGTCCGCCTCGTTGCCTGACATCTTCCGGGACATCTCTCCCTTGATTCACGCCCTGACTGGAATCGGGCTAGGTGGGCCTGGCTCCAGCGCCGTGGTCAACATGATGTCGAGGCAGATACGATGCACTCCCCCCCTGACGAAGATGGATAAGCTTCCCACCGCACACCACTGACTAAGTGATTGTGTGGGACGATATTGGGGATTAGAGAAATCCTTGCCGTCTTGTCTGGCGCCGACACGGTGGCGCCCATGGGTTTCCTCCTTGGAGGGAACCTTCTTCCCTCTTTTTCCTGCCGAGTGGAGGAAACTCTAGGGCCGTTCCGTTGGTCTGGGCAACAACAACATGTCGATGTTGTCGTCCATCCTGAAGGTGTTGCTTGTGTGTTTATCGATCTTTGGGCAAGGTGGTGTGGTGTTGGGCGATTTCATTCTCCTTCCAAGGTGTGGAGTTCCAGGCGTGATGGCTACCTCCTTGCTTCGACGCTTTGCCGTCGTTCTACTAGCTTGTTCGAGAGTTGTATCTTACTTTTCTTGTTGGGCATGTTGTGTTGTTGTCCTAGCAGTTTATTTTCGTGTTCGTAAACTATTGTATGGTCGTTTGCTTTATTTACAAAGCGGGACAAAAGCCTATATCGACGATCTAACTGTAGAAATTAAGCGTGAGAAAAACTAAAGTGGTTGGCCCTCCCACGATACCACGAGCGAAGTTATCTCTTCCGGCCATCCCCGTACGGAGAAACTAGTTGCATTGCCGCATGATGAAAGATGATTTACATATATGTAAAAAAAAACACGAATCAGATTGCATGTAGCTCGTGCATATATATGGTCATGCAGAAGATAGTGGCTGTCTAGAAAAATGGGAAATGCTACTGTACCTCCGGGGGGTTTCTGCGTATTTCATTATCCGCATCTCGTGTGTCACGCGTACGTATGGTCAAGCGACAGGGTTCACTACCTACCTTATCTGCACAGTCCCGACGTCTCCCGTACTCTTGTTTCGCCCAATAAACTATATATATATATTTTTTTTTTGCGAAACCCCAATAAACTATCAGATCTCTTCAGGTACGCGCATCATCGACGTGCGCATATATACCTCGTCGTGTCCTTTTAGAACTTGTCGCGTGATCTTGCACACATTGGTTGAAGCAAGAAATTTGTAGTCTCGTATCGTACACGGAGTCCAGGGCCCAAGCTTAGCTCACTTTCGATTCGGACAGAGATTCTAGGCGCGTGGCCGGTTCTATATATAATAACGGAGGACCGGAGCGGCCTCCCTCAAAGCTACAACCTAGCTAGTTCATCAAAACCCGTCGTTGGCTTGGAGAAGCGATGGAGAACTACTACGAGTCTACGACGATTCTGCATATGCCGGCGAGTCAGAACGGGTGGGGGATGAAGAGATGCCACGAGCCTTCGCAGGGCAAGCTGGACGCGGCGGTGATGGAGAAGCGGTACAGGCACGACGGCAACGACGACAAAGACAACCCCCGCTGGAAGCGCATCGCTGTATACGCGCCGTCGGCGGGGATGAAGCGAGGCTACGAGCAACCAGAGGACGACATGGAGATGGAGGCCGAGTCGGTAAACAAGCGGTACAAGGGCAACTACTGGGCGGACCCTGCTTGCGCGAGGGCGGTGCAGATCTACGGCGGGAGAAAAGCCAAGCACGCAGCTCAAATCAACCAGTCCTACCGCGTCATGAAGGGGACCGACGACTGGTTAGCCAGTGTGGCCGCGCGTAAAAGCCAGTTACAGTAAAGGAGAATTACGATCGATATGTTTCTTCTTCCTTTCTTTTGCGGACAGACAATCTAGTATAAGTACATTGCTTCACCTGTCCAAATGAGTTTATATACGGAGATTAATTACAGCGAGCGAGCTAGTAGTAGCTAGTTCCCCCGCGCGCTGTTCTGCCCTTCAATGTAAGCTTTGATGATCCCCATCTAAATAATCTTAATAGGATTTTCACATGTTTTACGACGCATCAACGCCACATGGGCTGTCCATTCGGATAGAATGTGTAACACCCCGAAAATTCGTCCCTAATTTTAGCGGTGTTTTCTGACACCTGAAAAACTTTTTCCTCTATTCCTAAATGTTTCTTCAAATCTTTTGAGGATGATTTGACTTTGGAATTGCTCTCTCAAATTTTTCCCGGTGATCCACGAACCACTCCAGCGCCCGTGATAATTTTTCTGCTTAGGTTTTCTCTCGAAAACCCTAGCCCTGATTATCGAACCTCTAAAACCCTTTACTCCACCTACCAAAGAAAAGCCTCTTTCCAAAGCTGGAAAAATTCCACCAAAAATACCAGAGACTTCCCTCCTCATATAAAGACAATCCATCCAAAAATATTGCATACTTCAATGCAATATTTCCAAGTTTATCCATATTCTCCATTATGCCACTTCCAATTCAGAAATCATCTAGACACCTTCCACTCATCCAAAAATTCTTCAATTTTGGTGAGGTGCATGGTCTCACCTCCTGATCATTTCACTCCATTGGCCCAACCTCATTTGAGCAATATTTGAGGTACTTCCTTTGTAATGCCCTAATTATGCCTAATTGTGATTTCCAAAGCAACCCCTAGCTACAAAATTCATTTGGCATTGCCACTTTGCCGGATTGACCAACTCCCTTTTATAACCACATATCCAGAATATCAGGTCAATATCATTTGAATAAAAACAATTGGCATGCCCATGCCATTTGGGCATTTTTGGACACCAATTTATTTGACCAAGCTCCAGGCCTCCATTTGATCTGAAATTCCACATACATACTACCTACACCTATCATAACCTACTGTGAATTTTGGGGATTTTTCTGAGATGTGCAAAGCCCCTGTCATTTCATCGAACACCTGGCGCACCCTTAGTTTTCAGAAAATCTTGTATTACAAAGTGTGGAGTTTTTGAGTGTGGCCAGTTTGGTTGTCTTGGCCTTGTCCTTGTGAACCCAGTGGTACGAAACTTTTTCAGTTTGGGGCTCCGAGTCGTCGGGAACGGGACGATGTCGCTCGCGTCGCGCTGAACGCACGCTTTGGCGTGACCTATTTTTGCTTAGCCCTAACCCCAGCCCCTGCCTAACCCTCCGGCTGCAGTACAGCCTCGTGCGGCCCTGCACCCCCAGCTCAGCCCTCTTATCCTCACCTCCTCCACCATATCCTCTCCACTGTGGCCGAGAGCAACGTCAGCCGTGACCTCGGCTGGCCATCAATGGCCGCACCGGCCCCGACCTACCTCTCCCCTCCCCGGCCTTTAAAAGAGCATCCCGAGCCCTCCCTCGCAGGCACACCTCACTCTCCTCTCGTCCCCCTGGAGGAGTGAAGCTCGTCCCTCCGGTTTTGGCCGTGGCCACCGAGGCCCTGTCGAGCATGAGCTCGGGCCGTCCACCACCTCCCAGCCCGAGCCAAACCACCTGCTAGCCTCCCCACGACCTCCGCATCCGATTCCCGGCTCCAAATCGTCCCGCCCCACGTGGCTGTGAGCTGCTCGTGGTCGACCGCCACGGCCGACGCGCGTGCGCTTGCGCGCTTGGGCAAGTAGCACCTTCCCCGGACCCCTAGCCCCTCCCTTGGCCGCGGTGTGCCGCTGCCGTCCTCTGTTGGCCCGCCGAGCCGCCAGCCGCCGCCTGCCGTCCTCTCCTCGAGCCGCCATGCCTCGCGCGTGCCGAGCACGTCGGGCTCGCGGGCGACGCACAGGAGGCGCCCCCGACGCCGAAGTCGCCTTCCCTGGCCGCGGCCCTCCACCTCCGGACCATCCCCGCCGTCGGCCTCGCCCCCACCTAAGCGGACCTCCACGGCCGGCCGTGCCCCAGGCCCAGCCCTCCCTGCGGTCGGCCGTCGACGACAGCCACGGCGTCAACCGGCCCGAGCTCCTCCCGTGCGTGCCCGTCGCGAGCTCGCGCCCGGCGGCACCCGCAGCCGGCACCTCGTCCACGGGCGTGGCAGGCCCGGCGTGGCCGGCCCCCCGTCGCCAGCGTCCCGGCCAGGCTGCCCGTCGCCGGCGCTGACCTCCTCCCGTGCCTGCTCCTGTACGTGAGCTGAGCTAGAGGGAGCCAATCATCCAGATTGGGGCTAGCTCAAAGCGTATTTTACGCTTTGCGCTTTCCTCAAGCGAAAGCGTATTCCCTGGGAACAAACGACCAGCCCAGTCCCTTCAGCAGCGGACAGCTACCCGCCGCGCGCGCGTCGGATAGCTATTTGTTGCCGAGGTAGAATGCAGGCCGAGCTGCAGATAGCTATACTTCGCCTGTCCATATCTTTTGACTCGTAACTCCGTTCGAGGTGATTAAAATTTGTAAATTCATATTTTGCAGAGCTCTATCTAGTGGTATAGGTTTTACATTTTTGTAAAATGTTTGTATACTCAGCACCCGCGTATGCATGTATAGGTGTGTTCCGCGGTACCGGCGAATCGAGACCCTAACCCGCGATGTCCATGACCCCCAAGCTAGATGGCGTCGATCTTCGGAGGCAAGCTAACCCCTTGCTATGAACCGTCCCGCAATGCTTGTTTGTTTGATTGCTTAATACTATGTCGGGTGATTATATTGTTGTCTGTATATTATGCTTGCCTGAGTGTTGTTCTTGTTTATTATGAAACTTATATTATTGTCCTACCATGTTGCTTATCCTGTCATATTTTAATTTATTGCACTACCTTATATTGCTTATCTGTGCAACACTCACATTCCCGAGACAATGGCCGGGTCTCCCGCCTCAAGTCAAAGGAATGGGGGGAATTATTACAATTGTGCGTCTCGCGCTTGCGGGGCTTTGTTTGGTTCTTTTCCTCTTCACCGAGGTGAGGAGCGGACGAATGTCGTCTTATGATCCTCGGGGTTGAGGGCATTCGCCAAAAGAGTTATTTGCCTTGTCCCTCCGTCAAATATGGTTGGCATAGACCACCCGGACTGCGACGCTTGGGAGCTGACTTTCCATTTGGTTCTTTTTGCCGAGATTGCTGACACCACGTCGAGGGAACCCTCGAGTGGAATGGATGCTCTCTCATTCTTATGATTGCTTTTCGGTTTAGTTTTGGAGACTATATGCCCAACTCCCCACTTCCTGGTCAACGGTCGGACGATAACACCGCCAAAGACTTGCGCGTGGAGGAACGGATGCGTAACAGACTCCGCCTGTGCTATATTATTATACTAACCCCCGAGTGACACCGGCCGGGTTGCCCGCCACAGTCACCCGGGTATGCTTATTATTATTCTGTGACTCCTACCCCTGAGTGACACCGGCCGGGTCTCCCGCCACCGTCACCCGGGTGTTCTTGTTATTCTGTGACACTAACCCCCGAGTGACACCGGCCGGGTTGCCCGCCACAGTCACCCGGGTATTATTATTACTGTTATGTTGTTGTTTATACATGCAAGTGTTATGTTTATTCAGCGTTGTATTTGTTATGTGCTTACCTTATGTTGCTAATGCCTTGCTATTTATGGTATATGATATTGATATTGTGATTGTTGTGCTGGACTAACCCCGGTTGTTTGGACTTGTTATGTTGAAACTTGAATAAATTGAAACAACCCTCCAAGCTTCGATAGGGTCAGTCCATAGTGCCATCAATCTGAACATCGAACGCGCTACCACTGTCGCCCCAAATGGGAAGGCCGTAACCTATGTAACCTACCAAGCCTCCTTTGATGCTACCCACTTGGCAAGTCGAGTCGGATACTGCATAGTTGTGGTCGGGGCTAGTCTTGTGAAGGTTCCGGAGCTAGGCGTTGCTCATCCGTTGGGGACGTGCCGGATTCACTTCGTCATAAGGCATAGAGTTATGCTGGTAGCTATACAAGGAGTGTCTGGGTAGCGTGAACGGTTATGTATGTGTATCTTGCTGAGTTTGACTTAAGGATGATGTCCTAAAGTGCCGGCTAAGTAAGGTGCATCTAGATGGGTGGTCACTGCAACCTCTCGAGAGTGTGTCATCTAGCAGCTAGCCTTGTTCCTAGGTTATGGAACAGTTCAGTGTCGGTCACACTATTTGTCCTTTGTCGAGTCCGGAGGTTAAACGTAAGTATTGTTTGAAAGAAAGTGAACAACCTGAATTCACTAAATGAACAATAAGATGCTGCAGGGAATGTTACTTGTGAAGTGAATGGGATGGCGGTGTGATGCGTTGGAAGCCTATAGTTAGGCCAGAGCCAACATCAACCGTGCATGCCCCGGGAGATAGCCAGAGTTGGCTGGATTGATAGCCGGAATTGGCTAGAGGCTTGGAAGCCTGAGTGTGTTGACAGGAGTAGTTATAAGATCTGGTACCAACTGTTACACCCGTCTACTCGTCACAGGTAAGCTCGTTGTATGATTGCCGGTATACGATCCAACCCCACCTGGCTTGGACTCTGTACTGGTGATACCCCTGTTGCTTGCTTATGACATGATTGGTTGTCAATGACATGCTACTTTTATGCCATGAGTACACTTGCCATGTTGTAGGATTTTATTTACAGTGTATATCTTGTTGCATGATTGCTGGATTGTTTGTAGTGAGGGGCAATACTTGCTGAGTGCATAATAATGTACTCATGGGCCTTGTGATTGTGGCCAGATATGGGCGAGGAATCATCCCCTACCATAGCAAGGAAATCGAGAAGGAGCGTGCTAGGATCAGTAGCCCAGCCAGATGCCTGTGGAATGGAGCCGCACCAAGCTGTTGTCGTACCTATGTCTTCCGCTGCCAGTTAAACTCTGTCCCGTGCCATACTTGGCCATGATAATTGTTCATGCCTTGATGGCCTTGTAAACCATTTGTAGCCCTTCGGGCCTGATTGTGTAATGATATTTTCGCTATGTTGCATTGTCGTAACGTGCGTCCAGATATCCTGGGCTGGCGCACGGGGCGACCACCTCTCTGGCGACATGTGTCAGATGGGGGTGCCACAGAGCATGGTATCAGAGCACCAGGCTGGCTGTAGACTACCCTAGCATGGAAAGCCCACCTTACTTTTGCCCGACAATGACCCGATGGATTTAACCCACCTCCGCCTAACCGGCATGGCTCGTGTCGGTCAACAGTATGGTGCAGTAAAACCTGTCCCAATCGTACCCAACCAGACTCGCCGGTTTCTACCTGGAAAAGGAATCGACACTACCCATTAGTATGAAACCCAAGTCCTGGCCACCTATAAAATCCCACCCTCGCTTGCTATCCTTGCAACCCAACTCTNATGTATGAAATTATCTGTGCGCCTCGCACTTGCGTGGCTTTGACAACTAAATAACAAAAACATGCGTTGATTGTTTGCTTCTTCTTCAACGCCGAGGCTAGGTGCGGACAAATGTCGGCCCGTGATCCTCGGGTTGGGGGCATTTGCCAAAAGAGTTATTTGCTTCTTGTCCCTCCGTCAAATATGGTTGGCATAGACCACCCGGACTGCGACGCTTGGGAGCTGACTTTCCATTTGGTTTTTTTTTGCCGAGATTGCTGACACCACGTCGAGGGAACCCTCGAGTGGAATGGATGCTCTCCTCATTCTTAATGATTGATTTTCGGTTTAGTTTTGGAGACTATATGCCCAACTCCCCACTTCCTGGTCAACGGTCGGACGATAACGCCGCCAAAGACTTGCGCGTGGAGGAACGGATGCGTAACAGACTCCGCCTGTGCTATATTATTGTACTCACCCCCGAGTGACACCGGCCGGGTTGCCCGCCACAGTCACCCGGGTATGCTTATTATTATTCTGTGACTCTAACCCCTGAGTGACACCGGCCGGGTCTCCCGCCACCGTCACCCGGGTATTCTTGTTATTCTGTGACACTAACCCCCGTGTGACACCGGCCGGTTGCCCGCCACAGTCACCCGGGTATTATTATTGTGATGTGGTTATTTATTCATGCAAGTGTTAGGCCTGTTCTAGGCTATGTTTGTTTGTGCTTGTTTGTGTTGCTAATGCCTTGTTGGTTGTGATTATTGTATTGAGCTATCCTTTGTTGGTTGGGCATGTGAATGCTGAAACTTGATTAAATGAAACACCCCTCCAAACAACGATAAGGTCTATTCATAGTGCCACTAATCTGAACCCTTGAACGCACTACCACTGTCGCCCCAAATGGGAGAGCCCTAACCTATGTAACCTATCAAGCCTCCTTGGATGCTACCCTCTTGGCAAGTCTAGTCGGTTACTGCATAGTTGTGGTCGGGGCTAGTCTTGCGAAGGTTCCGGAGCTAGGCGTTGCTCATTCGTTGGGGACGTGCCGGATTCACTTCGTCATAAGACTTAGCCCGAGTGGTAAGTCGGTAGTTATTCAAGGAGTGTCCTGGTAGTGTGAACGGTTATGTAATTGTATCTTGCCTTAGCTAAGTAAGGTGCATTTAGATGAGTGGTAACTGCAAACTCTCGAGAGTCTCAACCTAGCAAGCTAGCCTCGTTCCTGGGATATGGAACAACAGTTCAGTGTCGGTCACACTGTGTGTCTTTGTCGTGTCCGGAGGTTAAACTTAAGATTTGTTTAAAAGAATTATGAACGACCTGATCACACTTAATAAACAATAAGATGATGCAGGGAATGTTACTTGAGATGTCAATTGAGATAAGGCCAGTGGGCCTAGCAGTGGTGACAGATGAGATTAGCCTCGTGAGGCTAAAGGCCAGTGAGCCTAGCTGTGGTGATATGATTGGTTGTGTTATTTACCAACTGGTACACTCGTCTACTCGTCACAGGTAAGCTCGTTGTATGATTGCCGGTGCACGATCCAACCCCACCTGGCTTGGACTCTACACTGGTAATACCCCATTGTTTGCTTATGCCATGTTTTGCTTGTGATGCCATGCTACTTTTATGCCATGTACCTAGAGTAGACTCTTGCCATGTGTAGAAGTTTATTTCAAGTGTATATCTTGCTGCATGATTGTTGGATTGTTTGTAGTGAGGGGAAATACTTGCTGAGTGCATAATGATGTACTCACGGGCCTTGTGATTGTGGCCAGATTTTGGCGAGGATTCATCTCCCACCTTAGCGAGGATTTGGAGCAAGAGCGTGCTAGGATCAGTAGCCCAGCCAGATGCCTGTGGAGTGGAGCCGCTCCAAGCCGTTGCCATAGCCGTCTTCCACTGCCAGTTAAACTCTGTCCTGAGCCATGCTTGGCTTGATATTTCGTCATGCCTTGATGGCCTTGTAAACCATTTGTAGCCCTTTGGGCCTGATTGTGTAATGATATTTTCGCTATGTTGCATTGTCGTAACGTGCGTCCAGATATCCTGGGCTGGCGCACGGGGCGACCACCTCTCTGGCGATATGTGTCAGAAGGGGGTGCCACAGAGCATGGTATCAGAGCACCAGGCTGGCTGTAGACTACCTTAGCATGGAAAACCCCGCCCTACTTTTGCCCGACAGTGAGCCCGATGGATTTAACCCATCTCCGCCTAACCGGCATGGCTCGTGTCGGTCAACAGTATGGTGCAGTAGGACCTGTCCCAATCTTCCCCAACAAGACGAGCCGGTTTCTTCCATGAGAAGAAGCCGACCTTACCCAGTGAACCTGAGACCCGGTCCTAGTTGCCTTATAACCCACCCTCGCCTGCAATCCTGGGCAACCCAGCCCTCTTGAAGCAGGATCCCGCAAAGGAATCCCGCGTTCTTATCTCATCCTACACCCAGGGATAAATAATCCGATGGCGAACCCCAAGGCCGTCCTGGAAACCACTGCCGAGGATCATGGCGGATTTCCACTGATGCTTTGGAAGGCCGTCTGTGTTCTCCTTGGTAGGCCTGCTCGCCCTCGATATGTGGTGTTCGAGAACTCACTCTCGCCTGCCGGGAGTGAATTTCAAGCAGACGTGCATATCGGCTCGTGTCCGTTGGGGACAAGTCAGCCTTACTTGATCCAAGGTTGGACCATGCCCACTCTTCCTCAAGCCATCCAGGTAGCAGCCTGGGAAGGTCTCGTCCGCCTGCGGTACTCTGAACCAGCAATGGCGAAAAGTCGAGCTTTCCACCTTCTCCCAGCTAGACCCCAGTCTGGTGCGGAGGCTGTCCAAACTTCCGTTAGAGAAGAGGTCGACCCTGCCGTTATTACCCTGGTCACTTACGGGGCCGCAATGACAAAGTCTTGCCATTCTCTGAGGGATGAACTCTTCACCACAAGGCGCAACCTTGGTCGTGCCCGCATGCAACTGCGTCGAGCAGGGAACCTACCTAACCCCGACCTGGGCCAGCTCAGAGTACAGGACTCCCGTTCCCAGGTGATTTGCCGGGATCCAGTCTTGATGCCTCTGGGACACAAGCACCAGCCCCAGCCCAGCGGTACCTCCAAGCAGGAGGTATAATCCTCGAAGGCGTGCCTGCAATTCCCCACCCCGCGGGAGATGGAGATGTGGACACCACTCTTCGTCTCGGCCGCGCTCCACCGACTACCAGAGGCCGCCACGCGGAGTAGAACCCATGTTTAGTTCACCTGAGTGGCGCGTGTATGTGGTAGGTGAGAATCAGTGAGGTTGTTTGCTCTTCTTTGTTGGCTTGTAATGTAAGGTTGGGTATATGCTTTCCGGTTGATGTAGAATCAGCTCGTAATAAAACTTGGTGTTCTTATTCTCTTGTTAACCGGTATGGTTGAAATGATTATGCCATACCACTGCAAATGATTTTTTTGAAATAACCCTATCTCACAGTGTCTGTGCACCAGATTATCGGTGGCACACGTATTTCCTTTTAAAAGAAACCCCGTTATTTTTTTTCAAAACCTGTGTATGCATGAAAATGAATATACAGCTTTTCTAAAATAAAAACCGTAAACCGTTGTGTTCCCAAACTTGAGTTAATTAATTGTCCAAGTTGAACCTTCATTTGTTGGCTGATAGTTTGGTTGTAGATCTTGTTTGATCTTGCCAGGTTTGTGTTTGGTGAGCAAAACTTTAGATTTAATTTTAATAAATGTGCTAGTAGATCCTATGTTGATTGAGTTGCGTGAGCCCCTGCCATGCCATCTTTTAATTGCATTGGGTATGGTAGAAATATCATACCTTTAAAAATACATGTTTTAATAGAGATCTGATTGAGTGGTGTTCCCTCTGAGTGTTAAACCCTAGTATTTTTGTAGAAAAAGTTTTGAATATTTTAAATGTAGGGGTAGATTAAACCATACAAGAAATATCTTGTATAACCCCGGGAATCTCTATTAGTCTCCGAATCTCGGGACGAGATTCTTTTTAAGGGGGGAAGGTTTGTAACACCCCGAAAATTCGTCACTAATTTTAGCGGTGTTTTCTAACACCTGAAAAACTTTTTCCTCTATTCCTAAATGTTTCTTCAAATCTTTTGAGGATGATTTGACTTTGGAATTGCTCTCTCAAAATTTTCCCGGTGATCCATGAACCCCTCCAACACCCGTGGTAAGCTTGGTGCTCAGGTTTTCCCTCGAAAACCCTAGCCCTAATTATCGAACCTTTAAAACCCTTCTCTCCACCTACCAAAGGGAAGCCTATTTTCATAGCCGGAGAAATTCCACTAAAAATACCAGAGACTCCCCTCCTCATGCAAAGACAATCCATGCAAAAATATTGCATACTCCAATGCAATATTTCCAAGTTTATCCATATTCTCCATTATGCCATTTCCCGTTCAGAAATCATCTGGACACCTTCCACTCATCCAAAAATTATGCCATTTTGGTGAGGTGCATGATTTGACCTCCTGAACATTTCACTCCATTGGCCCAACCTCATTTGAGCAATATTTGAGGTACTTCCTTTGTAATGCCCTAATTATGCCTAATTGTGATTTCCAAAGCAACCCCTAGCTACAAAATTCATTTGGCATTGCCACCTTGCCAGATTGACCAACTTCCTTTTATAACCACATATCCAGAATATCAGGTCAATATCATTTGAATAAAAACAATTGGCATGCCCATGCCATTTGGGCATTTTTGGACACCAATTTATTTGACCAAGCTCCAGGCCTCCTTTTGATCTGAAATTCCACATACCTACTACCTACACCTATCATAACCTACTGTGAATTTTGGGGATTTTTCTGAGATGTGCAAAGCCCCTGTCATTTCATCAAGCACCTGGTGTGCGTTAGGTTTCTAAAAATCTTTTGTTACAAAGTTTGGGATCCCTGAGTAATTCTTGTTTTGTTGAGTCCCTCTCATCGTTAAGAACCCAGTGGTGCAAACCTTTTTCAGTTTCGAGCCCCGAGTCACCGGGAACGCGACGATGCCGCTCGCGTCGCGCCCTGGACGTCCCGAACGCACGCTGGGCGTGACCCAAAACCTGCTTAACCCTAACCCCTCTACCACAGTGGTTCCCCTGTGGCACCCTGTTCGTCCAGGTCACCCCCCCTCGTCCTTATCCCCTCCTATTAAAACCTTGGAGCAAGGCCGGTGCACCGGTGGCCGTCCTCCATCAATGGCCGCACCGGCCACCACCTACTTCCCCTCCTCTCCCTCTATATAGAGCCCTCTCCAAGCAGCCCGAGCGCACCCTAGACACTTCTCTCCTTTCCCCCTCCCCTGCTCTTCCTTTCGGTGCCCGCAGGTGAGGGAGCGCACGCAAGTTTTGCCCCCGAGGCCACCATGGCCGTGCACCCGTGAGTTCGGCCAAGCTCGGGGAGGCGACCCCCGCCTCCGATTCCTCCTCCCCAGGCCGTAGCATGCCTCCCCGGACCCGTCCACGGCCGGCCTCGCCATCCACCTACGCATCCCGCGGCCGGAGCTGGCGACGGGTGCTCTTCCGTGCCGCGCCATGGTGGGCGCCCGCGTCGACCTCGACATCCTCCCACAACCACCGCGTCATTCCCCCAGCTTCCACCCCGACGCAGTCCACGCCGCCGCCTTGGCCGGCCACGCCAAGCCTCTACCGCCTCAAGCCGTCGCCGACATCACCGCCCGTGGCCGCGCGCCGCGCGCCGCGGGCCTCCCGTCCGCCTTGTCCGCCTTCGGGCGCAGGGGGCGCGGTGGCTCCGTCTCCGCCACCGGCCAGCCGCCCAGTCGCCGCATCCTCCCCGCCGACGCTGAGGCCCCTGGCCCACCCCATCGCCGCACCATCGCCTCCCACGGACGCGCCATGGCCGACGCGTGCGTCGACCACGGCGGCAACCTCCGCCCCCCCTGGCCCTGAGCCTCCCCGGCGGCCGCGGCGTAGCCCGGCGTGGCTGCCCCGTCTCCAGCATCCGCCCCGGCCCTCCCCGCGGTCGGCAGCAGCGCCGACGGCCAGCTCCCGTGCGTGTCCGGGAAGGAGGACGACCAGGGGATCGATCCCCCCTGCTTCTCTTTTTTTTTCCAGCGAATCGTTTCCAGCCCAGCAGGCCAGCAGTAGCTCGCGGCCCACCAGCGGCCGGCCTGGCGCAGCGCCAGCACGCGCGCGTGCGCGACGCGCCCGTGGCCCAGCAGCGGCCGTGCGTTTTTTTTCCCCGCGGAGTGGTTTTCCTTTTCCGGCTAGACAGATTTTTTTTCGAACCTCCATATCTCTCGAACCGTGACTCCGATTCAGGTGATTCAAATTTGTAAATTCCTAGTTTTAAGAGATCTATCCAGCGGTGTAGGATTTGTATTTTTGTAAAATGGTTGTATGCTCAACACCCTTATGCACATGCGTAGGTGTTTTCCCGCGACGGCAATACCGATACCCTAAACCGTGGCGTCCGTGACCTCCAAGCCAGATGACGTCGATCGTCGAAGGCAAGCTAACCCCTTGCTATGAGCCGTCCCGCAAGTTGTTTGTTTGCTTATTGTCTTGCCGAGTATTATATGCTTGTCTGTTATTTATGCATGACTGTTTGTTGTTCTTGTTTAATATGAGACTGATAATATTACTCCTGCCATGTTTATTCATCGTCCATATATGCATTAGATTGATGTATGAATTATCTGTGCGCCTCGCACTTGCGTGGCTTTGACAACTAAATAACAAAAACATGCGTTGATTGTTTGCTTCTTCTTCAACGCCGAGGCTAGGTGCGGACAAATGTCGGCCCGTGATCCTCGGGGTTGGGGGCATTTGCCAAAAGAGTTATTTGCTTCTTGTCCCTCCGTCAAATATGGTTGGCGTAGACCACCCGGACTGCGACGCTTGGGAGCTGACTTTCCATTTGGTTCTTTTGCCGAGATTGCTGACACCACGTCGAGGGAACCCTCGAGTGGAATGGATGCTCTCTCATTCTTATGATTGATTTTCGGTTTAGTTTTGGAGACTATATGCCCAACTCCCCACTTCCTGGTCAACGGTCGGACGATAACGCCGCCAAAGACTTGCGCGTGGAGGAACGGATGCGTAACAGACTCCGCCTGTGCTATATTATTGTACTCACCCCCGAGTGACACCGGCCGGGTTGCCCGCCACAGTCACCCGGGTATGCTTATTATTATTCTGTGACTCTAACCCCTGAGTGACACCGGCCGGGTCTCCCGCCACCGTCACCCGGGTATTCTTGTTATTCTGTGACACTAACCCCCGTGTGACACCGGCCGGGTTGCCCGCCACAGTCACCCGGGTATTATTATTGTGATGTGGTTATTTATTCATGCAAGTGTTAGGCATGTTCTAGGCTATGTTTGTTTGTGCTTGTTTGTGTTGCTAATGCCTTGTTGGTTGTGATTATTGTATTGAGCTAATCCTTTGTTGGTTGGGCATGTGAATGCTGAAACTTGATTAAATGAAACACCCCTCCAAACAACGATAAGGTCTATTCATAGTGCCACTAATCTGAACCCTTGAACGCACTACCACTGTCGCCCCAAATGGGAGAGCCCTAACCTATGTAACCTATCAAGCCTCCTTGGATGCTACCCTCTTGGCAAGTCTAGTCGGTTACTGCATAGTTGTGGTCGGGGCTAGTCTTGCGAAGGTTCCGGAGCTAGGCGTTGCTCATTCGTTGGGGACGTGCCGGATTCACTTCGTCATAAGACTTAGCCCGAGTGGTAAGTCGGTAGTTATTCAAGGAGTGTCCTGGTAGTGTGAACGGTTATGTAATTGTATCTTGCCTTAGCTAAGTAAGGTGCATTTAGATGAGTGGTAACTGCAAACTCTCGAGAGTCTCAACCTAGCAAGCTAGCCTCGTTCCTGGGATATGGAACAACAGTTCAGTGTCGGTCACACTGTGTGTCTTTGTCGTGTCCGGAGGTTAAACTTAAGATTTGTTTAAAAGAATTATGAATGACCTGATCACACTTAATAAACAATAAGATGATGCAGGGAATGTTACTTGAGATGTCAATTGAGATAAGGCCAGTGGGCCTAGCAGTGGTGACAGATGAGATTAGCCTCGTGAGGCTAAAGGCCAGTGAGCCTAGCTGTGGTGATATGATTGGTTGTGTTATTTACCAACTGGTACACTCGTCTACTCGTCACAGGTAAGCTCGTTGTATGATTGCCGGTGCACGATCCAACCCCACCTGGCTTGGACTCTACACTGGTAATACCCCATTGTTTGCTTATGCCATGTTTTGCTTGTGATGCCATGCTACTTTTATGCCATGTACCTAGAGTAGACTCTTGCCATGTGTAGAAGTTTATTTCAAGTGTATATCTTGCTGCATGATTGTTGGATTGTTTGTAGTGAGGGGAAATACTTGCTGAGTGCATAATGATGTACTCACGGGCCTTGTGATTGTGGCCAGATTTTGGCGAGGATTCATCTTCCACCTTAGCGAGGATTTGGAGCAGGAGCGTGCTAGGATCAGTAGCCCAGCCAGATGCCTGTGGAGATGGAGCCGCTCCAAGCCGTTGCCATAGCCGTCTTCCGCTGCCAGTTAAACTCTGTCCTGAGCCATGCTTGGCTTGATATTTCGTCATGCCTTGATGGCCTTGTAAACCATTTGTAGCCCTTTGGGCCTGATTGTGTAATGATATTTTCGCTATGTTGCATTGTCGTAACGTGCGTCCAGATATCCTGGGCTGGCGCACGGGGCGACCACCTCTCTGGCGATATGTGTCAGAAGGGGGTGCCACATCCAGCGAAGCCTCGTGCTACACCGACGACGTAGTGTCCGTCGTCCCGTCGCTGTGGCACCGGTCAGCTCACCCCGCCTCCCCGCCGAGCATCCTGGCCGATGTCCCCCCCGAGCCCTATAAAAGCCGCCCCCGAGCCACTCGCGCGAGCAGCCATCCCTCTCCCTCCCCTGGACCTCCCTGCCCAGTTAGGTGCCGAATGGAGCTCAATGCCGACCATGGTGGACGGAATCGTGGCCGCGGGTCCTCGGATCACCGCGAGCTATTTCGAGCTTCATTCGTCAATTAAATGAGTAGGGAGACTCCTATTGTTCCCATGCTTCTCCCAGTACATGCGGTTTAGGAAATGGTGCCCCGTAGCCTCGGCATCGTCTCCGCCGCCGGCGGCGAGCTCCCTGCTCCCGAGCACCGTGACGTGCTGCTGCGGCCTCCCCTGTGCTCGTGGCCGCCATCTTCGGAGGCGGCGCGGTGGCGCGGTCCTCGCCACTCCCCAGCGATTGGCGGCGTGCACCGGCGGCCGGCCCTGCCCAGGCGCGCCCGCGTCGGGCCTCGTCCCACGCGTGGTCGACGCGGGGGTGAGAACGCCCCGCTGGCAGCCAGCGTGGCACCATGGTGTCGCCGACAGGCGGGCCCCGCTTCGGCCCGGCCCACTGTCGGATTAAGTGGAAGCCCCCCCCCCCGCGCGTCTCCGTCTCCCAGCTGCGAAGGTGTATTTCGGCGAATCACACAACCAGCCCAGCCCAGTCAGTTTCGGCCCGTCCTGTTTTTTTCCTCGAAGTGGGCAGCAGATAGTTATACTTCGCACAGCCATAACTTTTGACTCGTAACTCCGTTTGAGGTGATTCAAATTTGTAAATTCCTAGTTTTAAGAGCTCTATCCAGTGGTATAGGTTTCACATTTTTGTAAAATGTTTGTATGCTTGTAATACCCCGCAGTTATAGGTTTCGAAAGGGTAGAAATAGGAAGTTTGCATCTTTGCATTCATGCATGCTTGAAAAGTCCGAATAATTTTCGCGCTTTTATGCAAAAAGGACTAGTTGTCGAGATAACTCGATCTAACATTAGTCGCCTATTTTGAAACCCTAGTTTTAAAAGATAGGTTGGGTTATCAACTTTAATGAAAGTTTATTTAGGTAACTTCAAATTTGAATACAAATGTATCAACACTTGTAAATCTTATCTCTATTCTCTCTCTCTCAAATATTTGAATTCATGTTTATAATCAACACATACATTTTGTCTTAATATTCTAAGAATTCATATTCATGTAATTCCACATTTCATTCTCCACAAAAATTTCAATAATCATTATTACATTTCCCAAACAACTCTTCTTACAAATTGCAATAATATCCAACATCCAATACATTTTACAATTAAATTTTAATACACAATTTTGATATCAATAAATTCCAATATGCAATTCTACTATAAAATAAATTACATTATACAAGAAACTTTACAAGTGGAATTGTTCCACAAATCTGTTACAAATAAATGTCATCAGGTCCTTTTACAAATTTTCTACTGAAAAGTAAAAATAAAAGAAAAACCTATAAACTAAATCCTTTAGAGAATCTTCTGAAATTCTTCAACCTGAAAAAAAAGCAAACAATTCACAAAGAAAAGAGTTGTTAAGGTTAGAAATTTTAGCCTAGTACATTGGTACTGGCTATTGATATAATACTTGGCAGAGTGTCTAATTCCATGAATTGGAATTGACATTGGAGTTCACAGTCAAAAATCAAATCAAATATCCAACATTAGGCAACTTGATCATGCTCAGCATGCATTAAGCATGTAAAAGGGGCAAAGGCAGAACCAGCTTCACAACTTAGGCAACCTGAGGGACTAGCTGGTTATCACATGGATACATAAACATCTTCAACATTTGTCCAAAGGCAACCAGGAAACAGAACAAACCATCTCTGCCAAATATAACTTTTAAATCCACCTTCATAATTATGGTGTCACATTTACCATTAATTTGATAAATGGACCCTATTCCTTAAAGCCCACAGGTAAAAACAGTCACAACCCAGTTACAATTCTAGCCCACCAGAGAAGCCACCCAAATCCATCAAGTATATATCAATTCTATGGCAGCAGAGGGATGCCAAACAGTTCATAACCATAGTGCATAGTAGTAGTCGACAGGAGCTTGATAAGACCAAGTGAGGTGGAGGGATAACTCCCTGCGCAAAGATCCTAGCTGAGAGTAATCCACAAGTGCATTTGAAACCATTCCACAACTCAAATGGATGGACTTGAAACAGTTCATAACCAGATTGAACAACAACAGCCGGCAGAGCAAGGATAGGATCAAGGAGGAGGAAGGAGTAAGCCAAAAAGGGAGTAAACAATACCTTGGCACAGAAATTCAACCACCAGAGGATAAGAACCTCCATAGTTTAACAGAAGAGTAGCAACTCGAGGTGGAGGAGGGCCACTGCAAGTAGCTTACACATCACATGCAATTATCCTGGTGTCACCACCAGAATCATCTAAAAACCCTATAAATAGGGCAGCCAACCGAATCCACAAAGCATCACACAGCCAAGCACATCACACACATTTCTGAAAATGTTCATCATCAAGAACATTAGCCACATCAAATCTTGCAGCTAGAACTATACACCTTAGGAAATTTGAAGCAACTAGGAGGAGCAGGCTATCCACAAGACGCAGGTTGTCAGTATAGCCAGAAGACCAAGCTACTCAGCAGCAGCAGGTTGATCTTTTGAGTGTTAGGCAGAGAAGAAGAGAGTTAGCTAACTCTGATAATGACAGAGCCAAGCTAAGCATGTTTGCATGCATGGAAGGGGAAGTGAGGAATATCTGTTCTTATCAGAACCATGTTGAACATGGATTATGCTAAGGATAGATAAGAGGGAAGTGCAGCACCTGTTCTTTATAATATACACAAGCTAGTAGCCTAGCATATCTATCACTAGAAGAAGCACAGGAAAGCATAAGAAAAGATTTTTCCAAAAGCTTATTAGTTTAGCCAGCTTCTGTGTAACTCCAGTGGAGGCATCACAGCATGCATAGCTAATTTCCTTTAGCCACAGAAATAATTCCACACTTGCACAAAGCACAGAACACAACTATAGCTAATATCCAATTCCAAACCCTATTTTTCTCACCCAAATCTTACTTCTGTCCACTAAAGCAATTCTTCTAAATATACCCACTACTGAATCAAGCATTAAAACATCTAGAGCAAAATAAATCATCAACAACAAAACATATCCAGTGTACCAGCACAATTTTTGCTAAGTACCAGTGAGGAAATTTTGAGCAGCATAGGAGCTAAGCTAGATCAGAAAGGAGTCTAGAAGGAGGAGATAGCAGAGAGGAGGAAGAGGAACCTTACCGTGCGCCCATGGCCGTAACGGCATGACGACGGGGCAGTGCCCGTGTGGTCATGACGGAGGACCAAGGGAGGAAGTCGCACCGCAGCAACACCACTCCAGCACCACCGTAGCACGGAGGCGAGCTCCACACCGGCGGCGGAGTAGAGCAGGAGTCGGGAGCACGATTAATCGCGCTGCAACCAAGACCTCAACCGGGGGACGAGCCAGCACGCACGCGTCGGTGGAGAAGAAGGAGAGCAGCTAGGCAGAACCAGAGAGCGGAGCCGAACCCCTAGTCATGGCGAGGGTAGCTCAGAGGAGGAGAAGCACGGCGGAGCGGCGCCATCACCGAAACCCTAACCCTAGGGATGGGTTGCGCACGAACACACCAGAAGAGGAAAAGCAGATCGACGGGGAGGAGAAGAGAGAGCGTCGAAAGGGCTTTCTTTTGCGCCCTAGCACGACGACGGAGACGGCCGGAGTACGCCGGAATCAGTCGGCGACGGCGAAGGCGAAAGGGGATCGTGTCGACCACGGAGTGAGAGAGGGAGAGAGAGAGAAGAGGGGAAGGAGAGAGTGGGTCGGACTGAATCGGTTCGACCGAACCGGTGCGGGTTGACCTGGTTCAACCCAGTAAACCAGGGACTTAGTTGTAATTTCTAAAAATTGCTGAATTCAAATCAAACCCTAGTTATAATTCAAATTTTAAATCCAAAATAAGAATCCTAAAAATCAAATAAAAATATGATATTAACTCAAAATTTTGCAAGGCTTTCAAAAATGATTTTTATTTGATTTATTGAAAAATATTTCTTGAGTGAAAAATTCAAAGATCCTTAAGTGGAAATGATTTGAATTATTTTCCAAAATATTCAAAGATCCTTAAGTGGATATGATTTGAATTATTTTCCAAAATATTCAAAGATCCTTAAGTGAAATGATTTGAATTATTTTCCAAATATTCAAAGATCCTTAAGTGGACATGATTTTGAATTGTTTTTAATATTCAAGGATCCTTCAGTGGAAATGAATTGGATTATTTTCCTAAAGTAAAATAAATTACCATTCTGTAAATGACTGTCCCGTAACTCATCCTAGGTAAAACACACAAAAAAGGGAACATCATCTTAAAATATGAAGGGGGGAAATTTTCCAAAACCTCTAAAAATCATTTCATCTATGCATAATAGCATAAATTGGATTTTCAAACATTGTCTTATAAAGACAATGATATTGATTTTCAGAACACGAGGTTCACGAATCGCCGGAAGCTTTAGACTGCACTACTTGTCAGTCTCAAGGCAAGTTCATTCTTGCATACCGTTTGATGTATTTTTATCAAAGTACTTGCAAAGTTACTTATACGTTCCTTTCACTTGCATCAGAAAAAGAAAAAGTAATTTTTGAATGATGTGGTATATACTACTGGTTGGCGGTGGAACAATGGTAAGATGAATAGGTACGGTGTTCCATCGTATGGGAAGGTATATATCCTTAGGATCTAATAACCCCTATTCCAGTGATCCTTTCGCCGTAGTAAAAGCATCAACCAACGGACTTTGTATGGGCGGGGCCAGTCAGAGGCTTCTTTTCTCATCCGCATATCCTCGGCAGGCCTACACCGGGTTGGGTCGTTGCGGCGGCCAACAGCGTGGAAGCGCGTGCTCTTCCTGCCGACGGGGTAATTGGTGGGGAAGCTTGGGAGGGGTGTTGGGTATGCATGGAACATGATTCCCCTATCGCATCACAAATGGGCGGATGTGTGTTGATTTGGGAGAAGCTCCACATGACTGGATGTCCTGAGCCTTGGCTATAACACTCATGGAGTGTAAAGAGAGCAGATATAGGGCCAGACAACTGTTGGGTAAAGTGATGCAACTCTGCAGAGTCAAACAACAAATTTGTGATTTCACAACCGTGTTCCCGGTATGGAACTACGAGATCGAGGCCGGAATGGAGTCCCATTTGTATTCACAAGACCGGTGGAGACTGTGGACATAGTTTTCAGAATAAAATCAATCTTTGAAGAAATGTTTACAAAAACTTGCATCTATGCCAAAGACCCGAGGTTTTGGCAGTAACTAGTGCATGATACACCTTATCTATATATATATCAGAACTTGCTGAGTAACGCTGCTGCTCACCCTTTCCCTTTTGACCCCATGCTTAGACTTTGAGGAGGCAATCAAGGAGAGTTATGGAGCTTACCATGAGGACGAGGTGTACTACGAGGAACCTGATCTATCCGGAGGGGTGGAAGGCGTCGACTACCTGATTGCTTATGGAGGCGATGATGATGAGCCCGAGACTTAGTCTCCTATCTTAGGGGCAGGGCCGAGCAATTCTAGACTAGTACTACTTAGGTTGTTGAGCCCGATGGTTCTTAGTTTACTTCTATCTATCGTTAATAAGTTGACCTCAGTCAACCGTACTGTAGTTGAAATTCCTCCCATGTCAGAGGAAGACGTTGAAGCTTTTGTACATTTCTGGCTTGTAATCTTTAGCAGTGTGTAATAAAGTGGACCCGCAATGTTTCTGTTGTACTACTCTGAGGGATGTAATATTTACGGATAAGTCCCTTCCGTGGATGTTATGTCAACGACTTGTACACTACAATATGCAGTGGTTGTGCGGAGTCACCGCACTAAGTCAAATCCTCCTGGATGTCTAACACCTCATGATCAACCCCACGGATTGGATATTTGAAGCAACGCCGGAGTTGGGAGACATGAAACACATCATGGACATCCGGAAGTTGGAGGGTAACTCGAGTTGATAGGAGAGATCTCCTCTCTTGGCTAGGACGGTGAAAGGACCAACATAGCGAGGTGCCAATTTGCCCTTGATCCCAATGCGACGAACGCCTCGGAGAGGAGAGACTCGAAGATAGGCTTTATCACCAATTTCATAGTGAACCTCTTGATGGTACTTGTCATAATAGCTCTTCTGCCGGGATTGAGCAATCTTGAGATTTCCCGAATGATACGGACTTTCTCCTCGGCCTCATTGATCACATCAGGACTGAAGAGTGGCCTCTCTCCGGTTTTAGACCAATTTAGAGGAGTTCGGCATTTTCTCCCATATAGGACCTCAAAGGGAGCCATTTGGAGGCTAGCTTGGTAACTGTTGTTGTAGGAGAACTCGGCGAGGGGAAGATATTTTTCCCAACCCTTATCGAAGGAGATAACACAAGCCCGAAGCATGTCCTCAAGAACTTGGTTCACCCTTTCAGTTTGACCGTCAGTTTGAGGATGATAGGATAGCTGTGCTGAGGTTGAGGCGGGTTCCAAGAGCTTTTTGGAAGCTTTGCCAGAATTTGGACACAAACAGACTACCACGGTCTGAAATGATTCTTAAAGGAACCCCAATCCGGGCCATATACATCTCTGCCAGCTTAACGGAGTTGATATCCTCGCGAACAGGGAGGAAGTGGGTGACCTTGGATAAACGGTCAATGACTACCCAAATGGCATTGTTACCCTTTGGTGATCTTGGAAAACCGGTAATGAAATACATACGAACTTCATCCCATTTCCACTCGGGAATGGCTATTGGGCGAAGGGTACCAGCTGGCCTTTGATGTTCATCTTTCACTCGGCGACAGACGTCGCATTCAGCAACATACTTGGCAACTTCCCGCTTCATGCGAGTCCACCAGAATTTGCTGCAGAGGTCTTGGTACATTTTGGTGCTACCATGATGGATGGATATGGGCGACTCATGGGCTTCTTGGAGTATCAACTCCTTGGTATTTACCCTCTTGGGCACCACAAGACGGTTCCCAAAATATACAACCTCGGAATCATCAACGGAGAAACACTTGGCCTTCCCACTTGCAATATTATTTTTGATCTTGCGGATGCCAGCATCATGTTGCTGGGCGGCCTTGATTTCATCCTCAAGAGTAGATATGATTTCTAAGTTTGCCAGAAAACCGGAAGGAACAATTTCCAGATTCAAATGGGCAAACTCATCATGGAGGGCAGGTTGAGCCTTTTCAATCATGATTGTGTTGCAATAGGCCTTGCGACTCAGAGCATCGGCCACGACATTTGCCTTGCTGGGTTGATAATTGAGGTTCACATCATAGTCTTTGATTAATTCCAACCATCTTCTCTGTCTCAGGTTCAGATCCGGCTGGGTGAAGAGATACTTCAGACTTTGATGATCAGAATAGATCTCGTAACGGTTGCCCAACAGGTAGGGCCTCCATTGCTTCAAAGCATGTACCACGGCAGCAAGCTCTAGATCATGAGTTGGATAGTTTTGCTCATGTGGTTTGAGTTGACGAGAGGCATAGGCGACAACATGGCCTTCTTGCATCAAAACACAGCCCAAGCCTTGGAGTGATGCATCACAATAGACGACAAAGTCTTTGTCGGTGTTAGGAAGGACAAGCACCGGGGTGGTAGTGAGCTTGACCTTGAGAGTTTGGAAGCTCTCTTCAGCTTTGTCTGACCATAAAAACTGTTTGTTCTTCTTAAGGAGGTCTGTCAATGCCTTGGCTATTTTGGAGAAACCCTCGATGAATTGGCAGTAATAACCCGCCAATCCAAGGAAGCTTCGGATATCTTTGATGGACTTGGGAGTTGGCCAATCCAGGATTGCCTGAATCTTGTCTGGTATCACCGCTACTCTAGCAGCTGACACCACATGACCGAGAAAAATGAGCTCCTTCAGCCAAAACTCACACTTGGAGAACTTGGCATAGAGGCGGTGATCACGAAGCTTGCTTAGAACTAGCCGAAGATGCTCAGCATGTTCTTCTTCGGTTTTGGAGTAGACAAGGATGTCATCGATGTAAATAATGACAAACTTGTCGAGGTACTCATGGAAGATGGAGTTCATCAGCCTCATGAATGTAGCCGGAGCATTTGTGAGGCCGAAGGACATGACGGTGTACTCATATAACCCATAACGGGTAGTGAAAGCCGTCTTCGGGATATCGTCCTTTCTGATTTTGATCTGATGGTAGCCTGACCTCAGATCCATCTTGGAGAATACCGTTGCACCAGCTAACTGATCGAACAAGTCAGTTATTCGAGGAATGGGGTACTTGTTCTTGATGGTCACCGCATTCAAAGGGCGGTAATCAACAACCAGCCGAGGAACATTTGTATCCCTCTTCTTGACGAAGATGACCGGGCAGCCCCAAGGTGAGCTACTCGGACGGATGAATTCCTTTTCTAGCAGCTCATCAAGTTGCTTCTTTAGTTAAGTTAGCTCTTCCGCTGGCATACGGTAGGGCCTTTTGGAAATTGGGGCGGTTCCCGGAACCAACTCAATCACAAACTCAACACTGCGATCAGGTGGCATGCCAGGCAATTCCTCCGGAAAGACATCGGGGAAATCACACACCACGGCAACCTCATACATTTCAGGCGGTGTGGTTCCTTCCAGGAACCATAGACTGATCTCCGGAGAGAGAGGAGTGGCTGCGGATGGAATTGTATAAGTTGGGGACCAGTAACGCACTATCCCGTAAGTGGGGTGGGTCACTGTGACAGTCTTGGCAGCACAATCCAAATTGGCCTGATATTTGACTAGCCAATCCATACCCAGAATGACATCTATACCATCCGATTTCAGAGCTATCAACGAGAACGGGAATGGGATTGACCCTATGGAAACCTTAACCTCGGGATCGATCCAGTTAGTGTGGCAACTAGAGCCTGGTGTTTTGACCACTAGAGGGGAGTCCATGTTCACAAATGATATTTGATGGTTGTGTGCAAAAGCTATGGATATGAATGAATGCGATGCTCCAGAATCAAACAAAACTGAAGCGGGGTAATCATTGATTCGAAGCGTACCCATGAGAACTCCGGGGTCCTCCTCAACTCCTTCAGCCGAGACGTGGTTGAGGCGGCCACGGCTGACGGTCATGGCCTTGGCGGCTGGCGTGGAGGGAGCCGGTGTAGGTGCTGTGGTAGCCGGTGCCTTCTGGGGACACTCCCTGGAGTAGTGCTCCGGCTGGCCACAGCTGAAGCAAGTGAGCCTAGGCGGTGGTGGAGGCAGCTGAGGGCGGAAACCACTCCCAGCCACACCCAAGGTCGAAGTAGCTGGGCGAGGCGGAGGTGGCCTGAACCCTGAAGGCCTTGGCGCGAAGGGTGCACGAGGCACAGCGCTGAAGGGCACAAAGACCCTGCGCTTCTTGCCCTCAGAAGAAGAGGAGCTCTGGTTGTCAATGGGAGCTGGCCTCTTGGAAACCTCTAGCTCCTTCCTACCCTACTCCATAGTAAGAGCCTGGTTGTAGAGCTCCTGGTAGGACTGGAACTTGAAGGGTAGGAGCTCATATCGAAGACGAGGGGCGAGCCCCTTGCGGAAGAGGTATTGCTTGCCCTCATCATTTGTCACGTCCCAAGGGGCGTAACGTGAGAGGTGGTTGAACTCCCGCCCATAGGCTTGGACGTCCATGCGTCCCTGGTTTAGGTCCAGGAACTCCCTCCTCTTGAGGTCCATGACGGGCATGGGGATGTACGCCGCACGGAAGGCGGTGCGGAACTCCGCCCAAGTGAAAATGTGGCCAGCGTCAAACATTGACACGTGGCTCTCCCACCAGGAGCCGGCGGCTCCATTCAGCAGGTAGGTGGCGAAGTTGACTTGTTCCGCCACCGGAACGTGCAGAGCGGCAAACTTGCGCTCGAGAGCCCGGAGCCAATCATCAGCATGCAGTGGCTCCTTGGCTTCAAACTCATTTTTAGGTTATAAATAATTTTAGAGTTGGATGAGGAGTAAAAAGAATCCTAAGAAGGTTTTCACAACTCATTTTTAGGTTATAAATAATTTTTCAAACTAGACTCAACATCGACCAATAGAAAGGGTTTCCTACAAGCAGTCCTGCTCTGATACCAACTTGTAGCGCCCCGACCCCGGAATTATACAGAGATGCTATGTAACCCACAGGCTATGCTACACAGCCGAAGGGCACGGGATTACCGCTCCCACGCAACACTCCGATCATGCCATAAACATTGGCATAGCTATCAATGTATAATAAAGAGATGAAGACTTGTGGAACAACTGGCACGTCACAGACTCTATGACACAAAAGTTCATATAGCAACTCATATATGAGAAAGATACAAATAGCACAACAGGGGTCACAGACCCATCACCACATCAAGCGGAAGCAAATTATGTTGTCTAACAACAAGATCCAAAATATGGCCTAAGAGGCCTGCAGATAAACATCCCAGCCAGCTTGTTCCACGACGTCCCAAGCTGCCACCTGGGAACCCCAAACTACTCGTCGATGTCCAAGAAGAACCCACCTGTCTGCTCGGTGTCGTCCTCCTCTGAAACAAATTATAAAAGCAGCAAAGAGAGACTGAGTACGACGTACTCGCAAGTTTAGTAGGGCGATATAGGCCCAATGATGACGGAGGCTCTAAAGCTGTATACTAGTTATTTTGCATAAAGCGAGTTTTCATTAAAAAAAAAGACATAACTAAACCATGGCATCGACTACTCAGAAGATTTTTCATAAAAGGGATAAGAGAGTAACTTTTTATTTCGGTTCTCATCGAACCCAATAGTAAAGAACCCACCTCTCATTTCCACCAAGGCACTCCCTCGCATCACCCTCGAGGAAATGAACCTTTTAATCACACGGTGAGTTGCAACCTTTAGCTGCCAAGTTTTAATTAATTAGGTTATACTTTTCTATGAGCTAATCCGCCCTTCCCAAGATTTGTCCATAACCGTGGACACGGCTTTTCGAAAAGATTTACCCTGCATGGGTGTACTAATTTACCCACTGGTACCGTACGACCCCTTACCTGATCATTTAGCTCTCTTCCTTGGAAAGCCGGCAGGGCGGGCACGGTTAAACCTTTACAATGTGTGAGACTATCCAAGGGTCATCGTGGCGACATGACAAGTTTTCCCAGCCTATTTCAGCCCCTGCCCCCATCGCCTACTCCTAAACACCACCATCCTCTTCTTTTCCTTTTTCCACCCACACACTCATGCGCAAATGGAAATAGCAAACTAGAGAACCCTTGGATACGCCCGCACAAATTATTCGGTTAAAGGGGATTCCATATGTCCCCACCGTTGGAAGCACGCTCGGTTCTTGGTTCTAGCTAAAAGCACTCTCAGCCTAGGCGGCAGGAATGAGGCAAAACACCATCCCCAGATGGCAACTCATCCAAGCCTTTAAGCACATTAATTAAGTACCACACATCCACCACCTTGTCCGAACATTCCATCAATTTCATGAAGCATGGAAATAAATAACGGACAGCTAAGCATTTGACTAAGCATGGCTAAGCATAGCTAAACATATAACTACAGCCATTATATCCTTGTCTCGGGCCAACACATCAACCCTATGGTTCATAGGTAGGGATACATGTATTGGTTCGAGGGAAAAACATGCATTCATAGGATACTCTAGTATCGACCATAAGTGACATAGAATCGAATGCAATATTATGGTGGATAAAATAAGTTTATAAAACAGTAGGATGCTAGATGCCAGGAAGGTTAGGTTATCTCTTGCCTTGTTGATGGTACTGGTCGTGCTGCTCGTCGAGGTATTGTGGTGGAACCTCGACTCCTGAATCTACCAAAACACAAACAATAACAGGAAACAAAATAAATAACACGAATAAAAGGTGCAATGCACACTCATGATGAGATGGTCATATTATGCACTGAAATGATATTGGGCATGTCCCACAAGTTAAATGGAACCCCTAAAATACTTATCGCTATTAATGGGTTATAACTCCATATTTAACTTAGTGAATTAAGCATTTACCCAAAATGCCCAGTACTAAAATGTGAGTTCTACATGCATGAAAATGACATTATTAGATAGGTATTGTTCTCCTGATCATTTTGGTACTTCGTTTGCAATTTTTCGATTAACGGTGAAGAAATGGTGATTTAAACGGTTATTCAATTTAGATCATTTTAAACCGATTCCAAAAGTACAACAAAGAAAAAATTGATTTCATGCTGTGGAATTAACATATCTAAACATCCCTTGAGTTGCTGATCATTTTGGGCTACTAAACATAATTTTTGAGTCATTATTTATCAAGTTATGAATTGCCCAAAATGTGATTTAAATCTGCCTTTTAATTAATTATTATAAACAGCACCAAATTTAATTCTAAAAATCTCTCAAATGACATAAAATTGTAGTTCATTGTTTACTGAACATTTTGATACCTCATTCATAATTTTTGGATAAATATTCTTCAAGTTATGAATTTTATAAACAATGATTTAATTCTGCCATTTTAGTATTTATTAATTAAAGGCAATTTAATAAATTTAGTTGATCATGGAAATGACACTAACAGATAGACATTTCTTTTCTAAGCATTTTGACATATTGTTTGCATTTTTCTGAATTGTGGTTCAAAAGATATGCGATTTCAAAGTTTGTATCAAATTATGTCTGTTATTTAAATCCAGAGAAAATAACCGAATCGTTTTTCACCCAGGCCCGAGCTAGCCACAGAGACTGACGGCTGGGTCCAGGCGCCACGGTGGCTACCACGCTGGCACGGCGGCCCATGGGTCGGTTTGACCCCGGGACGATGCCAAGACCGGCGCGAGCGCGGCGGTGACCGCCGGCACGGCCGTGCACGGAGGCGACGCTACGAGGCGAATTAGCCCTAACGGAGACTATGGGCTAGCTATACGCGACGAGGCGAACTAGGCAGCGGAGGCGCGTGACCATTTGGTCACCGGAGCGAGGCGTACGTCGGCGACAGGCGGCGGCCGACGGCGGGCTCAGGCGACATCGGCGAACTAGGGAGAGAGGGGGAGAACGAAGATGTCTAGGAGGACCAGCGGCTCACCCTCGTTGCGTGTACGTGCTCGTCGGAGGCAGAGGAGGACTGCTACGGCGGCAATCAGCCCGGCGGTCGTCGGTCAGAGTCGGGGAAGCAGAGGGCGATGACGGCGAATCTCAGGCTCCCGGCTCGATTCCATGGACGAGGAAGGAGAGGGAGGCGAGGCGGAGCTTTTGGCGTGCTTCGATCTGCTCCGGGAGGCTTCAATCGTCGGCGATGCGGCGGCGAGCTTGAACTAGGTCTCGGACGTGGCGGCTAGGGTTAGGGTTTCGCTGGGGGGGGGGGGGGGGAAGAAAAGGAGGGAGAAAGGAGAGCAGCGCGGCGCGGTGCTCTTATCCACGCGCGGCAGGGGGGGCGGCGTCGAGGCAGGGAGAGGGACACGGCACGGCGCGGCCATGGCGACAGTGTCTCCCCTGTCGCCCCAGGGAAGAGGGAGGAGGGAGAGGATGACAGGTGGGACCCACCTGTCATAGTTTTATTCTTTTCCCTTTTATTTAATTCCAGCAGGGTTTAGGCAATTAATTCAGGCCCTTAACCATTTTTAGAAATTCTGGAAAAATTCACAGAGCCAATATATTATATTTGCAATCTGTCATAAAAATCTCAGCCCATTTGGAAAACATATCATGTGTTAATTATTGTAGAATTGCTCACTTGCATTTTGGCTTTATTTAATTATTTGAATTAGCAATTACTTTAATTTTTGCAACAAACATATTTGAATGTATTAGAACTTCCTGGACAAATATGCAAGCTCAATTTGAATTTGGTTTGTCCAATAACATTCACCATCATTGATTTATCAATTGTTGCTTTAACGTTATTTCATGTTGAGCAATTTAAATTTGGATGCCATGATGAAATGTTGCAAAGCAAAAAGTGAAAATTTGGCCCATATTTTAGGGTACCAAACGGGGGTTGTTACAAACTTGTCCTATCGGCACAGATGACTCTTGGATAGTCTCATGCGAGGTAAAGGTTTAACCGCGCCCACTCGCCGGCCTTCCCCGGAAGAGGGCCAATTAGGTGAGCCGGACGGTACCAATGGGTAAATTAGTACACCCCTGCAGGGTTAATCTTTTCGAAAAGCCGTGTCCACGGTTATGGACGCCTTGGGAATGGATTTACGGGATCATAAATAACTTTAACCTAATTAAAATTTGGCAGCTAGAGGTTGCAATTACAACATGTGATAAAAGGTTCATTTCCTCGAGGGTGATTCGAGGGAGTGCCTTTGGTGGAGATGAGTTGTTTCTGGTTACAAATGGTTCGATGAGAACCAAAGAGGAAAGTTTGCTCTCTTATCCCCTTTATGAAAAATACTCTGAGTAGTCGATGCCATGGGTCATTTTCCTCTCTTTACTTGAAAACTAGCTTTATGCAAAATAGATACTATACAGCTTTAGAGCCTCCGTCATCATTGGGCCTATATCGCCCTACTAAACTTGCGAGTACGTCGTACTCAGTCTCTCTTTGCTGCCTTTATTAATTTGTTTTAGAGGAGGACGACACCGAGCACACAGGTGGGTTTTTCGTGGACGTCGACGAATACTTCGGGGTTCCCAGGTGGCAGCTTGGGACCGTGGAACAAGCTGGCTGGGATTAATTATGTGTAGGCCTCTTAGGCCATATATTTGGATCTTGTTGTACTAGACAACACTACTTCGCTTCCGCACGATGTACTGATGGGTCTGTGACCCCTTTTGTGTGTAATATTTGTATCTTTCTTATATATGAGTTGCTATATGATTTGTGTCGTAGAGTCTGCAATGTGCCAGTTGTTCCACAAGTCTTGATCTCTGTTTTATACATTGATAACTATGCCAGTGTTTATGGTACGATCGATGTGTTGCGTGGAAGCGGTAATCCCATACCCTTCGATTGTGTAGCATAGCCTATGGGTTACATAGCCTCTCTGTATAATTCCGGGGTCGGGGCGTTACAAGTTGGTATCAGAGCAGGACTGTCTGTAGGAAACCCTTTCTATTGGTCGATGTCGAGTCTAGTGTTCGAGAAAATTATTTTTAACCTAAAAATGAGTTGTGAAAACCCTCTTAGGATTCTTTTTACTCCTTATCCAACTCGCTCTACTCCGAGTTATCTTACCTCTATTTGATTTAACGGTTCTTCTGCTCGTCTGCAAAATTCTAAATCTCTAGGTTCACGGGGTTGGCTTCTACCTTTAGTTTACTGGTTAGCTCTGCCCGTCTGCCAAATCTAAAGCCCGAAGAAAGGAAGAATTGCGGATCATCAAGAAATTCCCTTGTTAGTCCAAGATCTTAAACCGAAGGTCCCGGATTGTGCTAGGGCTCTGGTGTAATGATTCATGAGGGTTCTCACCCTTGTGGGCATCATGCTATTGTGAGTCCCAGTACATGAAGCTGATCTTTAACCCAAGATCTTTTCCGTTGAATCCTGGTGTTAATGGTTGAACCCTACATCAGGTTGGCAAAATTTGGAGTTAGTCTTCAAACTCGAGGTTGCAGCCGTAATTGACTTGCTCAGCAACGCTCTTCTTTGTTACTAGCTTTAGCTAACTCTTTGCCAAAGAACTATCTGGATCACGACAAGATTGCTCTTAGCGAGTGGTCCCTCAATATGTGTGATTCCCCGGTAACACACTTTCCTGAAACCCTTTCGGCACTAGTTGTCGGAAGAGTGCTAACAAGGGCTTCTGCGATACCTCGGGATTGTGGTTAGCCCGTTCCTTACTCTAAATCTGTTGTCCGACCTCTGTCTGTCTGTTGACAGTCAAGTTTATCATGCATTGGGGTGTTCTGATGCATGTTATTCTTGTGGTTAGTCAAGGCATTCCATTTCGGGATGTCAGGAGAAACAAACTCCGGTACCTTGTCCATTTCTCGGCCAGGTCAAAGTTTTGTGATTCGCGGAGTAAGAGCTTGTCTAGCTTTTGTTCCGTTCCACCTTGGAGTGTCACACTCTTTTATATCAAGAGGTCGTGCTTGGTCTCATGACGTACTTGATGAAGTGACGCTCTTACCCTTCCTTATCCATCTACCTCCGAGCTACTCGGGCTCGAGAATGTTGAGGATGAATATCGTTGTGGTGATCGGATATTCTCAGCAATTGTTATTGTTTTGAAATCCAACGACTTTGGTGGCACTCTTAGCATGACTGGTAATCATATCATCGAGCTGAGTTGTCTGAGCTGCCAAGTCCATTTTGTTCAGGTGCACACCTTCGGTCAACGAGTTAGATTCTTGTCGAAACTCCCCAGACCACATCTTTTTCCTTGGAAATGTAAGTTTCCTCCCGCAACCAGTGACATATGTCGTCGTGAGTCCGAGTGAAGTTTACTTGTCTCCCCAGAAATAATCACAAGTTGGTCATGCATGTGCAGATTGATGTTGAGATGGCGGGTTGTTACCTCCAGTTCTCTAAATACAGCATGTATGCCGCTGGCCGAGTTGTTTTGAAATAAGAAGAGGTTGTCAAATCTCATCATCTTACTGGTGTCTCCCAATCAGGACTCAGTGTGCTTCAGTGCTTGGAGCTCATGCTGGTTCAATTTCATTTTCTTAGTCGTGACCTCCTGGAACTCCCCATTCTAGCTCGTGTTTTGGAGCTTGACACGGTAGCCCATGTCTTGAGAATCTAGTTACCCTGCCTTGCGGCTAACTTCCGCAAACTCCCTCCAGACCTGCTAAGCCTGAAGTATCTGTACCCTAACCGAATCTGAACCTCAATCAGAAATGATGGTTGGTGTTATCAAAGAGTATGACCTAAGCCTACTAGTAACCCCGACAAGTCCGATGTTGTGGTTCACATACCTCACCGGGAGGTCTTTTGACGAAATCTCCATGAGGATCATGAGAAACTCGCTCTAGGAGTTCACCATAGGGCCTTTTCTCTATCTTCAAGTACGACCTTCGCTTGAGGATCGATTGAAGGCTATTCCGAAGCCGAGTGTGATATCTAGAACCTCAAGGAGAACCTCACTACGGAGTTGCTAAATATCTATCGGTCGACCCTCTATTCCTTGTATCCTGGGAATAGCTCGTGTACAAGGGTTGATCTCTTTATCTAATGGTGGATCAATGCTATATCCTTCCTTCCGCGGTAAACCCGAAGTTTTGCCCAATCACACGAACAGTGTGTGAATTCATCAGTCACGTTAGGGACAAATCTTTAATCTTATGGAAACTTCTGGTATGTCAAAAGTGTGGAGTCCAGAAGAGGTCCTTTCTCCTCACGATGCTACAAATCTCTGCTGGCTACACCTCAGGGAGGTTTGAAGTGATGTCTCGGTCATGGACAACGATCCTGAACAAAGTGATCGATTGTCCTATCCTTGGCTCGACCTTTGTTTGGTCAAGTCGTTCCTAGTTTCCCCAATGGATTATGGTCTTGGGCAATGTTCATAATTCCAACCCTTGGAGAAAAACTTGCCTAATACCTTGAGTTATCTTCTGTTCTTTCCGCCCCATCGGCACGTCATGCTTCTTAGCTCCAAGTTATGCACCAAGGAAGATCATCGTGGGATCGAGAAGATCGTGAAGGATGTGTGTTGTCGTGTTCCCCTCATCCCTCTTCCTACTCTAGAATCTCGGGATGAGATTCCTGTAAGGGGGTAGAATTGTAACAGCCCCAGTTTGGTACCCTAAAATATGGGCCAAATTTTCACTTTTTGCTTTGCAACATTGCATCATGGCATCCATTTTAAATTTCTAATTTTAAATAAAGCAACATTTGGAAATTAAAAGCAAAGGAAGTAAAACCCTTCCCAAAATTCCAAACCAAATACCTTACTCAAATTGGCAAAACCATTTGTTCTTGAGTCTCCAATTTGTCCATGAAGCTCAAGGATATATTTTATAAATAATTGTCAAAGGAAAAATTCTTGTCAAACAAAGAAATAAATTTGAGACTTCAAAATTGGTTTAATTCAAATTCTATTTTTGAAACCAAGTTAAGCTTTCGAAAAATTTAAACTAAAATCATGGGGAGCTTCAATATTATTCTGAGAGCCTCTATGAATATTTTCACTATTTTGAAAAATGCTTAAGTGCTCCAAATAAATGCATTTTGCAACTTATCAAAAATGATCATATTGCAACCATATGAATAAATCTCTACCTAAACAATTTATTTTGGAACAACAAATTTTGTGGAGCTTACTCATGACATAGGGAGCCCACATGAAATTTTCTAGAATTTCTAAAATTGCTTAACTAGCTCATTTAAATAGCTAAAACCTGCTGTTTTAAAAATCAGAAAAAGAAAAGGGGAAATGTTAAAACTCTGACGATGGGGCCCACTGTCAGTCCCTCCTCTCTCCTCTCACAGTGGCGACATGGACATTGGCGTCATGCCGCATGTGCCATGCCACCGTGCCCCCACTCCGCGCCCCCCCCCCTCTCCGTGGTCAAGGACGCGACCAGGCCGCCCGTGCTCTGCCCTGCCTCTCTCTCCCTCTCTCCCTCACCTGCTCCCCTCTCTGTTTCTCCCCCACGAACCGGAAACCTAGCCGGAGTTTGCCACCGAAGCGCCACCGTTAGGGAGCCCGTGGAGCAGATCGAAGACCAGCCCTAGCTCCGACTCGTCGTCATCAACCTCCTAGTCGAAAGAATCGGCCTGGGGCGCCGGGAATCTGCCTGGGCCGGCCGTTTCTTCCTCGTCTTCCTCCTCTCTGTCCGCCGGCCTCCGATCACGATTGCCGTCGCCACCGGCCATCCCCTTCACCACCGAGCACACCCACGCATCGAGGGTGAGTGCGCCGTCCTCCGGGACCCCTCCTTTCTCTCCCTCTCCCTCTGGTTAGCCCTAGTGCTGAAGACTGAACCATCGCCGCCGCCGTAGCTCGTCGCCGGTGTACCGTCCGGCAACCCTTAGGTCCTTGGAGCCGCCACCGGCATCCCTGAGACGCGCCATGTGAAATGCCGCTCCTCCCCGCTCCGGCGCGTGCTCGCCCGCGCCCCTGCCGAGCGCGCACACCGTCGGCCGCGCGTGGTCACCGCGCCGGTCGTGGCATTGACCGGCCGCGCGCGTGCCTGCTCGCCCGGCCGTGCTCCCGGCCTGGGCCGGCCAAAAGGCCGGACCCTTCGGGCTGGTCCCCGGCCTGCACGCCAGCCTGGGCCGGCCACGAGGCCGGCTGCCTCGGGTCACTGCCCGGCCTGGCCGGTTTGGAGGCCGGCCTGTCTGGCTAATACAATTCCCTTTTTGGAAAATAATTTTAATTTAAATATTTGATATCTTTTTAAATAATGCTCCAATTTTGACAAATCAAATACCAAATTGTTCAGAAAAACAATACCTTTCATTTGGTAACATTTCCATGCCCTTTTTAGGAAATAAATTCTCCTTTATTTAGGAAAACCCTATATCGCTTTAATAATACCAAATTCAGGAAAATTCATAACTTGTTAATTAATTAACCAAAAATTATGAATAAAATATCAATGTGATCAACACTTAAATTACTATCAAACCATGCAATTATAACATCATGATCACAAATATTTATTTGATTTTTTTCTTAAAGTGATTAAAAGAAATAAATTTATTTAATTATTTAATTCACTATTTAATCATCTATATTTGGAAATTCACAAATGAGGTACCAAAATGATCGGAAGAACAAAACCTAATTAATCATGTCATGTTCATGCATATTTAAACCACTTGAGTAATTTAACCAATGTATGAACAATGTGGTCATTAAGTTAAATATGGGGTTGCGTCCAAATAATTGCACTAATTATTTGGCTCTCCATTTAATTTTGCTATTTAAATTATATGGTGATATCTTCACATAATATTGTCATGTCATCATGTGATTGTGCATTGCACCTTGTCTTCATGTGATTTATTTTGTTCTTCTATTCTTGCTTGGGTATCGATAGATTCCGGAGTGGAGGTTAACCCTACATACCCCGACGAGCACTACTACACGCCCCGGCAGCAAGGCAAGAGATAACCTAACCTTCTTGGCATCTAGCATCCTATTGTTTTCTAAATTTATTTTATCCACCATAATATTGCATGCGATTCCAATGGCAATTTTGGTCAATGTAGAGTATCCTATGAATGCATGTTTATCCCCAAACCAATACATGTATCCCCACCTATGAACCATAGGTTTGATGTGTTGGCCGGAGACAAAGATATAATGGTGGTATATATATGCTTAGCTATTGCTTAGCCATGCTTATTTAAATGCTTTATTGTCCGTTGATTTAATTCCATGATATTGATGTTGATGGAATGTTCGGACATGGTGGTTATCATTGGTACTTAATTAATTTACTTAAAAGGCTTGGGTGAGTTGCCATCGGGGATGGTGTTTTGCCTCACTCTTGCCCCTAGGTGCGAGTTCCTGTCTTCGGACTCAAGGTTTGAGCGTGCTGCCATTGGTGGGGGTATGGGCTCCTTACTAACTGAATAACTTGTGCGGGCGTATCCAAGGGTCCTCTAGTTTGCTATTTCCATTTGCGCGTGAGTGTGTGGGTGGAAAAAGAGATGATGAGGATGATGGTGTTTAGGACGTGGCGATGGGGGCAGGGGCTGAAATAGGCTGGGTAAACTTGTCCTGTCGCCACAGATGACTCTTGGATAGTCTCATGCGAGGTAAAGGTTTAACCGCGCCCACTCGCCGGCCTTCCCCGGAAGAGGGCCAATTAGGTGAGCCGGACGGTACCAATGGGTAAATTAGTACACCCCTGCAGGGTTAATCTTTTCGAAAAGCCGTGTCCATGGTTATGGACGCCTTGGGAATGGATTTACGGGATCATAAATAACTTTAACCTAATTAAAATTTGGCAGCTAGAGGTTGCAATTACAATGTGTGATAAAAGGTTCATTTCCTCGAGGGTGATTCGAGGGAGTGCCTTTGGTGGAGATGAGTTGTTTCTGGTTACAAATGGTTCGATGAGAACCAAAGAGGAAAGTTTGCTCTCTTATCCCCTTTATGAAAAATACTCTGAGTAGTCGATGCCATGGGTCATTTTCCTCTCTTTAATTGAAAACTAGCTTTATGCAAAATAGATACTATACAGCTTTAGAGCCTCCGTCATCATTGGGCCTATCGCCCTACTAAACTTGCTAGTACGTCGTACTCAGTCTCTCTTTGCTGCCTTTATTAATTTGTTTCGGAGGAGGACGACACCGAGCACACAGGTGGGTTCTTCGTGGACGTCGACGAGTAGTTCGGGGTTCCCAGGTGGCAGCTTGGGACCGTGGAACAAGCTGGCTGGGATTAATTATGTGTAGGCCTCTTAGGCCATATATTTGGATCTTGTTGTACTGGACAACACTACTTCGCTTCCGCATGATGTACTGATGGGTCTGTGACCCCTTTTATGTGTAATATTTGTATCTTTCTCATATATGAGTTGCTATATGATTTGTGTCGTAGAGTCTGCAATGTGCCAGTTGTTCCACAAGTCTTGATCTCTGTTTTTATGGCACGATCGATGTGTTGCGTGGGAACGGTAATCCCAAACCCTTCGATTGTGTAGCATAGCCTGTGTGTTACATAGCCTTTCTGTATAATTCCGGGGTCGGGGCATTACAGCTACTAAGGGTAAAACATCGGTGTTAAAGTCTATTTTGATATTTAATATTGCTTACTTCATGCACTTCACTTAATGCCAATGTCTGTTGCTTGCAACTTAATACCGATGGGTGACAGGCTGGATAGCGATCCCACGGTGGTCTTTTTAGACAAAGATGCAGTTGGACTCAACGGTCTTTGTTCATTGTCGTGATGCCTACTTAAATATTATCATGTTCTCTTTGTCATAGCTAGATTAAGTTTGTGCTATAATCTTGTCAATTGCCCAGATGTAATTTGTTTACCCATCATATGAATGTTCTATTTACTTGAGAGAATCCACTAGTGAACCCATGGCCCCTGGTCCATCTTTTTACATTGATTGCAACCTTTATTCATCACTTTTCACCATCATTACTCCTCTGGTGCATTTTCATAATTCATCTATTTCACTATAAAATTAACCGCTTTGTTTTCTGCGAGACCGGAAAGATTGACAACCTTTCCGCCGTTGGGGGCAAAGTGTAACATCCCAAATTTATAATAAGAATTTAACAAGACCCAAAATTCAGAACCAACAAAAACTTTTTGAAATACTTCACTATTGATTGTGTTTTTCTGTATATTGATCTGTTTGACCTTGTGTGACTTGATGTATATGCTTGTTTGACTGGTAAATATCAACCCAAGAATCCAACCAAGATAAAAACATATTAAACTTTGGTGATCATGTTATGACAAGAGTAAATTCCATATATCTTTTCCAATCTTATTTTGGCCAAAGTTTATTTCAATGATGTTTGATTTCAGCTACAACTAAAATACCCTTTAGTTGAGAAAGTAAAAGTATTTCCAAAATTATGTGTTCCCAAAAATATGGAGATCTATATGTTATCTCCTATCTAAAGCCAACCATGATATTTTGCATGTATATGCAACTCCCATTTTATAAACTCTATTTTCCACTCCATTTGAAAATAACACTAGTGGGAAATATGTAATCCCACATATTTCCATTCTCAAACTTTTTGAAAATTATTAAGTTATGAGTGGGATATTTTATAGATAACATCTTGTCATAATTAAGTGTGATCATTTTTATAATATAGTATGGTGAATTATGGAATGGATGGTGAGATTAATTCATGTTGTTTGAATTGTGTGGTCATGGGTGTGATGTGAATATTGTTGTGTTTTGTTGCTTGATGTGTGTGTTTGCTAAATAAAATTATGAGGAGAAGAAAGGAAACAAAAGCAAAGCATCAACACATAAAATGATGGGACAAGTGCCACCCAAATTTCTCCAAGTGAGAAATTAATATTTTCTTTTAAACCAAAAATCAGTGGGGTGACATAGTGCTCACTCCCACTTTGCTCTAATATTTCTTCCCTCTCAAAATATATTTCCAAAAATCTTAAGTCTAAAATTCTATTACTTTCTTTAATTTTACCAAATCACAAAATGTGCTATGATGCACTTATCAAATAATTTCCATCATAGCACCAAAAAAAAATCACCAACATCTATACTCATTTCCCACAACCATTTGCCCACTTGTATCTCACCATTTGCTTTTAACCATTTTAAAACCTAATAGTGCCATATAGTGTCACATAGTGTTAGATGGTGCCCTATACCCTATATTCAATGGCAGCCCCAAACTTGCCCCAACCTTGTCTCCCTCATGTCCAGCACACACCCCAGCATACCCTGCACGTTCTGGACAACCCCAGAGTACTGACATGACCAAGTGGTGTGACCTCAAAATAAAATTTTATACAGAAGATATAATCTGAGGAAGATAGCTAATCAGTTCAGTTTAGCACATGAAATAATAAAGATAGCCCACTTCCCATGCAAATTGCTATTGAACCAGAGGCCTAAAAATAGCAAACTAAAATCTTGTAGCTAGTATAACATGCCATCTTCACATAGATGCAGGCCATGATCCTTGTTGGACATATTTCCCATTTGAAATAAAAATGACAAAGGTGTTAGTTTTAACTGAAAACTCAGAAAGGTTATATTGGTACCAACTTTGGGAGATGCTTCCCAGATATTGGTTTAACCAAAATTATCAAACTAAAATGTTATTAAAAGTATATCAACTAGTGAACCCAATGCCACTGGTTTGAACCCATTTGATGTTGTGGTCAAGTCAGAATGAAATTATCAAATCAGCTAGTTGTTAACACTTAAAATGATAAAAACTTCTGTCAGAAATTTGATTAGAATTTGAAAACCAATAACCTGAGATCTAAAAATCTAAAAATAGCAAATGAAAATGTTCTGGAAAGCTTATGAAATTATCTAACTAACTAAAGTGGTTTCACCCCATTTAGATTAATAAATAAATAATGGTAATCAAAATGCAACAGAAGGTATAAAACCTAAACTTGTTTGTTTCTGATACTCTACTAATCCAAATGAGGTCAAACCAATTTTGTTAGCTCACATATAAGAAATACTAGCTATCCCTAAAAGGATTTAATTTTTGAATACAATTAACTTGAGTTGTAGCAAAAACAAGAAAACTGACCTTCTGGATTAAAACATTTATACAGGGAGTTTAATAACTCAAATTGAATTAAATCCAATTGGGTTGTTTCCTATAAATCAGTAGCTATCCACAGAATTTTAGTTTGTATTTTTATGATCAACAGAACTTAAGTTGTGCAATTAAACATGCACCACTAGTTTCTGCCATATTTGTGACACATTTAAATAATAGATAATTAAATTAAAATTGAAATCAAATTGTGTTGCTTTGTGAGTATAGTAGCTATGTGTGATGCTTGATAGTTGTTGTGATGCTTGGTTGAGTAATTTAGAAATGGTATATACTGCTTGTTTATTTTGATGATTAGATTACTTTGTGTGATTAATATAATTGCCTTGCTTGTTAAACTTGGTTATATTCAAGTTGAGTGGTAGCTTGAGTGTCTAGTAATATTTCTACCTTAGATTGGTGAGATATTTTGAATTATAGAGATTACTTGATAGCTTAACTTTTGTCTGAAGTATTTCCTGTTTAAATAACAATGCTTAATCACAACTTTAACCATATCTTTATAAACATGAGTAGTGAGGTGACTGCCAAACTTGTTTGTTAACTAATAGTTTTCCATCATGATTGTTGTTTGTTAGTAATTGCTTGATGATTGTTGTTGGAGTGTCCTACTGTGTGTTGATTGTGTTCTTTCCCCTTTTGCGACGCTAGATATAAACGCTACCTGGGTGATATTGGAAAGGATTTATTGGAGAAGAATCAGAGTTTATTTCTTTGATCAGTAAGGAGAAGTCCAGGGACATTATGCTGAAAACAGGCAAGCTACTTCACTGAGCTTGCATTTATATTCATCTATTTGATCACTTGAAGTATTCAAAAGTAGCGATGATTTTAAAAACCTTTTTACAAAGATATGAAAAACTATTTTGCCAAGAGTAGATATGTATAACTATAGGATGGAAAAATATGATTTATTCCAAAACTCCTTTTCAAAGTACTTGGAAGAATGTGGAAGGCCGAATGGTCGGTATGGAAGTGGAAACGAGGTGATCGGTAATGTTTATGAAAAATGCACATTGTGTCTTAGTACCATGACGACCAGCCGATAACCTGTGCGACCACATCTACCCAAATATGGGAACGGGCGTAGTCATATAATTTGCTCGTGTTAGTACTGGATACCTCATCGACGGAGACGACTCCGTTATGCGTGAGGGGATGAGCATGGCGACTCTAACCCCTGACCTGGGTCCCGGCAATATGTTGGCTTGTGCGGGATTGAAGGGCTTCGTGCTCGCCGGGCAAAACTGCGAGTCCTTACATCTAGGTTCCTCGACGGGGGATCCTGTACTAGGTGTTGAAGGAATGGTGAAATCGTAAGGGTAGGGTCCTATACTAGCATGAGCAAAGGAAAGGCTATGGTCGGTGGCTCAACTTCGCATACACCTTGTATGGCGGGACGTGGCAGACACGATGAGCTACCGGATGGGTGTGGGAAAAGCGTGCTACCTCTGCAGAGGGTAAAACTATTCGAATAGCCGAGTCCTCGGATATGGACAGTTGGGAGGCTGTACTAGACTATGTGCAAGTTTTGGAAAAAGGTTGGAGATTTGAAAGAGAAAATGATGTGAAGGATGTTTTATGCAACTATGCCAATGTGCTGGTATGAGTTGTTGGAAATAATTGGACCATGATGAGACATGGTCGGGAAAAAGGAGGAGTTTTGGATAAATAAACAAAATGGTGATTTTTCCAGGAAAAACGTTTTTAAAAAGGGACTTCTTATTTTAAACAAACAGCTATTTTTCGGGAAAAATGTTTTAAAAGAAAACTCTTTACAAAGACAGTTTTATGGAAAAAAAAAAAGAATCTAAAGCCTTCTTTTCGTTTTGTTTAACAAAGGCTATAGATGTTTTGAAAAATATACAAGGATTATGAAAAGTCATAAAATTTCTCTTATTTTACTTCAACCAAAGTTATAGAGTTTTCAGACAAAGTTTTATTGAACAAAAGTCTATCATTCTCTTTTCAATAAAGATTAGAGTTTTCAAAGCAAACAAAGTTTTACTCAAACTATAAACAAAAAAAAAGAAAAGGGTAGTGCATGCTCTTTCGGGGGTAGTTTGCGAGTACAATTCCCATTGTACTCATAATGGTTTCGTCCCTGGCTATTGTCTTAGCCAGATTTTAAAGAAGAGCAGCTTGAAGAAGGAGACGGAACTGACGTCAATGCGGACTAGGGCGCTTCCCAGTCAGTTGCCTGTAGGGTTAAGGCGAATGACTTGGGCTCCCCGCTGTATGGTGATTTTCCGCTGCAAGTACCTATTGAAGAGTATGACTTCAATCAAGTAAGTATATTCCTTCGGTAATTATGGATGTTCCTTGATTACCAGTTTGATTGTGCTCAGCGACACACTGATCATGGGATCGCTGATGTAGGCACAAGGGTATTTCGGACAGCTAGTCCGGGGTCCCCACAGACTTGGTATCAGAGCAATCCTGACTGTAGGAGACCTTAGTTAGCATGGACGTTAGTTAGGAAAGCAAATACTTTTGTTAAAAAAAAATATATTTCTACCAAAATATATTTTTATCTAGAGGAGCCCTAAAATGGCTTCGCTCTTCTCATCTCCTCAAATATTTCAACGTCTTACCCCTCTATTTTAAGATTTTCAAAGGCATTCTTCTATTATCTTACCTTCATTCAAAACCTACATATATACTTGACGATGAACCCAAGTGAGACCTAATTAGTTAGCTCCCACAAGAAGAAGGTTCCATCCCAAATCCTCGACATTCAACATCAAGGTGATTGATTTGCAAATGCCAAGATCTTCAGTGTCAACAAAGCAACAAACCTCTGAAGACCTCAGCTCAGCATCAACGATTCTACTCAAGTTGCAACCTCGACGACCTCAACTTCTCCAGCAGAAGACTAAGGCGATAAAATGAAGACTCCACCAGCCATGTTTAACAACGACCCATAGGAAAGCTCTTGATAGGAACCTTGGTTACCCCGACTACCACGAGTATTAGGCGTCCGTTGGTACTAGACGTACCTTTTGTGCACCTTGCTTGGGTGTAATATGCTTGTGTGTTGTTTGCAAGTTCTCCGTGTGTGTGTTGTTTTTCTTGTGTGTTCACTATCACGCCTTGTCGGCAGCACAAAGTAATCTCAACCTTCTCTTCTTTAACTCTTCACCATAGTTGCACCTTTTTGCGGATGTAAACCCGCCAAGGAAAATCTTTCTAAAATATTTTCCCTCTCATCTAAACCATCTCCCGTTAAGATCTGACGGTTCCGCAAGATACAAAAGACTCCTGATCCTTAGCCAAATAGCCGGAAATTTTTGTAACCTAACTGACAAGTCAGACATTGGACTTCATGCACCATCTGGAGCAAGTGCGTCAAGATCTTGAAGGAAACTGCAATTGTACGCCAACCTCATGAAGACACGAGCCCCACCTCACAAAATTTACTTGTGAAATTACAAGGATACCACACCAACTTATCGTATCTAACTTTAGGTTAACGTCTGACTCAAGTCCACGATAATACCAACTAATCTTCTAGGACCACAAACCTTGACATGAAACGAGGACATAAGGAGACTCATTTAGAATTGGTAACTAGAGGAACTCAAGGAGTGCCTAAGAGTTGCTATGAAGATTCAAGCTCAGAGACCGACGGTAATGATGGGTTTCAAAGAGGATCATGTACCTACCCGCCTGACGAGCAGTTAGTAGCATCTTAATCCCTTGCGCTAACCTTGCTAGGTTTGACCCACCTAAGTTTGTCCCATAGACTAAAGCTAACTCCTACCTATCTCCGCAAACTTTGGAAAGATAGAAGAGAACCCTAGCCTGCCGCTGATTTTCTGAAGTTTATATGAAGCCTCAAGCACAAGACTTATCCAAGGGTGATCACCACCAACCAACCCGAAGGAAACCAACTTTAAAGATCGTCAACATGGAGCTACCCCAGGAAATGGACGCCACCGACGTCATCTGCAGAAAAACAATCCTAGTTCAACCCGGCTCAACTAAGCGAAACAAGAAAGGCAAAGGTACTTGTTTGGAAAGACAACTGATGTGAAGATTCTTCACTAACTTTTTTTTTTTTTTTAGGTCCATTAAGCAGTAACTGTTTGAACCAACTTACCAAATTCTAGATTAACATCTAACCCCAGTTGTGACGGTACTAACTGGCCTTATCTAACCACAAGTTTTGACAAAAAGAGAGGTAATGTAGAAAGAATCACATATAGTTGGTAGTGAGGAGACGAAGACGATCATCAAGGCCGAAGACGATCAACACTGAAGACCATCTGCGCATCATTGAACCCAGAAGCAAGCACCATCAACGTCACCTATCTAGCAATCATCCTTTTCAACAGGCCTCGACCAATCACACCGAAGGAGGATTCAAGAAAGCCCGAGCAGCAACTGTTGACATGAAGCTCTTTCTCTAACTTTTAAGGTTAAATAAGAACGCGACCCTTGTACCCTCGTAGAACAGCAGACCAAACCACCTACCCAGGACACTCGAACTGACTTTTAGATTCCTCTGGGAGCTCGATACCCTAGACTGTACTTCTGAAGATTCTTACCAACGATTCATGAAGCTCAAGAACCAAGGAAGTCGGCAATGAAGTTCCTCCTTTACTCAGCTGAACAAGGACAAGCATGAAGACAAATGACCAAGGGAATACCCAGAAGAATCAAACGACGTAAGCAGCTGCTGTGGACAACATCAACCATTAAGCAAGTCCAGATGAATTTAGACGTTTATAACATCCTTTTTCTAACTAGAAACCGGAGAGAGTCGAGTACGCAGACTCGACACATCCTGAAAACCACGCGTCCCCATCTGCGACCCTCATAAGGAGAAAATAGTACGAAGTGATATCTGCACCGACCCCAAGCCCCTAGGAGTGACAACTGAGACGAAGATCGTCAAGAAGAACAATGCCTCCAAATCAACTCCAGCTGCAAACTTCAGCAAGACCGATTAAAAACCCCTTTTAAGGGGGGAAGACCTGCAATAGGTATACCAGAACGTGGTAATAATTAGTTCCTTGCGCATCAGCCTCGTAGAAACTGGAAACAGCCAACCAAGACTATCCATCAGCATCGATCGTCAAGTCAACCCTATCATCCCGGACCTAAACCCATCAGAGAAAATTATCAACAAGGAACGACCTCGCAACATCAATTTATCAATATCTCACCTGGCAACCTCACTGAAGAAGCAACGACCTCGGAAGTATAGACACCCCAAAACTCGTGCCCTCGTACTCCCCTGTACCCCCGGGCAAATCTCGGGACGAGATTTATTTTAAGGGGGGAAGGATTTGTAACATCCCAAATTTATAATAAGAATTTAACAAGACCCAAAATTCAGAACCAACAAAAACTTTTTGAAATACTTCACTATTGATTGTGTTTTTCTGTATATTGATCTGTTTGACCTTGTGTGACTTGATGTATATGCTTGTTTGACTGGTAAATATCAACCCAAGAATCCAACCAAGATAAAAACATATTAAACTTTGGTGATCATGTTATGACAAGAGTAAATTCCATATATCTTTTCCAATCTTATTTTGGCCAAAGTTTATTTCAATGATGTTTGATTTCAGCTACAACTAAAATACCCTTTAGTTGAGAAAGTAAAAGTATTTCCAAAATTATGTGTTCCCAAAAATATGGAGATCTATATGTTATCTCCTATCTAAAGCCAACCATGATATTTTGCATGTATATGCAACTCCCATTTTATAAACTCTATTTTCCACTCCATTTGAAAATAACACTAGTGGGAAATATGTAATCCCACATATTTCCATTCTCAAACTTTTTGAAAATTATTAAGTTATGAGTGGGATATTTTATAGATAACATCTTGTCATAATTAAGTGTGATCATTTTTATAATATAGTATGGTGAATTATGGAATGGATGGTGAGATTAATTCATGTTGTTTGAATTGTGTGGTCATGGGTGTGATGTGAATATTGTTGTGTTTTGTTGCTTGATGTGTGTGTTTGCTAAATAAAATTATGAAGAGAAGAAAAGAAACAAAAGCAAAGCATCAACACATAAAATAATGGGACAAGTGCCACACAAATTTCTCCAAGTGAGAAATTAATATTTTCTTTTAAACCAAAAATCAGTGGGGTGGCATAGTGCTCACTCCCACTTTGCTCTAATATTTCTTCCCTCTCAAAACATATTTCCAAAAATCTTAAGTCTAAAATTCTATTACTTTCTTTAATTTTACCAAATCACAAAATGTGCTATGATGCACTTATCAAATAATTTCCATCATAGCACCAAAAAAAAATCACCAACATCTATACTCATTTCCCACAACCATTTGCCCACTTGTATCTCACCATTTGCTAATAGTGCCATATAGTGTCACATAGTGTTAGATGGTGCCCTATACCCTATATTCAATGGCAGCCCCAAACTTGCCCCAACCTTGTCTCCCTCATGTCCAGCACACACCCCAGCATACCCTGCACGTTCTGGACAATCCCCACACTCCCCACGCCCTAAACCCTAGCCCCAAACACCCATGCCATGGACATGGCCATCACCACGGCCACTTGGCAAACCAGCAGCCAGGAGGCAAGCCACCATGTCCTGGAGCTTGCCCTTGCCTCCCTAAACCACCACATGTCGATCACTCGCACCAGGACCCCCTCCCCTGGCCGAAATCGCCGGTGCCCTGCCGGCCAGACCCGCTGTCGAGCACCCTGCATGCACGCTTGCACCGCAGCCACCCCGGCCGACCAGCACCCTCCCGAGCCGGCCCCGACCGTCCACGGCACGCCCACGCTACCCCACTACCCGCAGGCACCGCGCCCGTGCCTCACTCGCCCTGCTCGTCGCCGACCAAGCCGCCCCCGCACGCCGCCCGTGCCGCCCGCGTCCATGCCTGGCCGCGCCCGTGCCCCCCCTCGCACCAAGCCGCTCCCGCCTATATAAAGGCCACCCCTGGCCACTACCCAGCACCACACCACCACCGTACCCCTCCCCCTTCACCCAGGAGCAGCAGAGAGGAGCTCGAGCTCCTCTTCAAGCAGCTCGGCCACCGAGCCGCGCCGCCGCTGCAGCCCATCTCCGGCGACGCCACCGGTGTCCAGGCGCAGCCCTAGCCACCCTCCGTCGACCCCAAGCCGCCCCGGAGCCCCTCGCCGCCGGCAGGTGCCTTCCCCGGCCACCCTCTCTCTCTCCTAGCTCTCTGCCGTCGGGATGGAGACGATGGCCGTGGGCCGTCGATCTCGAGATCAACGGTCCCGGCTAGTTCCCGCCCGATTTAATTTTTCTGGAAAAACTGCTAAGTGCTGGAACCAGTTTTAGAGTAGCCACCTTTGCATGCATTTTGTGAGAAATCTGCCCAACCAAAATTTTAAATATTTGCATGGTTAGAAAGAGCAAATCACATAGATTCAGATGCAACTTTTAGATTTCCAAAATAATTAGTCTAGCTTGATGGAAACATGAGGCAAAGTAGCTATGTTCTGTCTGTTTTCAGAAACTTCTGAAAACAGATTACTGCTTAGGCCTTTTGATCCAATCATAAAATTTATTCTAGATTTATTTAGATGTTAGCATTAGCATGTCATGTTAGTATTGTTAGAGTACTGACATGACCAAGTGGTGTGACCTCAAAATAAAATTTTATACAGAAGATATAATCTGAGGAAGATAGCTAATCAGTTCAGTTTAGCACATGAAATAATAAAGATAGCCCACTTCCCATGCAAATTGCTATTGAACCAGAGGCCTAAAAATAGCAAACTAAAATCTTGTAGCTAGTATAACATGCCATCTTCACATAGATGCAGGCCATGATCCTTGTTGGACATATTTCCCATTTGAAATAAAAATGACAAAGGTGTTAGTTTTAACTGAAAACTCAGAAAGGTTATATTGGTACCAACTTTGGGAGATGCTTCCCAGATATTGGTTTAACCAAAATTATCAAACTAAAATTTTATTAAAAGTATATTAACTAGTGAACCCAATTCCACTGGTTTGAATCCATTTGATGTTGTGGTCAAGTCAGAATGAAATTATCAAATCAGCTAGTTGTTAACACTTAAAATGATAAAAACTTCTGTCAGAAATTTGATTAGAATTTGAAAACCAATAACCTGAGATCTAAAAATCTAAAAATAGCAAATGAAAATGTTCTGGAAAGCTTATGAAATTATCTAACTAACTAAAGTGGTTTCACCCCATTTAGATTAATAAATAAATAATGGTAATCAAAATGCAACAGAAGGTATAAAACCTAAACTTGTTTGTTTCTGATACTCTACTAATCCAAATGAGGTCAAACCAATTTTGTTAGCTCACATATAAGAAATACTAGCTATCCCTAAAAGGATTTAATTTTTGAATACAATTAACTTGAGTTGTAGCAAAAACAAGAAAACTGACCTTCTGGATTAAAACATTTATACAGGGAGTTTAATAACTCAAATTGAATTAAATCCAATTGGGTTGTTTCCTATAAATCAGTAGCTATCCACAGAATTTTAGTTTGTATTTTTATGATCAACAGAACTTAAGTTGTGCAATTAAACATGCACCACTAGTTTCTGCCATATTTGTGACACATTTAAATAATAGATAATTAAATTAAAATTGAAATCAAATTGTGTTGCTTTGTGAGTATAGTAGCTATGTGTGATGCTTGATAGTTGTTGTGGTGCTTGGTTGAGTAATTTAGAAATGGTATATACTGCTTGTTTATTTTGATGATTAGATTACTTTGTGTGATTAATATAATTGCTTTGCTTGTTAAGCTTGGTTATATTCAAGTTGAGTGCTAGCTTGAGTGTCTAGTAATATTTCTACCTTAGATTGGTGAGATATTTGAATTATAGAGATTACTTGATAGCTTAACTTTTGTCTGAAGTATTTCCTGTTTAAATAAAAATGCTTAATCACAACTTTAACCATATTTTTATAAACATGAGTAGTAAGGTGACTGCCAAACTTGTTTGTTAACTAATAGTTTTCCATCATGATTGTTGTTTGTTAGTAATTGCTTGATGATTGTTGTTGGAGTGTCCTACTGTGTGTTGATTGTGTTCTTTCCCTTTTGCGACGCTAGATATAAACGCTACCTGGGTGATATTGGAAAGGATTTATTGGAGAAGAATCAGAGTTTATTTCTTTGATCAGTAAGGAGAAGTCCAGGGACATTATGCTGAAAACAGGCAAGCTACTTCACTGAGCTTGCATTTATATTCATCTATTTGATCACTTGAAGTATTCAAAAGTAGCGATGATTTTAAAAACCTTTTTACAAAGATATGAAAAACTATTTTGCCAAGAGTAGATATGTATAACTATAGGATGGAAAAATATGATTTATTCCAAAACTCCTTTTCAAAGTACTTGGAAGAATGTGGAAGGCCGAATGGTCGGTATGGAAGTGGAAACGAGGTGATCGGTAATGTTTATGAAAAATGCACATTGTGTCTTAGTACCATGACGACCAGCCGATAACCTGTGCGACCACATCTACCCAAATATGGGAACGGGCGTAGTCATATAATTTGCTCGTGTTAGTACTGGATACCTCATCGACGGAGACGACTCCGTTATGCGTGAGGGGATGAGCATGGCGACTCTAACCCCTGACCTGGGTCCCGGCAATATGTTGGCTTGTGCGGGATTGAAGGGCTTCGTGCTCGCCGGGCAAAACTGCGAGTCCTTACATCTAGGTTCCTCGACGGGGGATCCTGTACTAGGTGTTGAAGGAATGGTGAAATCGTAAGGGTAGGGTCCTATACTAGCATGAGCAAAGGAAAGGCTATGGTCGGTGGCTCAACTTCGCATACACCTTGTATGGCGGGACGTGGCAGACACGATGAGCTACCGGATGGGTGTGGGAAAAGCGTGCTACCTCTGCAGAGGGTAAAACTATTCGAATAGCCGAGTCCTCGGATATGGACAGTTGGGAGGCTGTACTAGACTATGTGCAAGTTTTGGAAAAAGGTTTGAGATTTGAAAGAGAAAATGATGTGAAGGATGTTTTATGCAACTATGCCAATGTGCTGGTATGAGTTGTTGGAAATAATTGGACCATGATGAGACATGGTCGGGAAAAAGGAGGAGTTTTGGATAAATAAACAAAATGGTGATTTTTCCAGGAAAAACGTTTTTAAAAAGGGACTTCTTATTTTAAACAAACAGCTATTTTTCGGGAAAAATGTTTTAAAAGAAAACTCTTTACAAAGACAGTTTTATGGAAAAAAAAAAGAATCTAAAGCCTTCTTTTCGTTTTGTTTAACAAAGGCTATAGATGTTTTGAAAAATATACAAGGATTATGAAAAGTCATAAAATTTCTCTTATTTTACTTCAACCAAAGTTATAGAGTTTTCAGACAAAGTTTTATTGAACAAAAGTCTATCATTCTCTTTTCAATAAAGATTAGAGTTTTCAAAGCAAACAAAGTTTTACTCAAACTATAAACAAAAAAAAAGAAAAGGGTAGTGCATGCTCTTTCGGGGGTAGTTTGCGAGTACAATTCCCATTGTACTCATAATGGTTTCGTCCCTGGCTATTGTCTTAGCCAGATTTTAAAGAAGAGCAGCTTGAAGAAGGAGACGGAACTGACGTCAATGCGGACTAGGGCGCTTCCCAGTCAGTTGCCTGTAGGGTTAAGGCGAATGACTTGGGCTCCCCGCTGTATGGTGATTTTCCGCTGCAAGTACCTATTGAAGAATATGACTTCAATCAAGTAAGTATATTCCTTCGGTAATTATGGATGTTCCTTGATTACCAGTTTGATTGTGCTCAGCGACACACTGATCATGGGATCGCTGATGTAGGCACAAGGGTATTTCGGACAGCTAGTCTGGGGTCCCCACACAAAGTATTTTGGTTGAGTGTGTGCAGGCCCACATCTGTTGAAGATTAAGTGCCAGAGATCTTCAACATTCACTTTGTTGTTGATTTCAAGGTCCTACTGGTTCGATAAACCTCGGTTCGTTATCGAGGGAAAACTGCTGCTTGCTACATCTCCGCCTTCGCTTGGGGCACCACCCAACTCTTCATCAGTAGCAATCAAGCTCTTTTCTGGCGCCGTTGCCGGGGAATGCACTAAAGACACATAAGAAGATTAGTCCCCGCCAACTTTGCCAGCACTTAGCAAGCTCTTTTCTGGCGCCGTTGCTGGGGATCTTGGAGCTACAGCAAGGGGAGTCTCACACTCTCAATCACTTTACTTTGTTTTTTTTTCTTGCTTGTTTTATTTCTCGTTAGCTTATTTTCTTGTTGCAAAATTTTAAAACCCAAAAAAATAGTGTAGACTTTATTCCTGTCTTTTATTTTATTTTATCATTATGTCTTCCACTTAAAACACCAAGTTGTGTGACTTTACTAGCACTAATAACAATGATTTCATATGCTCTCCAATTGCTCCACCCGCTACTAAAGCGAAATCTTATGAAATTAAGCCTGCCTTGTTAAATCTTGTTATGAAAGAGCAATTTTCTGGTGCTAGTACTGATGATGTCGCCTCTCATTTAAATAACTTTGTTGAGTTATGTGATATGCAAAAGTATAAAGAGGTAACAAGTGACATCATAAAACTGAAGCTTTTCCCTTTCTCTTTGAGAGGGAGAGCAAAAGAATGGTTATTGTCTTCGCATAGAAATAGTATTGATTCTCGGATTAAATGCAAAGATGCTTTCATTGGAAAATATTATCCACCTGCTAAATCATACAATTAAAGAGTAACATTATGAACTTTAGACAATTTGATAATGAAAATGTTGTTCAAGCTTGGGAGAGAATGAAATTTATGGTTAAAAATTGTCCCACGCATGGATTAACTATGTGGATGGTTTTCCAAACCTTTTAGGCAGGTTTGAATTTTTCTTGAAGGAACCTCTTGGACTCGTCAGTGGGAGGTACCTTCATGTCCACAACATTAGGTGCAGTAACTAAACTCTTGGATGAGATGATGACAAATTATTCGCAATGGCATACCGAAAGAGCTCCAAGTGGTAAGAAGGTAAATTCTGTCGAGGAAATTTCCTCTTTGAGTGATAAGGTTGATATGATTATGTCTATGCTTGCTACCAATCAGTCCCATATTGATCCTAATAATGTCCCACTTGCTTAATTAATTTCCCAAGAAAAGGATCAAGTTGATGTTAATTTTCTTAATAGAAGTAACTTCAACAATAATGCTTATCGAAATAATTTTGGTAGTAACAACTATAAGCCTTATCCTCCCAATAATGGCAACTCTTATGGCAATTCCTATGGTAATTCTTATAATCCTAATAAGAATGTGTCATCTGATCTTGAAAATGTTTTAAAAGAATTTATCACTTCGCAAAAAGCTTTCAACAAAACTGTCGAAGAGAAACTTGAAAGATTGGATAGACTTGTCTCTAAAGTGGAAGATCTTGCTCATGGTGTTGAAATTTGAAAAATTAGAACCACTCCTCTTCAAGACAAGCCTACTGAATCTTTAAATGCTATTTATATTAAAATTAATGAGAATGAAAGGATGATGGCTCGCTTGAAAGCTAGGTGGGCTAGAGAGAAAGAAGAAGCTAGAATTGCTGAAATGAATAGGAAAACTGTTAAAGTTTATACTATCCAAACTACCAATGAGGAACCTCCTAGCCTATTTAAAGATGATAAAATTGATTTTGATAATTGCAATCTCACTGAAGTCATAAAGTTTCTACAAAACTTGCTAAGTCACCGGATGCTAGTAAATTAAATATTGCCTTCACCAAACATATTACCGATGCTCTCATCAAGGCTAGGGAAGAAAAGCTTAAGCTAGAAACTTCTATTCCTAGAAAATTATAAGATGGATGGGAACCCACTATTAAGATGAAAATAAATTACTTTGATTGTAATGCTTTGTGTGATCTTGGTGCTAGTGTTTCTGTTATGCCTAAAAGTTTCTATGATATGCTCAATTTAAATCCTTTGGAAGAGTGCTATTTAAATGTTCATCTTGCTGATTCTTCTAAAAAGAAACCTTTTGGTAGAGTTGATGAATGCCTTATTGTTGTTAATGATAACTATATTCCCATTGACTTTATTGTTATGGACATTGAGTGCAATGCTTCTTGTCCTATTATTTTGGGAAGACCGTTTTTAGAACCGTTGGTGCCATTATTGATATGAAAGAGGGAAATATAAGATTTCAGTTCCCCCTCAGAAGAGGGATGGAGCACTTCCCTAGAAAGAGAAAAAAGCTTCCTTTTGAATCAATCATAAGGTCAAGCTATGCTCTTGATGTTGCAAAGGCCTCCGAAAAAACTTGATATTTGGCATTGCGCCTAGCTAAAAGGCGTTAAAGAAAAGCGCTTCTTGGGAGGCAACCTATCTTTTACTTTCAGTTTGGTTTTTAATTTTCTTGAGTCTTGAAGTTGTTGCCTCTGTAGCAACTTCATTGTATCTTTTTCTTTTGGTTTTTTGTGCCAAGTTTAGCGTCTAATGCATTGAAAGTGCGAGGTGTTGTTTTGCTGTCCAGAAACAGATTTCTGTCCTTCACTGTTCGAAAATCCAAAAAATCTATGAATTTTATATTTTTCTGAAATTTTTAGAACGCAAGTCTGATACTTTTATCTATCTTTTGTTAGTTTTAAGTTTTCTAATTTGAGCTACATAAGTTCCTCGAAAAATTCGATCTTTTCAGACTGTTCAGATTTTGACAGATTCGGCTTTTATTTTGCATTTGTCTCTTTACTATCGTTAAATGTGATACTCTATAGGTGGAGTGCCACATTGAGACTTAGTGAACAGTAGCTAATGCCTAATAAAGTTGTTTGCAATTTGTCTTGAGTTGAACACATGTGCATTTTAATTTATGAGCACTAACCCTCTAATCAGTTTATGAGAAGTTTTGTGTGAAGAGAGTTTTTAAGTTCCAAAGGAGAGGATAATGAAAAAATTGAAGATGGATCAGAGCTCAAGCTTGGGGATGTCCCCATGACACCCCCTTTGAATATCAAGAACTATCAAGCATCAAAGCTTGGGGATGCCCAAGGCATCCCCTCTTCTTCATCGACTATCATGAGGTCGTCTTCGTTGAACTAAGTTTTTATCACTTTACATATTATGTGCTATACTTGGAGCATCTTTTTACTTTCAGTTTTGTTTGTTATTTTTATGGTCATATGATTGTTTGATCATTGCTTTATTTGTGTGGTAGAGAGACACGCTCCGCTTTTTTATTTGAATACTCCTGTGCTTCGCTTATATTTTGTTGAGTATTCTTAGCTACTATTTGTTTGCTAGTAAGCTCTCGCTTTTAGCTTTTATCTTATTTATAGATGCTAGTGGTTGATGTTAAACTCTCTTGTTCTTCACTTAAATTTGTTAGAGAGTTGTTTTGGTTTCTTGGTTAATGTGTTAGATCGGTAAAATGCTATGCATGTGGTAGTGGTATGAAGTAGAAAAAACCTGCATAGTCTTGTAGATCACTATGTGGATAATTTGATACTTTTCAATTGTTTTGAGACATTAAAATAACTAATGGTTAAAATTTGTTAGTTAATGGTGTTAGATCTGATTAGTGGAGATGTGTTAGTAAAACGTGGAGCCGTACTTTTCTGAACTAAACAACCTAAGTCAACAATGCTAATGTGTCATGAATTCTCCTCAGTTGAAAATAAGTTCCTAGTGGGTAGTTACTGCAACGGTCGGGGAAACCAACGGGGCACTTGTGTCGCCACCACGATCCCTCTCGGGGGGTCTCTAACCATTTGTGGAACATTGAAACTGCTAGTTGTTTGCAATATACGAAATGCATTGTGAGTTTTGGTTTTTTGGCACTTCCACTTCCATATTTTGCTAGCCTCTTCGGTGCTGCGCAATGCCCTCTCTCACATTGAGATTGGTGCATACTTTGCGAGTACATCCAACTCCGTGGGAGAACTTCATCCTGTTCTCCTACACATAAGCCAACTATCTCCCTCAAAACAGCCACCATACCTACCTATCACGGCATTTCCATAGCCGTTCCGAGATACATTGCCATGCAACATCCATCATTACATTACATGACTTGATGTCGTTCTTCATTACCATATAGTTTGCTTGATCATTGAGTTAGTGTGCTGCGTGGCTTGCCACATGTTCTACATTTTTTCCACACTACGCTCGGTCATGGATATCTCCTTTTATACATCATGTATTATTTTTATGAGTTATGAGTACCAAAAAGTGTGATGATCCAATTGTAATATAGAGTGTTGCTCCTACAGTGAGGTATAAAATAAAAAAAGAGAGAAGAATAAAAGAGCCCAAAGGAGGCCAAATGAGAGAGCATTTAAAAGAGCCAAGGAGGCCACCCAAAATCCAAAAAAATAGAAAAAGAGAGAGGGAGCAACACTACTATCCTTTTTACCACACTTGTGCTAGTAGCACCTACACTTTATTGTAGAGTTCTCATGTTGTTTTAGTAGTATAACTAAGTGGGGAACTAACGTTATAGAACTTGGCTTGTATATTCCAAGGATGAGCCTCCTAAAGTGAGCTCTAGGTCTTCATGAGCAAGCAAGTTGGATGCACCCCCACTAGTTCCATTGGAGAACTTTCATACACATATAGCTCTATGTTCATCCGTTGCATGGCAATCACTACTCCTCATACAGTGTCAACTACGGGACTTCCTTCTGTCTTGTGGTTACCTTCTCCACTGTTTGAGCCTTTCTTTTTGACCTTCCAAACTTCCATCATTGTTCTCTTTGCCATAACATCTTGGTGCCAAAGCCACTTCTTACTTGCATTAGTTGAGTAGACTTCGAAACAGCTGATTTGTGAAGTAGATGGATTAGGACACTTGACTTGAGCTTGGCTATTTTCATGAATGACTAATTAGATGCTCTGAAGAATGATTGATACTTTACATTGGAGACATAATTTGCAATTCTTCTTTCTAAACCTTATGTATGGTTCCATGTCTCCAACGCACTTATTCATGAAAAGTTTTTAGCATTTGTTAGCTAGCGTTTGTTAATCATTGTTTGCTTAATGTCAACTATAGGCAATTTTTTTGGATCACCTTATTCACATCATGTGCTTTGCATTACTATCTTGATCAAGATTTACTTGAGAGACTCCACTAGTGAACCCATGGCCCCTAGTCCATATTTTTACATTGATTGCAACCTTTATTCATCACTTTTCACCATCATTACTCCTCTGGTCCATTTTCATAATTCATCTATTTCACTATACAATTAACCGCTTTGTTTTCTGCGAGACCGGAAAGATTGACAACCTTTCCGCCGTTGGGGGCAAAGTATTTTGGTTGAGTGTGTGCAGGTCCACGTTTGTTGAAGATTAAGTGCCAGAGATCTTCAACATTTACTTTGTTGTTGATTTCAAGGTCCTACTGGTTCGATAAACCTCGGTTCGTTATCGAGGGAAAACTGCTGCTTGCTACATCTCCGCCTTCGCTTGGGGCACCACCCAACTCTTCATCAGTAGCAATCAAGCTTTTTTCTGGCGCCGTTGCCGCGGAACGCACTAAAGACACATAAGAAGATTAGTCCCCGCCAACTTTTCCAGCACTTAGCAGAATCATACATAGACCTTTATTTCTAAACAGAGTGTTATCAAATAAATCTAAATGTTATAAATAAACCACAATAAGAAAAACCCCTTTTTAGCAGACCACACAATATCTAATATAATGTGATTACAATATTTAGGGCGCATCAAAACACTTTTGAATAAATTCTAAATATTGCAATTTGTGAAAACACTTTGCACAAGTCTTCATACTAAAACAATAACTCAAATTTTTTGTCTTTTGATCAAATCGAAAAGACTCAATTTTCTTGTTAACTTAATATCCTTTACTCCAGATTTTATTTGATCTCAACAAACATCATAACTCGAATAAATACACCTATTTAATCATTTCATTTATGATGGAGCACACAAAATAATGACATCTAACATTTGCTGAAAATACAACCAACACTTGTGTTTATTTTCGGCAACTCTTGGCACTCTTCTATTGTCATTTTAGTCACACTTCTTAATGATGCGCATTGTGAAACATCATAATGCTTTTCACAATACTTAGCAGGACTAAAACAAATTGTCATTATTAAGTCTTTTATATTTTAATATGTTCCATATTTTATAAATGTTTAACTAATCATCGTCTAGATTAAAATAAGGACAATATTCTCATAATCGAAACATGATCACCAGAAAGGATTACTCATGAAAATAGAACAACCACTTGTCTTTAACATGAATGACCGTCTCACAAAAAAAGACACATAAATTTAAATATCACACTTAATTCGATTACAAAACTTATTCAAATCCTTTAATCAAGACAATAAATGTAGAAGTAGAACGTCGCCAGCATCAACTCCTTGACTGCCACCATCCCGCGATATCCACTTAGTCCCTCCATGCACTTCTCAAACGGCAGGCCCTGTTTTCATAAAACAACACAAGTATCAAATACTTAACTTGCCACAAGTGTAAATGGGACATAAAACATTTATAACTTGTATATCAAAATATACCTTCTGCATTGACAACTTCTCCTGCTATGGGTTCTACTTTGACATGACGCAGCCGAGACACAAACTCACAGAAAGTGATCGAATCCCCTCCCATGACATAGTCTCTGACATAATTCTTGAAGCTGGGGGGAAGCGAGCGCAACACCACATCTATCGCCAAATCGTCAGTCATCTCGTAGTTGCAAACATCCACCAGAGTATAATATATCTTATGCATATTCCTCAGGTGTTGTTCCAAGCAAGTGTTTTCCTCCATCTTAGTTGAAAGAAACTCATTTAGACATTCGAACCTTGCAATTCTAACTTGTGCTGAGAACCTATTTTTTAGCTCATCAACAATCTCCATTGCACTCAAGTTATTGAATTGTCTACTTAGGTCAGAATTCATGAAGGTGCACATCATCCACTCGACTTTCAAGTAGGTGGTCTTTTGTTCAAACCACTCCATGTACTCCTCATAGCTTGCAAAAATATCTAGGCATTCTTCTAATGGTTCATCTAACACGTAGAGCTCAGCATTGGTGTGTAGGACTTCTCTCAGACGCAGGTACCACTCAACAAAATTTGACCCATCAAAACGCAGCTCTTCAGCAACGAACAGACTATCGTAGTCGGCCATGATCTATAAGGATTTTTGCAAAAACATTTTAGGACTTTTGTTTATGAAAATTCTCATTCAAATTAATCAAAATTACTATATGAAATCCCACTAAACTTAACATCTCTCTGGTTGTTTAGTGACACACGATCCAAATCCACTACACCACAACCGATCATCACGTGAGATGATGTAGCTTCAATGGTAAACAACTCCGTGTTGATCTTATCATTCATCTGACTCGTGTTTAACCTTTCAGTTCCGTGTTCCGAGGCCATGTCTGTACATGCTAGGCTCGTCAAGATTACCGTAGTATTTCCGCATATGTAAAACTGGCTTACACCCATTGTATGTGGACATAGAATCTATCACACCCGATCATCACGTGGTGCTTCAAAACGACGAACTTTTGCAACGGTGCATACTAGGGGAGAACACTTTATTATATTGAAGTTAACGTGAGAGATCACCTTATCATGCTACCGTCACGATCAAATCAAAACAAACAATAAGGTGCATAAAAGGATTAACATCACATGCAATATAGATATTGTGATATGGTATAGCCTTTTCTTCTTGTGCCTTTGATCTCCATCTCCAAAGCACCGGCATGATCTCCATCATCACCAGCATTGTGGCGCCTCCACCATGGTTGTGACCACCAACTATTGCATCTACGACTATTGCTACTCTTAGCGATAAAGTAAAGCAATTACATGGTGATTCATTGACACGCAGGTCACATAAAATAATAGACAACCATATGGCTCCTGCCGGTTTGCCGTACTCATCGACATGCAAGTCGTGAAAGATTACAAACATGATCATTGCATACATTATTACAAATCACATATTGACCATACCACATCACAAACCCTGCGAAAACAAGTTAGACGTCCTCTACTTTGTTTATGCAATTTTTACGTGGTTTCTATGGGTCATGAGATAGAACCATTCTAATCTACGCAAAGACACAACGGTGATGTGAAGTTGCTTATTTTATATCCATTTGAAAGGCCTTCCGTTGAAGATCGCATCTCACTATAGCAAGAGAAACAGACACCCGCCAGCCACTTATGCAATACAAGTTGCATGTCAGTCGTGGAACCGGTCTCTCGTACGCGGACGAGTAAAGTTGGTCCGGGCCGCTTCAATCTCACCATACCATCGAGATACAAAATGCACGTGGGAAGGTAGCAACAAAAACATCAACGCCCACAACTCCTTGTGTTCTAATCGCACCAACATCTACGAATAGATCTAGGCTCTGATACCACTGTAGGGGTCGTTGCATAGAAAACAAAAAATTTCCTACGAAACAAGCGGAAGAAACCCCACGATCTAGATCCACTAGATGCAAGTAGCGAAGTGGAGATCCAATCTCTTACCCTTGAAGATCGAACAAACATGTTTTGTCGGTGCAGGGGTTGGCTAGTCGATCCCCGCAACTAGACGTATCTAGTCGCGAGGAGATGTATTATCCTCGCGATCCAATCCGGTGAAGCGCCGCACGAGCAGCACCTCCGCGTGATCCACATGTACGGCTCGATGTAGACCCCGCCTTCTTGATCCCGCAAGCAAGGAGGGAGTGGCTAGATGGATCTCAGCAGCACGACGGTGTGGTGGTGTTGATGGTGGAGATCTCCCACGGACAGGGCTTCGCCAAGCCGTGCAAGAGGGAGAGGAAGAGGAGGTGGCGCGGCACTGGAGGTGGGGTGTGGCTAGGGCAGGGGTGGTGCGGCTGGGGCTGGCCTCCTCTAGGCTGTGTCGCACCCCCCCTTTATATAGGTGGAGGGCAAGGGGGAACCCTAGGGCCGGCCGGCCTAGGGCTTGCTTGGCCCCCAAGCCAGCCGAGTCCCTTAGGGATTCGGCCTCCCCTTGCCTTCTTTGGCCGGTTGGGCCATGGGCTGGTGCGGCCAGCCCATTAAGGCTGCTGCACCACCCATTGGTCCATGTGGGCCCCATACGACCTTCTAGAAAATTCCGGTACCCTGTCAGAATATTACGGAACCTTTCCGACACCTCCGGAAACCACTTTCCTTATATGAATCTTATTCTCCAGACTCTTCTGGATCTCCGTGTGACGTCTAGGATCTCATCTGAGACTCCGAATCATCATTCGTTTATTCCATCAATTATCTCATCTCAAACCCTAGCTACATCGGAGCGTTAAGTGTGTGACCCTGCGGGTTCGAGAACATGCAGACATTGTAAGCCCCATTTAGCGAAACATTTATTTCGCCGGAGGACCCACATTTCGAATATCACAACATGAACATTTAAGACACAAAAGAATAAAACAAGTGATAGTTCAAATATAATTTGTTACATCACAGGGGGAAACATATCCCGAATACAGCGGAAGCAAATATGTCTGGGTGCAGACTACATCAAAGGTCTAATGACCGGAAAGAAAAAGGGACCCGCCCACACGGTCTCTGATCTACTCGTCGTAGTTGACATCAAACTCCACAAAGTATCCTCCAGCAGGGTCATTGTAGTCTTCTGTCACTCCTGCATCAGTGAAAACGGGCACCGGGACCCCGATGGTATGAGTACGAGGGGTACTCAGCAAGTCTTACTGAAAGAACAAGCTATGCCCGGATGTCGCCTAGAGGGGGGGGGGGGTGAGTAGGAGATTAAAACTTTTTCTATTTAGGGGCTTGATAATTGCGGAATAAAACTAGGTGTTTAAATTAACAATCCAACAACCTAAAATTCTAGGTTTACCTAAAGTGCACCAACAACTTATGCTAAACAAGGCAAGCAACAAGGTGATAGCTAGATATAGACTTCAAGCACGATGGCTATCACAATGTAAAGTGCATAAGTAAAAGCTCGGGTATAGAAATAACCGAGGCACGCGGAGACGAAGATTTATTCCCGAGTTCCTCCTTGTTAAGGGAGTACGTCTCGTTGGAGGGGTGTGAGCTCGCCACAAAAGGCCTACTCAAGATGCCACAAAGGCCTCACCCTATTCTCTGATGAACCGCACCCAAAGGCTTGGTTCATCTTCCACTATCGTAATCCTTCGGGGCGGATTCCGGAGCCCTTACAACTTTTGGGGCACACACCCACAACTCAATTGGGGGCTCCCAAAGCATGCCGAAGCTCCACAAGCCGAAGTCTTCACGGCACCACCATCTAGGGTCCAATGACCCAAGAGTAACAAGCTCCCAACCTTCAATCCCACGAATCACCGTGGGGAGCACAACCCGATGCAACAAATGCAAAAGGGCAAGAACACACCAAGTGGTCAAATTCTTCTCCCCAAAATCCAACCGAAGCAACTAATGCTACGGAGGGATTTAGGAGGAAGAACGAAGGAGAAACACCAAGAACTCCAAAATCTAGATCCCACAAGTTCCCCTCACTTAGAGGAGATTTTGATTGGTGGAGAGATGGATCTAGATCTCCTCTCTTGTTTCCCTAAATTTGGGCAAGCATCATCGGAGGGATTAGAGGGAATCGAGCTCTCAAAATGTTGGCAATGGAGGAGAGAGAGCAAGGGATGAGATCTACACGAAAAATGGAGAAGAAGCCCCTTTTATATGGGGCTCCAAAAAGGAGCTGTTGGAGCTAAAAAAGAGGGCAAAAAAATGGCTGCAGCCGGCCCGGCCTGGGGCCGGCCTGCACCCCGGCCAGGCCGGGGAAGAATCAGCGAAGCAGCGCAGCGCTGCAGCGAACGAAGAAACAGGGGAGCCGGTCGAAGCAGAGCAGCGTGTTGGGCAGCCGGCCTGCCGCCAGCCTTGGGCCGGCCCGCGAAGCAGCAGGCCGGGGAGCCAACAGAGGCTGCCGGCCAAGGCCCGGCCGCGGCCCAGCCAGCGGGAGAAGCAGGACGGCTGGCCACCCGAGGCTTCCGGCCCGGTCCCGGCCTGAGGCCGGCCAGCCTGGCCCCCTTTTTTTTCTTTTTTAATTTTCTGTTAAAAAACGTTCCGATAATAAAAATGCAATATCTCCCACATACGAACTCCGTTTTCGATATTCTTGGACTCGTTGGAATCGTCACAACGAGCACAACAAGAATATGCAGAGAAACATCATAGTCCAAGAATATATTATAAAGATAAATGGGGAAAGGTAAAAGCTCCCATTTGCAAATCGGAAATGCAATAACTTTCACCCACGAACTCCGTTTTCGATAATCTTGGACTCGTTGGAATCGTCACAACGGGCACAACAAGATCATGCATAGAAACATCATAGTCCAAGAAAATATAATAAAACCAAATGGGGAAAGTTAAAAAACTCATTTTCGCAAACCGGAAATTCTATAACTTTTGCAATTGACGTCCGAATGAAGTAAAACCAATTTTGTTGGAAAGAGGACGACAAATGCTATCTTTGAAAATGGCAAACAAGCAATGGAGATTTTGCAAAGAAATGGAAGATAGAAATCTCCCGCACGGATAAACCGGCAAAATCTCCAATACCGAAAACGCAATAGGGAACGCATATGAAAACCGTTTTCGGTGAACTTAGCTTTGTCATGACGAGCACGACAAGCACTAAGACCACACCACGATTCGAGACAAATAAGAACCAACAAAGATGATTGCATGGATGCAAAGGTTTGTGCTCTCCACGACGATACGATCACGATATCCGGTCGAGAGCCCCTCTTGATAGTACGGCTATCTATCCTATAACCCGGTCTCTCACTAAACAACATGAGACCGGTAAAATAGAAACCCTATCAAGATCATACCTTTGCCTTGCGCTTAAACCACTTGAGGTCGATGAAGACGATCTTCATCTCCTCAAGACGCACCACCTTCCTCGATTGCGCTTCGGTGAAGATTCACTTGATGCTCCCCCATACACCAAGATGGGATACGCTCTCTTCGGCATATCTTCACTTGGCCTTGAGTGATGATCAACCCGCACAAAGCCTTGATCAACACACACTTTTCTTCTTCCCTTAACCTTGACTCCAACAAATGGAGAACAAGCAAACAAATGGACAACCTACAAATATAGCTCAATGCAAATATTAGTCCATAGAGATTGTCATTAATTACCAAAAACATGCATGGGGGCAACCATGCACTTTCACTTATACACAAGGTTAAACGAAAGAACTATGCACATGCATTGGGGAAAGGAAAAGGGTTGTTTAGGTGGACTTGCAGCAGCAAAACCTATCATCTACAGAGGACACGCTACAACTTTCGTCTAGTTAGGATAAGGTAAGAGACCGCATCTCGTTCTAGTCTATGCTAATCACCAAACAAAACCCGCCCGAGTACAACTCCATCGTATCATGTACCCACGAGGAAGAGGTGCGGGGCACTCACACGTTGATCAAGTTTTATTCAAATTTATTATTCGAGTAAATCTATTTACTAAGAAAGTTAGCTATTTAGTAATACGGTGATGTCTAAGCCAACACATCACCCAAGTCGTCCATAACCGTGGACACGGCTTTTCGAAAAGATTTAACCCTATAGGGGTGCACCATAGTAACCATACACGTTCGATCAACCCACAAGCCACAAAGGCAAAGGATATCTCAACACAACTCTTCCCTTCACTACAACATTGAATAGGGAGCCACCCATATGAGACTAATCCACATCAGGAGCCCGGCCGAAACTTCGTTGCGGGGCCAAAGGTTGCGTGGACGGCTTCGGGAGGAACACTCTTACGATTGCCCTCCTTCCACATGCGATGAACGCCACGTGCTGCAAACCTATAGGCGCCCCCAAGTTGTAACCTCTCATCTTCAGTAACATTCGTATGCGTATGTCCAAATAAACACCCGAACTAGTCGTGGCTCCCTAAGCAATACCGCGGTTCCGGTACTAAGTTGTGGCGGGTTCCATAAGTCTCCCACGTGTGGGTAGTGCGCTCAGTCTTGGATAAGCGGAAAATATCTCGGGTCCTAGGCGACACCAGCGGAACAAAACACCATAGCTGGCCTCCCGCCGGTGCCTTATCTTTATTAATATAATTAACCCACATAGCATGTCTTCAATTAATTAAACTATACCAACTAGGCATCAACAGTGTATGAGATAAACCACAAACAACTCCTAAGCATGATAGTTGATAACTGCAGGTAAAACAAACAAAGGATATAGGTAGGCATATGAGGATAACTGGACTTCTAACAGGCTATGTAGTTCTATTAGGAAACGTAGACACAACTGAACGGATCCTAAAGCATGCAAGATAGGGCATAGGTAAGAGCAACTCCAGCCGTTGGCCCCCCCAGGGTATCCGGCGAAGGCTTTTTAGCCCGTTCGCCGGCGCCCCCCAAGCCTTGGGGAGGCCTCGGTTCCCACCCGCCCCCCCAGCTTTCAGCCCCAAGGCACTTTTTTTTTTTGAATCGGCGTGTTCCCGCTACATATCGGCGATCATCGCTAGTCCGGTCAAGCTTAAAAGAAAACATAATTCGGTCAAAAAGAGGCCAAATCGACGACGTCGACCTCAAATCGCCGGCTCGTCGTCCTCCACTTGCACCACGACGGAGAAGTCGGTCGATGGCGCAGCGATCTGCGGCGACGATGCCGGCTCGTCGTCCTCCACTTGCACCACGTAGGAGGGGGCAGTCGATGGTGCAGCGATCGGCGGCGACGATGCAGGGGTAGTACTGGTGCTCGGCGTCGTTTTCGTGGTGGAGCCTTCCGTTGTCGGAGTCGGGGTCATCGTCGGGAGTGGAGTCGGGGTCGGGGTCGGTGGTGGAGTCGGGGTCGGGATCGGCGCGGGTATCTCGTTCAGGATGAGGTCGCGCTGGCTCATGTACCACGCCTTGACCTTGGCGTCCATGATCGTCGCCGGGTCGGCGCTCATTAGGAACGCCAGATCGGTGTTCCTCTTTTTGGCCGCGACGTTGGTTTTCAGGAGGTCGATCTTCACGTCTTGTTTCTCCATCATCTGCAACCACCTCGCGTCGAACTTCTCGTCCCTCTTGACGGCGTGGGTCTTGGCGTCGGCAATGCACTTCTCGATCGACGTGTGCAGCCTTTCTGTCGCCGGTGTGCTCGCCCTCGCCGCCTTCGCCTTCTTGTTCCCTTCTGGACGTCCATCCGAGGCTCCCGACCCCGGTTCGTCGGGGTTGAAAGGTTCTTTCCCCTTGCCGAGGTTCAGACGAACCTCGGCCCACTTCTCGCACTTCTCGATCCTGGAGAAGACATGGAGGAATTTGAACTCGGCGCCTTTGCTGTCCTGCCGGTACATCTCGAACATCCGGACCATCTGCCGGCGCGCAACAAAAGGAAAATGTCAGCCGAAAAAGAAACAAACAGACTATGGGCGACCGAGTCGGGGTTTTTACCTGTCGCTCAACGTCGGCGCCGCTCTCCGGGCGAGCCATGACCTCCTCGACGATTCCGTGCCATTTGCTGCAGGCCGCCTGGACGACCGCCCAGTGGTTCGCCATCGCTTTCTCGCCGCGCGCCATGTAAAATCCTTTGAACTCGGGGTCGCAAAGCTTGCGCTTGTCGAACGATCTCTTCACCCTCGCCCAATAGTTCTCCGAGTTCTGATTTGCGCCCGTGATTGGGTCAATGCTCACCGTCTTCCACGCTTCGGCGAGACACTCGTCTTCCTTGGCGGACCATTTGATGCGAGGCTCGGCTTTGTCGGCCGCCTTCTTCTTCTTCTTCTTCTTCTCCGCGGCGACGGGTTGTTCTTCATCCTCCTCGTACTCGCCGTATTCTTCCTCCTCCCCGGCGAACTCATCCCCGGCAAAGTCTTCCCCGGCAAAGTCGGCCTCTTCTTCTCCCGGGGGGGATGACGCCGCCGCCGCCGAGCCAGACGCGATGATGTCGTCCATGCATGCGTCCTGTGACTCCTGCGATTCGGGCATTTGGCCGAGCACGCTGCGGGTACTATCGAACTCGACCGGAGGGTGGAACAGAGGACCACGGTATGGCATGGCCGGCGAGCCCCCGGTGCCGACGCTGAGTGTGGAAGGGCCACGGAACGCTATGTTGGGGTTGAATCCGCCGTGCGGGTCGCCGTCTCCGTACTCCAGCGTGTCCTCCCTCCAGTGGGGTGTGGCTGGTGACGCCGACGAGAAGGCGGTGGGCGACGGCGACGGCGAGAAGACCGACGGTGACGGTGACGCCACGCTTGCTTGGCTTCCTCCTTGGCTTCCTTGGGTTCCCCAAGCGTCGGGCGGCAAATAGAGGTCGGGCGGCGCATACAGTGGGGACGGCGCAGGAAAGCACGGTTTCCCGGCCGCCGCCGCCGCCGCTCGTCGTGTCTCCTTGGCCTCCTCCGCCTCCTTGGCCTTCTTTCTCGCGCCCCTTGCCTTGCGGTCGGCGGTGAGCGTCTTCCTTCGCTCGACTTCGTTCGCCCACTCGGTGTTGCTCAAGCCGTCCGGCCGCCCCCTCCCCCTCCCCCTCCCCTACCCCTCCCGCCCCCCGCCATCTTCGCCGGTGGTTCTTCGCCGGCGGCTCGTGGGTTGTTGAATTTCTTGGGCGCCATATGGGAGGCGATTGCCGCGGGAAACGGCGGGAGCTACGGTATATGGAGAAGGAAAATGGAGGGAAAGCGAAACAAAAATGGCGGGAATCGTGTTGTCTCGCCGACAGGGCTGGCCCGCGCGGCGTTTCCCTTGCGCCGGCGCCCCCAGGCCGAACCCAGCGCGCTGGGTTCGGCCTGGGTACGCCGGATAACTTTTGGGCCAAATCCGGCGAAAAACGAGACCCTGGGGGCGCGACTGGGAGAAAAATCGCCCGCCGGCGTCCAAAAAACGGTCCTGGGGGGGGCTCTTGGGGGGCGGCTGGAGTTGCTCTAACATATGAGAAATTGGGGGAGAGGCTGCTTGCCTTGTTGCTCAGTAGCCTGGTACTGGGCTAGATCCTCAGAGGGGTCGTCGGAAGTCGCAAGGTCGTCGTCTACGTTCAAACCACAAACATAGCAAAAAGGCAAATCAATACATATGCTTCAATCAAGATGATGACATGAGCATTGTAATTATGCAGCATTTTTAAAGTCCTAAGCATTTTAATAAACAAAGTTAAAGAGGCTCTTTGCAATTATATAAACAATTAGGGCAACTATTGCATTTTTAAGGTTCAATTAGTTGATCATCTAATTATTCCGAAAGTTTAATTGTTCCTTAAAAACATGAAAAATAAGAAACAAATAGTTTGCATTTTTCTCTTCATTTTGATATAAAATTCATAATTTTTGGAAATGTAGAACAAAAGTTATGAATTTTGCAAGATTAACTAATTATCAAAAGAATTAATTATTTGACCCATTTAAATTAATTCCAAAAATCGAACAAAATTCATATTCGGTTAGATTATACTAGCACAAAACCCGTGCGTTGCTACGGTGCACATTAATTTTAAATGAGTTTTCTTTCATATGTTTAAATCCATAAAATGTCCATGGAATCCAAATGGCACGGAGGACTTGATTTACATGTTTTTTGTACAGTGTAATAGTAAAAATCACATGACATAAATTTAAAACGTAATTATGCTAGTTAGAATAAGCCCTTGACTACCAAAAAACCACATCATGTGTTGCAATGTATAGTTTTTCTGTGACGCGAATACACACGTATGCCAAAAGTTGGAGTTCCATTTAATGCATATAATCAAATAAACTTCCTTTCATATGGACATTACGCCTAATACTTCTCAAAATCAAAAGAGTTGGATATCCCTACATCCGTGGCCACATGAGACCTCCCCTCTCCCCGATGTGCTCCCCTCGCTGATCGCCACATAATCCAATGCGACACACAACAACACTGCTCAACATGGTGGTTGGCGAAAGGTGGAGCGTTGGTGGCAAGTGAACGGTGAGGAGACCCTCATGGTGGCAATTCAGTTGCCCGTTGTTCCAGATCCAACGTGTGGAGCACTCTCCCTCTAACCGAGGCCCTTCCGTTGTCCTTCATCCCAACTTAAAAAAATGTTTCTGGAGAATTTTGGTAAATAGTGGAATGTTCGACTATGCTCCTGAAAGAAACGGAGCAGGGTGCACTTTGCCTAGCATTTTAAACAATATGCAGCAACCGTGAATTCGCCTCAAACATAAATATTTACATGTTACAGGAACACACAACTTATGTCCTGTACTAACACCAATTTAAATCGAAGCTTGTACAATGTGGCATACATGTCTCACTCCGTAAAATTAAATGAACAATGCTAATAAGTGATAACACATAATCAGAAGCTACATATTTCACAAATGACAAGCATCAGCAGATTTTGCTAGAATGGTGAAACTGTCTTTTGTTCTAATACCTATGGCAAAAATTAGACTCCATGTCAATTCACAACAATATACGGCAGAAGAGCTTACTCAGATTTGCTTGCAACCAGGTATAGCACCGAGGCTTTAATTTATAGAGCTTTCACTTAACTAACAAATTACAAACCAGGTTGCTGTTTTGCTCCGGCCCAAGTTGTCTTCCTCGTTCACGACTCCCTTGGTCCATGGTTGTACCTCGCGATGCCTCCTCTGTTTGTTGTCCCTGCCCTCAAGTGATGTGGTCTTCGCTCCTGGAAGTAGTTGGTGCTTGCTGTAGCGTAGTGTTGTGAGCTGCGCAGGGTGCGCCCTTGTACCATTCGGCCATTGTGGTTTGTTCGTTGGTTGTAATGTTGGCCTTGTGTTTTCCCTGGCCGGTTGATGGCTTCGTTAATTCAAAGCCGGGCTCGTCTTGAGCCTTCCGTCTAAAACAAATTACAAAACAAGGGACCAAGGGACATCAGGAGGAGATTAGTAGCAGTACCAGCCACCGGAAGCAGGACACCAACACCTCATAAATGTGGTCACATCATAAACGTGGAATGCATCCATCGACTTGAAATCAATTCTACATTACAGTCTTCAAACAAAGGTCTTTTTTATTGCCTTTGTAAAGCATCAAACTACTGAAATTCACTAAGCAAATGTGTGCAAGTGAAACAATTCTGAAATAACCTCTTTATCAGAGATGTATTCTCATGGTGCATATGAAGCAAGAACCCTTCATCTGAATCTTGTATTTCATTTTGATTGCTCCAATTGATGTATCAGAGGACTTACAAAAGAAAACAACAATTTTAACACAAGATTAAAGAATCTGTAAGCTTTTGCTGCAATGTCAGAAATCGAAATACCTACAACTCATCAATTCCCACAAGCCCAACCACGTGAGGCCAACCACTGGGCATCAGCCACGCACCAAATCCACGTATTTCACTTGAAAAATGCATGCAAGAATGGTCAAACCACACAACACGACCTCCAATCCCACTTCATGCAGGCGGCGTCGCTCAAAAACTTCTGCAGACGGCACCTTGCGAGCAGGCAACAGCCACTGCGCACAATTTTCGGTGCAGCCGTAGGACCGCGAGGAGAATGCGTACCTCCGACGCGGCCGACGGAGGCCGCCATAGCCGCATGGTGTTGGGGACGCGCGGGGGCTGCGAGCAGTGCGCCGGTGAAGAGCAGCTCGCAGGCCGCCAGATCCGCAAGGTGTTTGGGACGCGCAGGGGCTTTGTGCACCGCCGTTGAAGATCAGCGCCTGCAAGCTGCTGGGCGAGCTGGGGATCGAGCTGCGCGGGACATTTTGTTTTGTTGAGATTGAGATGTGCTCGGGGGATTGGTCGCGGGATTGGGGAAGAAACCTGTTCCTGACAATAACGAAACGTTATTTTCACTCGGCGGTGGCAGTCGCCGTAAATATGCAAAACGCGAGGCCCAGTTATTAAGCGACGTACCCGTACCAGGCCTGTTCCAATTTAATTAGATTATTATTATTATTATTATTATTATTATTATTATTATTATTATTATTATTATTATTATTATTATTATATACTAGCAAAGTGCCCGTGCGTTGCAACGGGTCCGAATTCTAAAATATATTTGAATCACACGAACATTTGATACAACATAATCTCTATACAACAGAATAATTCACATAAATACAATGATAAATAGTTAATAAACCATGTTGATTCTACTGGCCTTGTTTATGTTGAAAGCATAAGAATAATATCACACACGGGTACCAAGGGAATGGTGGGTACCTCAGTGATAAGGCAAAGTGTTCTCAAGCAGACTCACATCAACTCAAGTTGTGAGTTGCAATCACAACAGCTAAAGAGGTTACACACATTCTTATGAAAAATACAGCTACATTAATAAATCAACCGGTTGATCAATGATACAGAATGGGTGTATAAACTCCGATGCATGATTAGTAGATAGAAAAGGGTCATCTGTACAGGCTTTTCTATGGTAAGTTTGCTTCGTTTCTTTTTCCCTGGTGAATGTATGAACCGAAAAAAGTGTGTAACGCCTGTAGCATATATATTTGATTTCTTTTTGCAACTTTATCTGCTTACATGGAGAGCCCTTAACACTTAACACTGAACGACATGTTCAGGTTCCGAACGAACATATAACACAGTTCAGGTTCAGAACTTTGGTTGCTACGAATTCTCTCCACGTCTCCTCTTCCTTGCTCCACCTTCCTGCACGCCGCCGTTGCTCCTCACCTCTCTATTCCCAGCTAACCGCCAGTCTCTCCTCCCCATCGTTGCACCCCACCAGTATAATTGCTCCTCGCGGACGAAGTACAGAGTAGTCAAGGCGAGGAAGCGACGAGCAGCCGGGACAAGCGCATTTGTAGGACGGGATCATTCCACCGGCGGCAGGATGCAGAAAGTGACCTACCTGAGGAAGAAGGACTGGCGTCCGCGCGAGGTGACCGGACGGAGAGACGGGTCCTGCTCCTCGACGGGAGTGCATGGAGGAGCCCGACGGGGAACCCGGGGCGGCAGTGCGCAGGGTCCTGCTTAGGCGCATGGCGGCGAGGATACGACTCGTCCCATCTCCTTCTCCCGCCTTGCCTCCGCCGGCCGTATCCGCTGGACGCCGGCAAACCCCGGCTGACCGCCTCCATCCGCCGGCCTCGAGGTCGATTGGATTTCTGTATAGGAGAGAGGATAAGGACTGAAGGTTGATTTCAAGATTTGTTAGGGTCTAAAGCGAAAAACAGCCACGACGTACGTACCCGTACCAGACCGATCTCAATTTAATACGTAGTTTAGATTATATATATTATTATTATTAGTAGCTAAATGCCCATGCTTTGCAACGGGACAGTAGAATATGTTACATAAGTTTGTTCCACATGTGATTTCTTCTCTGTTTAACCGATCATCAATATATTTCTTCACCCATTCTGTATGGCTGCTCACATGTTGATTATCTTAAGTGGTTGCATGTCTCACTTTTTTCCTCTTTCTTCTTGTTATAATGACTCATTTGTTTGCAACATGATGCTACTCCGTATTATTTACCGTCTCGGTAACATACATAAGATGTGATATTACGAATTATTATTTCACATATTAAGTTTTCCTACCGAATACTACATATTTAAGGAGTTTGCGTCCCCAGTGGCATGAAGGAAGGGTTTGCGGCGAGGCCATCCCCATCGTGAGGATGGGCGACGGGTTATGCGTTTTGGTCGCATAGGAAAATAATGCATGCGCTTCTACTCCTAGCACATGGCCGAACAATGGAAGCGGAGGGTAGGGCGGAGTTGGTCCGTACACAATTTTGTAAACAACAAAAATGCACTTATCTAGAAAAGAGCTCACCACCACAATATCTAACTCTGGATGTTGCTTATTAAGCACGCACAGCTGCAATTGCTAATTGCAGAACTACGTGCTGCAGTATTTATATTTTTTCCCGTATGATTGTGTAGTAGCAGATTTGGATTTTTTACGGGACTTTTCTTTGGCGACTTTTAGAAATCTTTTTTCCGCAGCAGAACCAGTACATGATTTCTGGGCCGAAACCTTAAATGGGCCACAGGTGACGAGCAGCTCGCGCAAGGCAATCGTATGATTTTTCTTGCCGTCAGAGTCGTTCGGTTTCTTTCGACTTTTTTTCTCTTGCAAGTAGGGGAATCCGTTTTGTTTTCGTGCGGGGTTGGCGACATACCACGTACCCGTACCAGACCTGTTTCAATTTAATAGTAAAGATTATATATTTTTCTGGTTCGAAAACATATTTTATTTGCAATTTTTGAATTTGAAAAGGCCAAGAATTAAATATTTTGAAAACAGGACAGAAACTTGCTAGAAGGATCTAGTTGCAAAAGGTTTTCAAAATTTGGGCTAAACTGTAGAAGGGGCAGATCTGAATTAAATGGGCCACAGGTGATGAGCATCTCGCGCAAGGCAATCGTATGATTTTTTCTTGCCGTCAGAGTCATTCGACATACGGTTTCTTTCTACTTTTTTTTTCTTGCAAGTAGGGGAATCCGTTTTGTTTTCGTGCGGGGTTGGCGATGTACCACGTACCAGACCTGTTTCAATTTAATAGTAAAGATTATATATTTTTCTGGTTCGAAAACATATTTTATTTGCTATTTGAAAAGGCCAAGAATTAAATATTTTGAAAACAGGACAGAAACTTGCTAGAAGGAGCTAGTTGCAAAAGGTTTTCGAAATTTGGGCTAAACTGTAAAAGGGGCAGATCTGGATAAAACATTTTACACCGGGGCTGGGTTACACATGTCAGTGGTAGATGAAGGGATAAAATTGTGGGTTTTATTCTGCCCAAGGGTGATTCGAACCCGTGATCGATCTCGAGATGGAGGGAACAAGGAGCAACTGGGCTGATTCGATGTTGGTGTCTATGTATGGATCCCGAACCCTATATCCAGATTCTGCAGCGTTAACTGAATTTTAAACACCAACAGATTTCAGACTTTCAGACAAAAGGGACGGGCGGCGCCGTTACTTGGGCGTTGGCTAGGTGGTGCGGGGTGCCTGCTGTGCAAGGGTGGTGGTGTAGGAGGTGGTCGGGGCAGTGGAGCGGAGCTCGTGCCCGTGGACGTGCTCGACGGCCTACGGCTACCGGTGATGATGATGCGCACGAAGGCGTCATCTAGAGCAGGAGGGGGAAAGAGAGGAGATGCGAAGCGGCGGTGGTGCTCACCGAGGGTGTAGGAGAAAGGAGAAGAAGACGACGGAGGTGGACGGCGGCCTTGAAGCTCCTCTCGGACGGACGTAGGCGAGGTAGTCGTCCCCGAGGAAGAAGAGGTAGAGGAGGAAGATCCCGTGTCCGACTCCGGTCCCGTGCATGTCAATGACGTCTACGTGCTCCTCCTCCACAACTAGCCCGACGCGACGTCCATGGCAGCTCCTCGTTGGTGTTCTCCTCTGGTTGTGGGTGGTGCAGCTCGGGAAGGACAAAAACGAGAGAGGGAGAAGAAGGAGAAAGGGAGGCGGGGCGGAGAGGGAAAAGGGGAGAGTGGCTAGGGTTTGAGGGGGAGGCCCTGGCCTCGGCTTTATAGGAGGGGAGCGGGGTGGCGTGGCATGGCGCTCGGAGTGGTGACAGCGACGTCCTCGTATGGACGGAGGAAGGCGACGGCAGGCAGCGGCCAGGTGGGCCGGAAGGGAAAAGGGGAAGAGGGAAGGGAGAGCAGGCTTCGGCCCTTTTAGGTTTTTTCTTCCTTTTGCTTATTCACTAAGGAGACTAAAGCCAGCGTACCATGGTGGCCCATAGTGGTGGTAAGCCGAATTCCGGCTTACCGGGCGGCCCAGTACGATGAAGCACAGGAGGCCCATCCGGCTAAGGGAAGGTTCCAGAAGCTGGCCCGCAATGAGGATGACTTAGCACTCAAGGCAAGGCCCAAGCCGGGTTAGAGTAGAACTCTGTGACTTAGTCGGTTAGGTTTCTTCCTATAAGCGCTAGGTTCGGACGCCTTTATAAGCCGGCCTATGGGACGCGTCAGGGCAAGCTCTAACACACCTTTCATTGTAATTGGCGCATATTGCCTTATAGTGAATTATAGCAGCACGTAGGGTTTCGCCACCGTTGCGAGATCCGAAGCTGGGTAAAGTCTTTCTCGTCCTGACACCGAAACCACCCTCGTCTCTAAAACCCACCTTTCTACCTAGCTCGATGGCACCCCTACCGCGGCTAGATTCGACAATACCACGACATTTGGCGTCCACCGTGGGGCAAGAGATGTCCGGGGTTACGTTCCGGCCGGGATCTACTGGCGGCGTCGGCGACACCATCGCGGTCGGCTTGGTGAGCTACTTCGACGAAATAGGAGCTGGCCACGTCTTCAACGACGGCTTTTGGACGCCGACAAAGGAGGATCCCGCCGGCTGGTCCACGGTCTCCGTCGGCGGCTTTGACATCTTCGTCGGCTTCACCGCCTAGGATTTGGACGATCTCGGCTTCACCTCGAGCATGCCCGCCACCCACCCCAGCAACTTCGACGACGGATCGGATCTGGACTCTGAGGAGATTGCCGATCTGGATCTAGCTTTCGACGCGGATGATGAAGATTCCGAAGACGACGCAAGTTCCACTATGGCGGCGCCGGACTTCCACTTCGTTGGCATCCTAGGAGAATCCGGCTCTAACGAGTCGATGACAGAACCTGAGTCTATCCTTCCTGCTTTGCAGGCCGGGGCTGATTCAGAAGCCGGATCAGGGGACACTGCCCATATGGAGCAGGACCTCGAATCTGAAGGAGAATCCGACGATTTTAGTCGGAAAGTTGCATCCTGCTTAGGACGCCCTGTCGAGGTTTTAATGGGTGATGTCGTCTCTGATCCAAAGGATGACCCCAATGCCTCGAAAGCCGCCAATGGCGAAGAAAGAACTCCAGAAGCCGAAAATCAAAGGGTGGACTTTGTGCCACCACTGGCTCCTATGAAGGGAACTAGTAGATTGCCGGCTGCAGGAGACGACATTAATGCTACAGCCGGCGAAGCAATGGAGAAGGAGCACGAAGAAAGGATGGCAAAGTACAAGCAACTGCTAACCCCACTTCCTCCTAACACATCGCTAGCCGACATTGAAAAGCGCCGCGCCAAACTGGAAGAGCAAGAAGCCCAGATAGCGGAGCGTGAAGTTGAGATCACAAACAAGGAAACGGAGTTCATCCGTCTGGCTCGCGACAAGAATCTGCACAAGAGGTTGGATTTCCGCAGCAAGTGGGAAGCCGACCATGTTAATTCAGTCTGGAGAAAGTACCACCACCGACGTGACCCGGTGACTAATTTGTGTTACTTTAATACCCCAGCCAAAAACATCAAGGCGGCCCAGGAAGTCATGTTCGACAAATCGTTGGACCGTGACACTCGTCTCAAATATTCTGCTTATCTACTGGAGGTTGCACAGTAGCAGCAAAACGACTCGCAAGTCAAGTCTGGACGGCTTGTTGATGACTCTCGTCTTTGCAACTCGACGGCCAAGAAGCCGATGGCTGCTGCACCTGTAGACCCAGACGATGACCCAACCAGCTCAAGCAGCCACAACAAAGGTGGCGATAAGGACCCGAAGGACAAGCAGCCACTTAGAGGTGCGGAATCCCAGACAGGTTCTTCACGCCATCGTGAAGCTGGTAAAATACGGGAAGGACATTAGAGCCGGGAGAGAGGGGAGGACCCTCGCAAGGAAAAGGCGGCACCACCCCGTCAGGAGCGACGACGTGAGAGGGAGATTCCACCTCGAAGGGAGGGTGACAAAGATAATATGCCACCTCCACCACCGCGCAAAGAGGGAGATAACCCCTCCAAGTACATACCCCCTCCACGACGGCAAAGGACTCCAAGCCCTCCGCGTAACGCTAGTCGGGTGAGCCAAAGCCGTCACAGGGATGAACCAAGGCGAGGAAAGTCAGTTGATAAGCTGCAATCAGCCAATGATGTTCGAAGCCTAATCGAGGAGAGGGCCAGAGATGCCCAATACCTCGGCCCCAAGTGTTTTGGCAGAACAATCAGAGAGCAAATCCTACCTCCAACTTTGTCGGACGTAACAAAAATGGTGTAGAAGTACAGCGGTACAGCTAATCCTGAGACCTGGCTCTCAGATTACGTCAGTGCCTGCGACATATACCAAGGCAGCGCCGACTCCGCAGTGCGATTCTTGCCCCTGATGTTAACCGGGATGGCACGCATGTGGATTGAAGGTTTGCCGGAGAGGACAGTTCATACCTGGAGTGACATGAAGCGCGTCTTTATTCAGCACTTCCAGGGCACGTATAAACGCCCCAAGTCGATTTTCGACTTACAGCGGTGTGTGCAGCAAAAGAATGAATCCAGCCGTGAATTCGTTTCACGATGGAGCGAAATCAAAAACGCTTGCGAGGGCGTCTCAGAAACTCAGGCGATCCATGCCTTCAAGCAATCTCTGAGGAAAGGGACAACTTTTCGCTTCATGATCTACAGCGATGAGTCGGAAACTTTGGGTGGCTTACTAGCTTGTGCTAACAAGTACGCCGCTGCTGACGATGACAACAGGGAAGACGGAGAAACCCGCCGGCGCGATTCCGGGAAAAAGAAGGTTGAAGACCAAGCCGGCCCTTCTCACGAGGTTGCTGCCACCTTCGGTAAGGGTGGCCCAAGCAATAGCAAGTGGCAGGACAAAAAACCGGCAAACAACCGACCATCCCGACCGCCAACGGTGAAGTATGATGACATCAAGCACAACCCCTGTGTTCATCATCTGAGGCCGGATGGGACGAGCTCCCACACGATCCAGCAATGTCACATCAATCAGGACATTGCCAAGGACCCCAAAGCCGGCAAGTCAAGGAACAAGCGCAAGTCCAGGAAGGACGACAAAGAGAAAGAGGACGCTGCTTCAGAGTCGGATGACGCGGCCTCCAAAGAGGGAAAAGGCAGTAAATTTCCTAAGCATGCCGAAAGTCTCATCGTCAATCTGGCAACAGATTCCTCTCGCAAGGAAAAGGTGGCTTGGCGAGAACTCAATGCTACGGTACCTGCAGTTCCTCAGTATTTGGATTGGTCCGACATTCCCATCACATGGGATCGCAGTGATCACCCGGACAGAGTTCCTTCAACACGCACCTACGCTTTGGTCGTCAGCCCTATAGTCGACAAATACAAGTTGACAAAGGTGCTCATGGACGGAGGAAGTAGCATCAATATACTCTACGCCGCAACATTGAAGAGGATGCGTCTCTCCGAGTCACAACTCAGCCACAGCAATGTGAAGTTTCATGGGATTGTGCCGGGACGACAAGCCTCCTCAATGGGAAGGATCACCCTGAAGGTCACCTTTGGCGGCACGGATAATTTCCAGACAGAAGACGTCTCTTTTGAGGTGGTTCCTTTTAAAAGTGCATACCACGCAATCTTTGGACGTCCGGCTTTCGCCAAATTTATGGCTCGGCCCTGCTACATATATAGCAAGCTGAAAATGCCGGGACCCAATGGGATCATCACAGTCAAGGGAGACTTCAAGAAAGCAAAGGAATGTGAAGCCGCTAATGCCGTCCATGCTGAAGAAGAAATCTGCAAGGAAGAATTGGAGGATCTCAAGAAGACAATGAGTCCTAATGAGATGCCGGCAACTGAAAAGCCGTCCTCTAAAGTCGACTCGAGCTTCAAACTGAAGGATGACACCAAGAAAATCAAGCTCTCAAAGGATGATCCGACAAAGGAGGCCATCATTGGTGCCGGCCTCGACGACAAATAGGAAGGCGAGCTCGTCAAGTTTCTCCGTGAGAACCGGGATATCTTTGCTTGGTCACCATCTGACATGCCAGGTGTCCCGAGGAAACTTGCCGAGCACTCCATAAAAGTCAACAAGGACGCTAAGCCGGTCAAACAAGGCCTCCGACGGCTCGGAACTGAGAAGCGCAAGGTGGTTGGAAAGGAGATCCTAAGGCTCACTGCCGCCAAGTTCATCCGTGAAGTTGTCCACACTGATTGGTTGGCAAATCCCGTGCTTGTCCCAAAGAAAAACACATCCGAGCTACGTATGTGCATTGATTTCACTAGCTTGAATAAAGCCTATCCTAAAGATCCGTTCGCCTTACCGCGTATCGATCAGGTCATTGATTCAACTGCCGGCTCCGAGATGCTATGTTTTCTGGACGCTTATTCGGGTTACCATCAGATTAAGATGAAGGAGTCAGATCAAATCAAGACGTCCTTCACCACGCCATATGGCAATTACTGCTATGTCACAATGCCTTTCGGCTTAAAGAACGCCGGTGCTACTTACCAAAGGTGTATGCAGCGGTGTTTGGACAAGCAAATTGGCCGCAATGTTCACGTCTATGTCGACGACATAGCGGTCATGTCAAAGAAGCGCGGCGATCTTATCGCCGATCTGTCGGAAACCTTTGCAAATCTAAGGGAGTACCAGATGAAGCTTAATCCGGCAAAATGCGTCTTCGGAGTTCCCGTAGGCAAGCTTCTGGGCTTCATCGTTTCTCAAAGAGGAATTGAAGTTAACCCGGAAAAGATAAAGGCGATTCAGAACATCGAGAGGCCGACTTGTCTGAAGGACATACAGCGGCTTACGGGTTCCGCCGCGGCTGTAAGCCGATTCATTAGCCGGCTTGGTGACAAAGCATTGCCATTATACAAGCTCCTCAAAAAGTTGGACAATTTTGTTTGGACAGAGGAAGCAGAGGCAGCTTTGGCACAGTTGAAGTATACATTGACACATGCTCCAATCTTGGCAGCTCCAAAGGAAAAAGAGCCGCTTCTGCTCTATATGTCGGCCACGAATTTCGTGATAAGTGCCGTCATTGTAGTTGAACGCTTGGAGGAAGGGAAGCAATGGCCGGATCAGCGCCTTGTCTATTTCATTAGCGAGGTGTTCTCAGATTCGAAGCAGTGCTACCCTCACTACCAGAAGTTAGCCTATGGTGTATTCTTTGCCGCCAGAAAGCTACGACATTACTTCCAGGATCACACAATCACGGTGGTCAGCAAAGCTCCATTGAAGGATATCATCAACAATGCCGACGCAATGGGCCGAGTCGCCAAATGGGGCATCGAGTTAGCAGCTTTCGACATCCAGTACAAGCCGAGAACCGCAATCAAATCTCAAGTTCTTGCCGACTTTGTTGCAGATTGGACAGAGGCAATGGAGAGCACTCCTTTGCCAGATTCTCAATACTGGATAATGCACTTTGATGGCTCAAAGATGAAGGAAGGCTCGGGGGCTGGAGTAGTGCTAAAATCTCCTAAGGGAGATAAGCTCAGTTATGTCCTCCGAATCCACTTCAACGCTACCAACAACGTAGCAGAGTATGAGGCTCTCCTCCATGGCCTTCATATGGCTAAGGAGTTGGGGGTGAAACGCATCCTCTGCTATGGCGACTCGGATCTTGTTGTACAACAACTTGATGGATGCTGGGACACAAAAAGTCCCACAATGGCAGAATATAGGAGAACAGTCGACAAATTCGGCAGATGCTTTGCTGGCTTAGAGGTCCGACATATCTCTCGAGATGACAATGAAGCTGCTGACGCCTTGGCCAGAATAGGCTCCAGGCAGAAGGCCGTGCCTCCAGACGTATTTCTCCATCATCTACATAAGCCGTCCATCAAAGGCGGCGACGAAGACTATCCCTTGTCGGCAGAATCAGTTCATGTATGCCTGGTAACCCCAGATTGGACCACGCCATACATGGATTTTCTGATAAATAAAAAACTGCCGAAGGACGATGAAGTGTTGAGCCGCCAAATTGAGCGCCGAGCAAAGGCGTATACAATCATTGACGGACAACTTTACAAGAGGAGCACATCCGGCATCTTCCAAAGACGCGTTTCTCCAGAAGAAGGGCGGCAAATCCTTGAGGAAATCCACTCCGGTGAATGTGGGCATCACGTAGCGGCAAAGGCGTTGGTCGCTAAAGCATTCCGGTACGGATTCTTCTGGCTAATGGCTAAGGAGGATGCTATCAACATCGTCAATATGTGTGAAGGATGTCAACGCTATGCAAAGCAGGTTCACTTGCCGGCTCAGGAGCTCCGGACGATCCCTATAACCTGGCCGTTCGTGGTCTGGGGCTCGACATGGTGGGACCTTTCAAGACGGCAAGAGGAGTCTTAACTCACCTGCTGGTGGCGGTCGAGAAATTCACAAAGTGGGTGGAGGCAAAACCCATCAAGAAACTCGACGGAGCTACAGCTACAAAGTTCATCGTCGAGATAACAACTCGATTTGGCATACCGCATAGCATTATCACTGACAATGGCACAAACTTTGCCGTCGGTGAGCTATCGAAGTTTTGCAGCCGATCAAAAATCCGACTCGACGTGGCATCGGTGGCACACCCGCAATCCAATGGACAGGTAGAGCGCACTAATGGCATTATTCTGTAGGGTATTAAGCCGAGGCTTGAAACCCCATTGCATCGAGCAGCTGGCGCTTGGGTTGATGAATTGCCGATGGTCTTATGGAGTATTCGTACTACCACAAATAGATCGACCGGCTTCACCCCTTTCTTCCTTGTTTATGGTGCAGAAGCGGTACTCCCAACCGACATGATCCACGATTCACCTCGAGTCGCAGCCTACATCGAAGAAGACGCAAAAGAAGCACGTCAAGACGGCTTAGACATCCTCGAAGAAGAAAGAGAGCTGGCTCTCCAACGATCCACCATCTATCAGCAAGATCTGCGTCGCTATCAGAGCCGTAGAGTGCGGAATCGATCTTTTCGAGAAGGCGACCTAGTGCTTCGGCTTGTGCAAAGCCGGCAGCACAAATTATCCCCTCCATGGGAAGGACCTTTCGTTATCAGCAAAGTTCTGAAAAACGGGTCATATTATCTCCTCGACTTAAGGGATTCAAAGAAAGATCCCGGGAAGAAAGGTCGCAAGAGGAAAAGGCATGTGGAAGACGACTTAGATGAGACAAAATGTTCGTGGAATATCGCTAAGCTACGTCCCTTTTACACTTAGCAAATTCTATTGTAACCATGTCAATGTGATCATGAAATAAAAATTGGCTTCTCTCATGTGAAATTCGAGAATCTGTACCATCCTTTATTTCCCAATAATCTTATTGTTATCATCTGTTTACCCGAAATTGCCTATGTTTCTTGTTGGTAAACTGTCTTTCATGTTGAATCCGCCTTAAGGTGATAAAAAAACAACGTTTTGCCAAATTAATGTTTGTCTGATAGCTTTTTGCGCCGGGTTGCTTCAAAGCGTTTCGGCACTTGTTCTGGGTCTAAACAGATTGGTCGCTACGTACCCTGCTACTCAGCAAGTTTGCTTCGCAATAGGTTTGCCGGCGCTTAAAGGCTAAGGTGTCAAGGCCAGAATAAACTGAGGCATAAAAATTGCAAGTTTGCAAATAAAATGAGCTGGCTTAACGCAGCAAAAGACATAGTTGTTTCAACAAATATGCATACTGTTTGGACGGCTTTACATCTTGTAATTACATTTTTCAGGGATGGCCGGCTTAAGGAGCAAGTTCGGCTCATGCAGATTTGTCCGCCTCCTCCCCTTCATCGTCAGATTGGGTGGGAGTTGGCGGGCACGACACCTCCTTGAAGAATGTGGTAAGGGAAACCATGTTGGCGATCTTGCTGGCGTAACCGGAGACGGAGTGCAAGATTTTCTTCCGATCTTGGTTGTCCAGCGGAGAGCCGTCCTCTTTCTCAAGAGGAAAGCCGGATGCAACACGCCAAGCTTCCGCCTCCGGGTAATGTGCCATCATTAGGCCCAAAGCTGTCTTGGCACCTCCACGAGCGCTGGATCGAAGCCGTTCTTCAAAGGACGACGTTGCTTTGTCCAGTTCAGCTACCAAGCCTCCAAGGTCCGTCAATGGTTCGGGGTTGCCGGGAAAGAATTTCTCGGCAAGCATCTTTCCCGAAGAAAGGATCTTCGGGAGGAGTTCCCCTACTTCCAATATCCGGTCAAGCCGGTTTTCCGCTGTCAGCTCATGGCCATAACCCGCCGGGGCTGCAAAAGGCGAAGTTCAGTTATAAAATGGCTAAGACAGAAAGCAATGAATTTGGGTTTTTAAATAAAACTTACTCAAAAGCTGATTGTCGATTGCTAACGACTCGTCGAGGCGTTTGTCAAGCCGGTCCTGGACTTCACGAAGGGCATCTTTGTGATTCTGCCTCTCCATCTCCAGGATTTGTTTGGCTTTCGCAAGGCTCTTCTTGGCCGTCTCTAGCTCCGCCGACATTGATTGATTAAGCTTTTTCAGTTCAATGTTTTCATCGCGGAGCCGGTCGAGGATGCCTGCGCTCTCGGCAAACTCTTTGGCTTTTATGATGGCATCTGCAAGACAAAATGTCAACAGTATAAAATTAAGCCTGCAATACAAAGTTAAGGTTTCGGCATTCATACCTTGGTACTGGACGCGATCCGCCTCCAAGCCGGCGATGATAGCATCCTTATTTGCCAGCTCCGTTTTAAGCCGGCGCATCTCCTGATTTCGCACACCCAAAAAGTTGATGGTTTCAGCACCAATTTTGCGATGGATCTGCGTAAGGAGGTGCTAAAAGCCTAAAGCTATATTGAAGAGCAAGACTGGCTACAGGATGACATTTCATCGCTAGGGGGCTAAACATATGCATACGCATTATCTCGGACCACTATGTCGGCTAGTTTGTAAAACTTAACCCGGCATAGTGCTCGGGGGCTACTGGGGAAGTCATTTACCTGGTAGTGCTCGTGGAGAAGAGTCATGTCGGCCTCGAAGCTTTCAGCAAAGTAATTCTGCTGATCTTCAAGGATTTCTATGACATCAAAGGTGTCATAGGCCTTGGTCTGGTCCGGCTCGTCATCCCGGACGGTTGTTCCTTTCTTCCGAGGAAGCCGAGGGGCACGCATGAACCGGCTCATGAACTCCGGCTTGATGCGTCCCTCGTCATCAAAGGCCTCTGCCTTAATCAGAGGAAAGGTTGGGGCATCATTAGCCGGAGCTTCAGTGTAACGCCCCGACCCCAGAACTATGCAATGAAGCTTTGTGCAACCGGTCATGCTACACAATCGAAGGTTAATGGGTTTACCAATCCCAGGCCAAAACCTTTGGCAGGCGTGCTCAGAATGGATCATCGGCACGCAACACTTCGATCATTCCATAAGCTCAGACATAGCTATCTTGCATAATAAAGAGATCAAGACTTGTGGAACAACTGGCACATCACAGACTCTACGACACAAAGATTAATAAGCAACTCATATATGAGAAAGATACAAATATTACACACAAAAGGGGGTCACAGACCCAACAATTCATCATGCGGAAGTGAAGTAGTGTTGTCTAACAACAAGATGCAAATATAGGGCCTAAGAGGCCTACACATAACCATAACCCAGCCAGCTTGTTCCACGGTCCCAAGCTGCCACCTGGGAACCCCGAACTACTCATCGACGTCCACGAAGAACCCACCTGTGTGCTCGGTGTCGTCCTCCTCTGAAACAAATTAATAAAGGCAGCAAAGAGAGACTGAGTACGACGTACTCGCAAGTTTAGTAGGGCGATATAGGCCCAATGCCGACGGAGGCTCTAATGCTGTATAATGTAGCTAGTTTGCATAAAGCTAGTTTTCCTTTTTAAAAGATGTAAAAGACCCATGGCATCGACTACTCAGAATTGTTTTTCTCAAAAGGGATAAGAGGGTAAACTTCATCTTCGGTTCTCATCGAACCAACTTGTAGGCAGAACATCTCTAATCTCCACCAAAGGCACTCCCTCGAATCACCCTCGAGGAAATGAACCTTTTAAACACACGTTGAGTTGCAACCTTTAGCTGCCAAATTAATTAATTAAGGTTAAGGTTCTTAATGATCTCGTAATCCGTTCCCAAGGCGTCCATAACCGCGGACACGGCTTTTTGAAAAGATTTACCCTACAGGGGTGTACTAATTTACCCACCGGTACCGTCCGACTCACCTGATTGGCCCTCTTCCGGGGAAGGCCGGCGAGTGGGCGCGGTTAAACCTTTAGCTCGCGTGAGACTATCCAAGAGTCATCTGTGGCGACATGGCAAGTTTACCCAGCCTATTTCAGCCCCTGCCCCCATCGCCACGTCCTAAACACAAATCCTCCACAACATTTTCTTTTCCACTCACACGCAAATGGAAAATCGAACTAGAGGACCCTTGGATACGCCCGAACAAGTTATTCAGTTAAAGGGGATTCCATATGTCCCCACCAATGGTAGCATGCTCAAACCTTGGTTCTAGAGACAAGAACTCGCACTTAGGGGCAAGAGTGGGGCAAAACACCATCCCCGATGGCAACTCACCCAAGCCTTTTAAGCAAATTAATTAAATCCCACACTTCACCACCATGTCCGAGACATTCCATCAACATCAACAATTATGGAATTTAATCAACGGACATAAAGCATTTTACTAAGCATGGCTAAGCATAGCTAAGCATATATCACAACAATTATATCTTGTCTCCGGCCAACACATCAAACCTAGGGTTCATAGGTAGGGATACATGTATTGGTTCGGGGAATAACATGCATACATAGGATACTCTACATCTTGATCAAAAGTGACCTTTGAACCGCATGCAATATTATGGTGGATAAAATAAGTTTATAAAACAATAGGATGCTAGATGCCAAGAAGGTTAGGTTATCTCTTGCCTTGCTGCCGGGGCGTGTAGTACGGCTCGTCGGGGTAGGTAGGGTTAACCTCCACTCCGGAATCTATCGATACCCAAGCAAAATACAGAAGAACACATAAATCACACGAAGACAAGGTGCAATGCTCAAACACATGATGTCATGACAAGTTTATGCAAGATATCATCATTTAAATTTAACTAACAAATTAAATGGAGTTCCAAATAATTAATGCAATTATTTGGTAACAACCCCATATTTATCTTAGTGACCACATTATTTATAAATTATCACATTATTAAAGAAGTGGCTTAAATATGCATGAACATGACATGAATGGATAGGGTTTGTTCTTCCGATCATTTTGATACCTTATTTGTAAATTTTCAATTATCGAAGATTAAATAGTGAAGTAAATAATTATTCGAATTTAATCCATTTAATCATTTAAAGGATAACATCAAATAAATATTTGTGATCATGGTGTGGTATGAGCATGGTTTGATTGCATTTGTTATGTTGATCACAATGATATTTTATTCACAAATTTTGGTTAACTATTTCTCAAGTTATGACTTTTTCCAAATTAGGTATTATTTATACCATTTTAGTAATTCTTAAAATAAAGGTAAAATATAAACTCAAAATATCATTTCAATGATTCTATATTGTAGAGTTTGTTTTCCTGATCAAATTGGTCTTTTATTTGCTATTTTTGAAGCAATATTCAAATAGATAACAATTGTTTTAATTGATTTTAAAACCAAAAAGGAAAAACTTAAAGTCTGGCAGGCCGGCCTCCAAACCGGCCAGGCCGGGCCCAAGGCCGGGCAGTGACCCGAGGCAGCCGGCCTCGTGGCCGGCCCAGGCTGGCGTGCAGGCCGGGGACCAGCCCGAAGGGTCCGGCCTTTTGGCCGGCCCAGGCCAGGAGCACGGCCGGGCGAGCAGGCACGCGCGCGTCGTGAGCGAGAGCAGAGGAAGAGGGGGAGGGAGAGCGGAAGGATGTCTAGGCGGGAGAGGAGCTCACCAGGAGCGCGTTGGAGGGGACGGCAAAGGCCGGGGAGGCCGGACGGCGTCCCGATGGAGCTCGGACGGCGGCGACCGGAGGCGGGGAAAGAGAGGATGGCATGGCCGATTTGGGCGACCCCGCCTCGATTCTGTGCACGTGGAGGTAGAGGAGGAGCCGGCGGAGCTGGTGGGGACTTCGGCTTGCCCCGAGGTGGCCGGAGTCGACGACGAGGCGCGGAGAACGGCGGCGGGGCGGCGTCGGTCTCGGGAGCTAGCTAGGGATCGAGCTCGATCCGGGAAACGGGGAGAAGGAGATGGGGAGAGAGAGGGGGAGCAGGTGAGCGTCGGGCGGCCTCCTTATCCCCAGGGGGCCACGGCAGCGTGCGGGGCAGCTCGGCCACGGCGGCACCGCGGCACTGGCGCCATGCCGTGCGTGCTGTGGCTACAGGAAGAAGGAGAAGAAAAGAATTTGCGGATACCCCTGGCTCCGAATAAAATAATTGCAAACCGGTCCAGCAGCAGACTGTAGCGATTTAATTGAGACACCAGGACATTTTTATAAAATCTAAAAAAATTCATATTTTCCCATATCATCTAGAAACTGCACAAAAATTTGTGTGGCAAAACAAAATGTTTTGCACAACATTTTTTCATAGGATTTGAATAAGGCAAAGTTTAATAATTTCCAAAATATATTTATTTGGAGCACTTAAACAATTCCAAAAATAGTGAAAATATTCATGGAGGCTCCCAATATATTTATGAAACTCCCCACAATCTTATTTGGAATTTTTGGAAAGTCTAATTTGGTTTCAAAAAAATAAGAATTGGTTTGCACCAATTTGAATTCTCAAATTAAAATCTTTGCTTGTCAAAATTGGATTTTTGACAATTGGTCATAATAATTAAACTTGGAACTTCCTGAACAATTTGGAAGTTCAAATTAATTTGGTTTCACCAAGTTAAGCAATTGCATTGAGGTTGAAGATTTTTTTGGGATTTGGATTTGTTCCCTTTTAATTTCTTTCCAAACTTGCTTTATTTTAAGTTAGCAATTTAAATGGATGCCATGATGCAATGTTTGCAAAGCAAAAAGTGAAAATTTGGCCCATATTTTAGTGTACCAAACTGGGGCTGTTACAATTCTACCCCCTTACAGGAATCTTGTCCCGAGATTCTAGAGTAGACGTAGAGAGGAGGGACACATGACTACACGTATCTCCCACGATCTTCTCGATCCCACGAGGATCCTCCTCGGTGTAGTGATTGGGCTAACCAACAGGACATGCCAAAATGGCGGAAAGGACAGAAGGTAGCTTAAGGTGACAGACAAAAGGAACTTTGCCCAAAACCATAAACCATTGGGGAAAACACTAGGAGCAGCTTGACCAAACAAAGGTCGAGCAGAAGATAGGGCAACCGATCACTTTGTTCAGGACCATGACAATACTTCAAACCACCCCGATGCATAGACCGTAGAGATTTGAGGCACCGAGAGGAGAGAGGACATCTTTTGGACTCCATGCTTGTGACATACAAAATGTTTTCATAAGGTTAAAGATTGGGCCTAGTGTGACTGATGAATTCACACACTGTCCGTGTGATTGGGCAAAACTTCGGGTTCACCGCGGAAGGAAGGATATAGCATTGATCCACCGTTAGATAGAGAGATAAAACCTCATAGACGAACTATTACCACGAGATAGATGGACTAGGAGGATTGACCGAGGGACATTTAGTGACTCCGTGGTAATGTTCTCCTTTAGGTTCTGGGTATCGCACCCAGGTTTCGAAATAGCCTTCAATCAATCCTCAAGCGAATGTCGTACTTGAAGATGGAGAAAAGACCACAAGGGAAACTCTTAGATTAAGTTGCACGTGATCCTCAGGGACAGTGGTTGATGTTAAAGATTTAAGAGACTTCGTGAAAAGACCTTCCGGTGAGGTGCGTGAACCACAACACCGAACTTGCCGGGGTTACAACTAGGCCTAGGTCATGCTCTTGATAAACCACCAAGCATCATTTCTGCTTGAGATTCAGATTTGGTTAGGCGTGCGGATATTTCAGACTTGACATGTCCGAGGAAGGAGTTTGCTAAAGTTAACCGAAAGGAAGGATAACTAGATTCTGAAGATATGGGCCACCTTGCCAAGCTCCATGACACGAGGTAGATTGGGGGTTCCATTAGGTCATGATTACGAAGAGGGAATTGAACCAGCATGAACTCCAAACAATGAAGCCCAACTGATTCATGATTGGGAAACACCGGTAAGGCGATGAGATTTGACAAGAACCAACCGGCCAGTGGCATACATGATGGATTTAGAGAACTGGAGGCAACAACCTACCATCTCAACAACAATCCGCACATGCATGACCAACTTGAGATTATTCCCGGGGACACAAGTGAACCTCACTCGGACCTCTGGCGACAGATGTCAACCATTACATGTGGACCAGAGAAGAACACTTCCATCATCCAGAACACATACTACGCGATGACACGAAGATGGTTCGGACAAGCTTCCAATATCACTCGACAACACGGTCAGGGGACAACACGGCAGTACTTCTAGAAAGACATGCAGGATATCACGAACCACCGCGTGTCACGAGTTGTGAGAGGAAACATGCTTTTCAAGGAAAAGATGTGGTCTTGAGAGTTTCGACACGAATCTAACTCGTTGACCGAAGGGGTGCACCTGAACAAATGGACTTGGCAACACCGACAACTCAGCTCGATGATAAGATTACCAGTCAGGCTAAGAGTGCCACCAAAGTCTTTGGATTTCAAAACAATAACAATTGCTAAGAATATCCGATTACCACAACGATATTCATCCTCAACATTCTCGAGCCCGAGTAGCTCGGAGGTAGATGGATAAGGAAGGGTAGGAGCATCACTGCATCAAGTACGTCATGAGACTAAGCACGACCTCTTGATATAAAAGAGTGTGACACTCCAAGGTGGAACGGAACAAAAGCTAGACAAGCTATTACTCCGCGAGTTACAATACTTTGACCTGGTCCGAGAAATGGACAAGGTACCGGAGTTTGTTTCTCCTGACATCCCGAAGTGGAATGTCTTGACGAACCACAAGAATAACATGCATCAGAACACCCCAATGCACGATAAACTTGACTGCCAACAGACAGATAGAGGTCGGACAACAGATTTAGAGTATGAAATAGGCTAACAACAATACCAAAATATTGCAGAAGCCTTTGTTAGCACTCTTCCGACATCTAGTGCCGGAAGGGTTTCACGGACGAGTATTATTGGAGGAATCTCAGACATTGATGGACCACTCGCTAATAGCAATCTTGTCGTGATCCAGATAGTTCCATAACAGAGAGTCTAGCTAAAGCTAGTGACAGAGAGGAGCATTGTTGGGCAAACAATTACGGCTGCAACCTCGAGTTTGAAGACTAACTTCAAATTTCGCCAACCTGATGTAGGGTTTGAATTAACATCAGGGTTCAACGGAAAAGATCTTGGGTTAAAGATCAGCTTCATGCACTGGGACTCACAATAGCATAATGCTCACAAGGGTGACAACCCCCATGAATCATTACACCGGAGCCCTAGCACAATCCGGGACCTTCGGTTCAAGATCTTGGACTAAAGCAAAGGAATTTCTTGACGATCCGCAATACTTCTTCTCTTGGGCTTTAGATTTGGCAGACGATCAGAGATAACCAGTAAACTAAAGGTAGAAGCCAACCCCGTGAACCTAGAGATTTAGAATTTTGCAGACGAGCAGAAGAACCGTTAAATAAAATAGAGGTAAGATGACACCGAGATCAGAGTGAATTGGGTAAGAAGTAAAAAGAATCCTAAGATGGTTTTCACAACTCATTTTTAGGTTAAAAATAATTTTCACGAACTAGAATCGACATCGACCAATAGAAAGGGTTTCCTATAGGCAGTCCTGCTCTGATACCAACTTGTAACGCCCCGACCCCAGAACTATGCAATGAAGCTTTGTGCAACTGGTCATGCTACACAATCGAAGGTTACTGGGTTTACCAATCCCAGGCACAGGCTTGCTCGGAATGGATCATCGGCACGCAACACTTCGATCATGCCATAAGCTCAGAGATAGCTATCTTGCATAATAAAGAGATCAAGACTTGTGGAACAACTAGACATCATAGACTCTACGACACAAAGATTCATATAGCAACTCATATATGAGAAAGATACAAATATTACACACAAAAGGGGTCACAAAACCAACAATTCATCATGCGGAAGTGAAGTAGTGTTGTCTAACAACAAGATGCAAATATAGGGCCTAAGAGGACTACACATAACCATAACCCAGCCAGCTTGTTCCACGGTCCCAAGCTGCCACCTGGGAACCCCGAACTACTCGTCGACGTCCACGAAGAACCCACCTGTGTGCTCGGTGTCGTCCTCCTCTGAAACAAATTAATAAAGGCAGCAAAGAGAGACTGAGTATGACGTACTCGCAAGTTTAGTAGGGCGATATAGGCCCAATGCTGACGGATGCTCTAATGCTGTATAAAGTAGCTAGTTTGCATAAAGCTAGTTTTCCTTTTTAAAAGATGTAAAAGACCCATGGCATCGACTACTCAGAATTGTTTTTCTCAAAAGGGATAAGAGGGTAAACTTCATCTTCGGTTCTCATCGAACCAACTTGTAGCCAGAACATCTCTCATCTCCACCAAAGGCACTCCCTCGAATCACCCTCGAGGAAATGAACCTTTTAAACACACGTTGAGTTGCAACCTTTAGCTGCCAAATTAATTAATTAAGGTTAAGGTTCTTTATGATCTCGTAATCCGTTCCCAAGGCGTCCATAACCGCGGACATGGCTTTTCGAAAAGATTTACCCTGCAGGGGTGTACTAATTTACCCACCGGTACCGTCCGGCTCACCTGATTGGCCCTCTTCCGGGGAAGGCCGGCGAGTGGGCGCGGTTAAACCTTTACCTCGCGTGAGACTATCCAAGAGTCATATGTGGCGACAGGGCAAGTTTACCCAGCCTATTTCAGCCCCTGCCCCCATCGCCACGTCCTAAACACAAATCCTCCACAACATTTTCTTTTCCACTCACACGCAAATGGAAAATCGAACTAGAGGACCCTTGGATACGCCCGCACAAGTTATTCAGTTAAAGGGGATTCCATATTGTCGTGCTGGGTTGCACGGCATATCCATCTAGGATGGAAAGAAGTGTGGGACAAGGCAACGATGGCGCTCGCACTGGATTGGGTAGCAAGCATGCAAACACATGCGATGTACCCAGGTTCGGGGCCCTCTTGTGGAGGTAACACCCCTACGTCCTGACTTTCTTGCTTCTTATTGCTTGATCACAGAGTACAGGCTACAAAGTGCTCCCGGAGCTGTTTCAGGTGGCAGCCGGCTTGAGCTATCGAGCCGGCTGAAGGTCAGAGAAGGTGGTGAGCTCTAGAGTCTGGGACCTTGTGTCCCGGTGTGTACATGTCTCTTGCAGGAGGCTCTAGCCCGCCTTATATAGGCAACGGGCTAGTGTTTTGGGTTACAAGGAAATTACAAGGTTATCCCTATGACACCAACTACTCTCTGGTCCGGCTGGAGCTCGTTTTCATGATTCTGTACAAAGAACGCCCGACAGGAAGTACTGTTCACTGGGAACTGTTATGCGGGGCTGGCCCACTGGTACGAAACTGTCGGTTGGTTGGTCCGGCTCCAGTCCAGCCGGACGTTGGCGTCTGGGTGGACGCAGGCGGCCCGGTCCAGCCGGCGTGATCCAGCCGGCGTGGTGTAGCCGGCGTGGTGCAGCCGGCATGAGGAGTTTGAAGGAGTGAGCTTCTTTGGGGTATCCGGGGTTCATCTCCCCAACACTAGCCCCCAAGATCATGGAGTCTTGCTAGCTTGCTGGGAAGACTTCGTGAGCTTCCCCTTGTCTTGGTTGTCGCGGTCGAAATGTTGAAGTTCGAGATAGTGCCGGCTGAAGCTGGAGCCGGTTGGGGCTGAAGCCGGATGAAGTTGAAACCCGTGTGCGGGGAAAGCTCCGCGAGCTCTCTTGACCTTGGCTGCATGCTGTTGAAGTTGACGATGGCTTGTCCGGCCGCGCGGGGCCGGAACTGAAGTCCTTGGCGGCATCGCATGGCCGGCTTGAGGATTCGGGTCGTGGCTTACGACAGCCACGCTCCCACGTCTTGTCCGTCTGGGGGCTCTTCCCGGGAATCGAGGCAGAGCGCTTCAGCTTCGTCGCTGGGATCTTCTACGGCAACCGTTTGTTAGTGGGATCCTTTGCGGGTGGTTCGGCCGTAACCGCGCACCACGCGGTGTGCGGAGGCACGATTTTTCCCACGGCTCCCCGCTTTAAAAGAGGAAGGAGGGGGGACGGTACATGCTACTGTTCCCCATTCTCCAGCTTGTGCCCTAGCCTCGGCCTTCTTCGAGTGCATCGCATTTCCTCGCATTCTTCCGGCATTTTTTTCTTCTTCGCCGGCGGCGCCCTTTCTCCGACGGGGAATCGAACATCAATGGCGAGTTTGGGAGCTTGGATGGGGTCCAGCATTGATGGTGCGGAGCTCAAGAGGCTCCGTAGTGGGATGCTCATTGGCCGGAAAGAGGAGGTCGGAACCCGTGTTCCTGCCGACGATGAACTTTCGCCGGTCGCGGCGGCGAACGAGTCCGTGGTGTTCTCCTCGCATCTGGCGAGGGGGTTGGCATTGCCGGTGAGCCCCTTCCTCTGGGAGTTCCTTGACTTCTACGGCTTGCAGCTTCACGGGGCGAACAGCATTACGCCGCTCTCCTGCTTCGTCACCCTCTGCGACGCGTACCTGCGCCTCTGGCCCTGCATGGAGCTGTTTGGGATGTTCTTCTTCCTTTGCGCCCAGACTTGCGACAAGAGGTTGCGGGAGTGTGGATGCGTCTCCGTGTCCATGAAGAATGTTCTCTTCCCTAAAGTTCACCTGCTTGAATCTGTCAAGAAGTCGCAGAGCAGCTACTTCTATGTCCGGAATCTCATGACGTCGGACCAGATTGGGCTTCGTCGATTCATGAACTTGCATCCCGCCGACAAGTCCTGGAACCGGAAGGCGCCTGTTGATGAAGATCTGGAGGCGGCCATGATGGATCGGATGAAGGATCTGATCGCAGGCGGGCTGACCTCAAGGGACTTGACTCTGGCCTGGCTGGCCCGACGGGTGTACCCGTTGCAGGCTCGGGTGCACAAGATGTGCTTCTATTCGGGTATCCGGGATCCCACCCGGGCTTGCACGGAGGTCCTGGAGATAAACGAGCTGCGCCGCTGGGCCGGCCAGGTGATTACCGATGTGATCAAGTGGAAATGGTGGTTCGGCTTGGAGCCATTCTCTCGTGCGTGGCGCGCTCCTGTGGTTAGTTTCTTCCGCCGCTTCTTGTCTTGAGTTTCTTCGAGCTGGCTGAGGAATTGATCCGGCTGGCGTGTCTTTGCAGATTTGCGAGCGTTAGAGGGCTGAAGACCTTGGCGCCGTCTTCGGGGAGGACCGGCCCGGTCCCTCCTTGAGGAGAAAATGGCCCCTGGTGAAGAGAGTGCCTCCGCCGGTGAGGCGGACGACGAAGAGACCGCCTCAGATGGTGAGGCGGGCGACGATTCCCCCGTCGCGTCCGATGCGGGGAAGCGATCGAACATGCGTGATGACTCCACGGAGTCGTCTGATGGTGCCGCTGGTGCCAGTGTCGAGGATGATGGCGATGGTGGTCGCGCCGTGACGAGCCCCGCCGCGGCCGACTCTGATTCCGACCGGGCCGCCCGCGGGGGCTCGGGCTTGGAGCGCGGTGAAGTGGCGCCAGCTCCGGCTCCCCGTGGTAAGTCTCCCGCGCCCGGCCTCGCCGAACAAACCAGCGGCTGTGGTGTGCGAGCATTTGTCGATCTCTCCAGTAGCTCCGAGCCGGACTCTGAGGGTTCTTCTTCCGTGCTAGCCTCCAAGCCGGGCGTGTCCAGCCGCAGAATGAAGGCACTGGAGGCGAGCGTCCGGAAGGCTCGGTCGATGCCCTCCCCCCAGATTGTAAAGGAGAGGCGGTCGAAGGCGGCCGCTGACTCGGACGCGGGCGAGAGCATCCGTAAGCGAGGATGATCGTTCATGAAGCGGGGTGCGCTCCCCGCGAAGAAGCTTTCTTCGGCGTCCAGCCGGCCGACTACAGCCGGCTTGACGCCCGCTGGGAAACTCGCGGAGGAGGCACAGGCGGATGCGATCGTGGCCGACATCAGGGCCGAGGTCGATGCTAGGATGGGGAGCAGGCGGATGTTCCTGCCGGTGACGCCAGTGCTGAGGTGATTGGTCAGACTTCTGGTGGTGACTTCATTTATGACTTGAATCCGGATGATTTGGAAAAGGAGTTTTATGCTCGTATGGCCCAGGCGGATTTGGCCAGGGACGCTTTTGACTCTGGTTTGACTGTGGATCAGCTGATGGCCTCGAGGGAAGTCGAGGCGAAGGCGGACGCGGGCGCGGACGCGGATGCCGGGAAGACCACGGAGGCTGGTGTTGAGGTTGAAGGGACGCCGGCCTCCGCGAAGAGGCCGGCCGACGACCTTGTCGTTCCCGTGAAGGGCGCGGAGGCGCCCACCGGTGGCGTGAAGCGCATGCCCGACGACGTGCCGGCTCCTCCACCAAAGCGTTCGAGGAGGAGAAGGCCGGAGGAGCTGGGCACGCGCGATGGGTAAATCTTCGCGTTGAGGCAGAAATTTTTGTAGTCCGTGCTCCTTGTGATGATGCTTTCGTCGTTATGCAGGGAGCCGCTCTCGATTGATGTGGCAGCATCCAGCGTGGTGGTCAAGCCTGCTTCGGAGTCCGCCCCCGAGGCCTTTGCAGCGTAGGCGGCTGGTCCACCTCCAGAGGTGGCGAGGGCGAAGGCGGACGTGGAGTCGGACAACCGGGTGCCGGTAGATGCAGCTCCCCTTGTGGTCGACTTTGACCCTCCGGTTTCTGGTGGTGGTGCCGAGGTGACGGTGGATGCCTTCAAGACAGCTCCTCGGCCGGGCACCGGGGCCGGAAACGACGCCTTCCCCATTCCTTCTTCGTCCGTGGCCGAGACGGCCAAGGACAAGGCCATCGCGGGGGCAACGGCTTCGCTCCCTGGCCCTCGTCAGTCGACTTTGGTGTGCACTCCTCCGTATTCCGGGCCGGTGCCGGCCCGACCTAACGCATCGGGGGAATTCCCCCTCACCGCGCTGGTGGAGCAAAAAGCTAAGGAGCAGCTGGCCAACATCACGCTGCTCCGCTCCTCGATAGAATATGCTTTCGCCGAGGCGGCCAAAGAGGCGACGATGCTCAAGCGGGAGCTTGAGGCGGCTAAAGGTTTGGTTTCCCTTCTCGGTCGTATTCTTCCGTCTTGGTGCCTGGTCTTCTTCTTGTGCGGCTTGATTTGATAACGACTCGGCCTCTTCAGGCGACGCCACCTCCCGTGTCGGCCTGGAGAATCAGCTGGCGGCCTTGGTTCCTCTCAGCACATATAATTCTTAGCTGAAGAAAAAGGATGCTGCCCGTGAACAGGTCACGGCCGATCTCCAGGCGGCAGAAAAGGTGTCGGAGGAGAGCCGCCTAGAGGTTGTCCGGCTGGGAGAGGAGGTGAAGAGGTTGCAGGAAGCTGAGGAGTGGAGGCTGGGCGAGGTCGCGTCCCTTCGGAAGAATGGGGATGATCTGAGGCGCCAGCTGAAGGAGTCCATCGACGCCAATGACGTGCTTGCTCGAACGTCCAAGGAACGTGAGCTCGAGCATGAGCAACTGGTGGGCGGTCTGATTGGGGAGGTTCAGCATGTAAACGAGCTTATCCTTGGTACGTGATGTCTCCTTCTCTTTTATCTCTTGCTTGGAATGTTCTTCTCGGTCTCACCGGCTTGAAATGCAGGCTTTTATCCTAAGGCGGATACCTAGGTCCAGAAGGACACTACCCCGACGCACTCACGGCCAGAGTCTTCTGGTGCTGCTGCTGTGGCTACGCCGTCTGCTTCTTCCCGTCTTCTCCAATTTGATCGAGAGTTCAAACTGCTGAAGGAAGTGGCCAGTAGCGTCCTCGAGAACTTGTGGCCGGATGCTCCCTTGCCAAATGCTCTCCACGACCTGTCCGTCCGGCTCGAAGGGGCATCAGCCAGCATCGACGAGCAGGTGGAGATGGTGGCACGAGGAGGCACCGACATGGCTTTGGCCTTGGTGAAGTCTTGGTATCCGAACGTGAAGATGGATATGCTGGTGGGTGGCTTCCGCACAGGAACGTCCCTTGTGAGCTTGCATCCGGAGATCCTCATGGCTTCAGGGCGGATCGCTAAGGCGGTGGACTTGACGCAACTGGTGCCTGCTGAGCCTTCTTCAACTGTGTCGTCGACTGAGGGTGCCGAAGCCGGCGACACTGCTGCTACGCTTCCCTGACTTGCCTTCTCCCCGGGATGCCGGGTGTATTTGTAGGAGTTGTTATTTTGGGTTGATGACTAGTTTGATCTGCTACTCGTCGTAATGTGGATCTGTTTCTTTGCTATTAATTGCTGCCTTTTGGAACGTTGTCTTTGCGCTTGTTGGGCCTTCGTGCCAGAATTTGTGCTCGTCTTGGTGATGATGATCACCATGTCTAGCCCCCGAATTTTGGGCCGGCTTGAGTATCGAGCCGGGTCGAAATTTTATGTCTTTTGTTCATCTTGCGCTTTCTTCCGTCGTCTTGATGACATGCAGCCCCCGAGTCTCTGACTTGGGGTGTAGTAGTTGGTCGCCCGGGTGTGCGGAGCCGGCTTGTCGGCTGCGCCGCCCCCGGGAATGGTTCCTTTGCCGGCTGACGGCGTGGCAGCCCCCGAGTCCGCGACTCGGGGTGTTTGATTCGTCCGGGTCTGCGGAGCCGGCTTGGCAGCTGCGTAGCCCCCGGGAATGATTCCTTGGCCGGCTGACGGCGTGGCAGCCCCCGAGTCCGTGACTCGGGGTGTTTGATTCGTCTGGGTCTGCAGAGCCGGCTTGGCGGCTGCGCAGCCCCCGGGAATGATTCCTTTGCCGGTTGCCGGCGTGGTAGCCCCGAGTCCGTGACTCGGGGTGTTTGATTCGTCCGAGTCTGCGGAGCCGGCTTGGCGGCTGCGCAGCCCCCGGGAATGATTCCTTTGCCGGCTTGCTCCGTACAGTGGCCGCATGCCGAATTTGCTTTGGTTTGATTTTTGCACTCTATTTTTTGTCTCCTCGGCTTCGCCATCCTTTGCGTTGGTGGCCACGTGTCGCCTGGAGACGGGGCGTTGATGTAACAGCCCCAACTTGGTAATGAAAAATACGAAGAATTTTTTCACTTTTTGGCATCCTTGTTTGCATCATGGCATGCATATGAAACTTGCTATTTCTAAAACATATGCAAGCAACTGAAATGGGGAGGCAAACTTCCCAAGCAATCCAAACCAAATGCAATTGCTCAACTTGTCAACCAACTCATTCTTGGACTTCCAAATTGTTTAGGAAGTTCCAATTTTCTTCTTTCACCAATTCTCAATTTCCAAATAATTGTCAAATGAGAAATAAATATGAGGATTCAAATTGGCTTAATTCAACTTCTATTTTTGAAACCAAGTTAAACTTTCCAAAAATTCAAACTAAAATCATGGGGAGCTTCAATGTTATTGTTAGAGCATCCATGAATATTTTCAGTATTTTTGTAAATGTTTAAGTGCTGCAAATAAATAGAAATTGGAAATTGTCAAAAATGATTATATTTAAAAGTTGTGAACAAATGTTGCCCAAAACATTTTATTTTGGACCACCAAATTTTGTGGAGGTTCTAAAGGTTAAATATAGCTTATATGAATTTTTGCACATTTTATAAAAATGTTTAGGAGCCCGAATTAAATCCATAAAAATGTCTTTGGACCTTGTTGTAATTATTTAAGTTTGGACCAGGGGGTTTTCGCAAAATCCTCTTTCCTCTCCACAGTGGCCGACGGCACTGGCGCCATGCCGCCGTGCCCCCACCTGTGGTCGTCGCCCACTCGTCCCCCGTGGCCAAGACGCCCACGACGAGGACCCCCACCTGCTCTTCACCCCGTTCCCCACTCACATGCTCCCTCATCGTGCTCTCTCTCCCCTCACGAGCTCCTTCCCTGCCGCCGTGGTGTCGAGCTCGCCGCCGTCAACCCGGTGCACCCCGGTTAGATCGAAGCGGCTAGGGAGGTCTGCCGCGTCTCCTGCTTCCTCTCCACCGGAGGAATCGGGCTGGGAGGCCCGACGCCGACGTGTGCGTCCTTGTCATTGTCATCCGCGGCCGCCGCGCACCGGAGTCAATTTCCACCGATTCCGCCCGCCCCTCGCCGCGTCGGTCACACCTCCGAGCTTAGGGTGAGGCCCGCAACTCTTCTAGTCCCTCCGCTTTTCCTCTCCCTCCCCCTCGACGCCGATTTGTTTGCCATCGGACGCCGGCGTCACCGCACCGTGCCCCGGCCTGGCCGCTGCTTGGGCCAGCCTAAGGCCGGACGGTTCAGGCTAGCGCCCGGCCTGACCCCTCGGTCTGGGCCGGCATGAGGCCGGCCGCTTCTGGAACCCTCCCGGCCTGCCAGCCCGGTCCGGGCCGGCCAAAGGCCGGCGCCTTCGGGCACCCGCCCGGCCTGGCCGGCTTGAGGCCGGCCTGCCAGGGAAAATGGTTTTCCCTTTTTAATTTGAAACAGATTTAAAGAATTAATAACAAATTGAATATTGGTTCAAATTTGACAAACAAAATTTCAAAATGTTCAGAAAAATAAACTCTACAAGATAGAATAATTGTTTTTGTCTTTTGAAATTATAATCTTGCTGTTATTTATGAATTCCTAAAAATGGCATGATGATACCTAATTTGGGAAAATCATATTTCGATATTTATTTAACCAAAAATTGTAAATAAAATATCAAAGTGATCGTCATGTCAAATACTACTCAAACATGCTAATATCATGTCATGATCACAAACATTTAATTAATGTTATTCATAAGTTGATTTAAAGGATGTAAATCCAAATAATTATTTAATTTGCTATTTATTCTTCGGTACTCAGAAAATTACAAATGAGGTATCAAAATGATCGGAAGAGCAAAACCTAACCATTCATATCATGTTCATGCATATTTGAGCCACTTCTCTAATAATGTTTAATAAGTTATAAATAAGGTGGTCACTAAGATAAATATGGGGTTGCTTCCAAATAATGGCACTAATTATTTGGCTCTCCATTTAATTTTGCTTTTAAATTTATATAATGGTATCTTTGCATCAATTTGACATGTCATCATGTGATTGAGCATTTCACCTTGAGTTCATGTGATTTATTTGTTCTTTGCATTATTTTTGGGTATCGATAGATTCCGGAGTCGAGGTTAACTCTACCTATCCCGACGAGCAGTACTATACGCCCCAGCAACAAGGCAAGAGATAACCTAACCTTCTTGGCATCTAGCATCCAATTGTTTTACAAACTTATTTTATCCACCATAATATTGCATGCGATTCCAATGTCTCTTTTGATGAAGATGTGGAGTATCCTATGAATGCATGTTTATCCCCTGAACCATCACATGCTTCCCTTCCTATAAACCCTAGGTTTGATGTGTTGGCCGGAGACAAAGATATAATTGTTGTTATATATGCTTAGCCATGCTTAGTCAAATGATATATTGTTGTCCGGTGATTTATTTCCATTATTATGAATGGTGGTGGAATGTTCGGACATGATGGTTACTCGTGGTGGATAATTAATTTGCTAAAAGGCTTGGATGAGTTGCCATCGGGGATGGTATTTTGCCTCATTCTTGCCACCTAGGATGAAAGTGCTTTTAGCTAGAACCAAGAACCGAGTGTGCTGCCATTGGTGGGTGTATGGGCGCCTTAGTAACTGAATAACTTGTGCGGGCATATCCAAGGGTCCTCTAGTTCGGTTTTCCATTTGCGTGTGAGTGGAAAAGGAAATGTTGATGAGGATTTCTGTTTAGGGTGTGTCGATGGGGCAGGGGCTGAAATAGGCTGGGTAAACTTGCCCTGTGGCCACAGATGACTCTTGGATAGTCTCATGCGAGGTAAAGGTTTAACCGCGCCCGCTCGCCGGCCTTCCCCGGAAGAGGGCCACTCAGGTGAGCCGGACGGTACCAATGGGTAAAATAGTACACCCCTGCAGGGTAAATCTTTTCGAAAAGCCGTGTCCGCGGTTATGGACAAAATCTTGGGAAAGGCGGATTAGCTCGTAGAGAACATTAACCTAATTGATATGGTAGCTAAAGGTTGCATAATCAACTTGTGATAAAGGTTCATTTCCTCGAGGGAGTGCCTTTGGTGGAGATGAGAGGTGGTTATGGCTACAAGTAGGTTCGACGAGAACCAAAGATGAAATGTTACTCTCTTACCCCTTTCATGAAAAATATTCTGAGTAGACGGTGCCATGTGTCACTTATGACTTGTTTATGAAAATTAGCTTTATGCAAAAATAACTACATATACAGCTTTAGAGCCTCCGTCAATCATTGGGCCTATATCGCCCTACTAAACTTGCGAGTACGTCGTACTCAGTCTCTCTTTGCTACCTTTCTATTTGTATTTCAGAGGAGGACGACACCGAGTAGCTAGGTGGGTTCTTCGTGGACATCGACTAGTAGTCCGGGGTTCCCAGGTGGCAGCTTGGCACCGTGGAACAAGCTGGCTGGGATCTCTTATCTGTAGGCCTCTTAGGCCATATTTGCATCTTGTTGTACTAGACAACACTACTTCGCTTCCGCATGATGTACTGATGGATCTGTGATCCCTTTTGTGTGTAATTTGTATCTTTCTCATATATGAGTTGCTATATGCTTTTGTGTCGTAGAGTCTGCAATGTGCCAGTTGTTCCACAAGTCTCGGTCTCTTTACTATACGTGATAGCGATGTCTGAGCTTATGGCATGATCGAGGTGTTGTGTGCCGATGATCCATTCCGAGCACACCTGCCAATGTGTTTTGGCCTGGGATTGGTAAACCCAGTAACCTTCGATTGTGTAGCATGACCGATTGCACAACGCTTCACTGTATAGTTCTGGGGTCGGGGCGTTACAGTTGACGGTTGACCTACCTTCGCGTTCCCTTATAAGTAGCGGTGCGGGTGCGCTTTTCTTGCCTCATCCTCTCTTCCACTTCGCTCCTCTTCATCTAGGTATGGCACCAAAGAAAGAGATCAGGGTGGACTCTCCTGTTGTGGCTAAACGCGGTCGGGGTCGTCCGCCGAAGGACACTGGAGGATCCTCCAATGCGGCAGCAAAGCGCGGCAGGAGCCGGCCGCCAAATCTTGGACCCCACGGCGGCGGCGGAGATGCCGCCGTTGCGGCGACTGGGGGTAATCGGAGCCCCTCTCCTGCCCGCTCGGAGTCTCCGGCAGGTGGCTATTGGGACGATTTCCCCATTTCAGAGTTCATCTTGACACTGTATGAGCCCATCCAGCGCATCCAGTGGCTTCCTCGGGCCGTCGCCGATGCACTAGAGGGGGAAGGCCCCTTCAGGTTCCTTCTTCACCGGGTTGGAGCTCGTCAGGGGCCTTGGGAGGTGCTTGCTCGCGTCGTCGTCAGTCAAGAAGGTGAGGAGGTTCGCCCGCAGGCTGAGTTCTTCTCCGGCTGGAAAGCTTTTGCCAAGTTCTTCCGCTTGGAGCCTCCCTTCATCGTCCGCTTCTAGCTGAAGCGCCAGACTGGGGTCTTCTACATCAAGGTCTTCGACGGCTCCTTGTGCCTCAAGGAATGGGAGGAGAGCGATGACGATATGACTCCACCTCCCGCTTAAGTTTAGGTTATCTTGCGGCCGGCTTGGCCTGTAGGTGAGGTTGTCCGCCTGTGGACTTCCTCCTTTTGCTCCTGTAATCTGCTTCCGATTGTAAGCCCTTATCCATGATGTTGAATGTCACTCGCTTTTGTTCTTGCATTTGTGTGCTGATGACCGGCTTGATCTTTTACGCATCGTCCTGTGTCCGGGTTGAGATCTCCCAAGCCAAGAAGCGGCATTTTTGTGCGGGGGATGAAATGACGAAGTGGTTATCTTGCTCTTTTGATTATGGAGAATACTTTTATTTCGCTTAGCTCAATTTTACACTCGCCTGTAGCCTTCCCCGCCGCCATTCATGTGCACTTCACCGTCTAGCGGGATCATGCACACTACTATAACGTTATGGTCTGGTTTGTTGGGCCAGGGTTTTCTCACCCGGCAACGATTTCTATTTCTTACATCTTTCGCATACAGTCGGCCTCCAGCTTATTCTCTTGCCGGCCTTAACCAGATCCGAAGAGTTAGCCGTTTAGCGTCGTGTAGTTCATCATCCGTAATAGGAGAAGAGGTTGCCGACTACCGGCTTGGCCGAGTTTCCAGAATAGCGATTTTTTAGCCGGTAGTACTTTCCTTTGAGCGTTTTTCACGTGGTTGGCACCCTCCAGCTTATTCTCTTGCCGGCCTTAACCGGATTCGAAGAGTTAGCCGTTTAGAGGTTAGTCACGCTACACGGCCGCTGAAGGCAAGCTTGCCGGCTGCCGGAGCAACCGGAAGTTTAAAAAGGGAAATGCAGAAAAATTGCGAAAAAACTGCTCATGTGCTCATCATTCTCATTCCTTTATTGATAGCATGGGTGATACATACATGGTTCTTTCTCAAGTGTAGAATCGACGCAAGAGTGAAGCATTCCATGGCCTTTCCGTTTCATCGCCTTCCTTGTCCATCGTGTCCTTCTTGTGCTCGCGGGCGTCGATCAAGTAGTAGGCATTGTTGATGAGCGCTTTGCTTACGATGAATGGTCCCTCTCAGGGTGATGATAGCTTATGCATGTTCTTGGTGTCTTGAATTAGTCGGAGCACGAGGTCGCCTTCGCGAAAGCGGACTGGCCTGACTTGCCGGCTGTGGTAGTTGCGTAGTTTCTAGTGATATATCCCTGACCTTGACTCGGCGAGTTGGCGCGCTTCTTCGAGTAGGTCCATCCCGTCTTCATAGGCTTGTTTAGCTTCTGCTTCCATGAACAACACAATTCGAGGCGCGTCATGCTCGATGTCGGTTGGCATGATGGCTTCACCTCCGTGGACAAGGAAGAAGGGGGTGAAGCCGGTTGAGCGATTCAGAGTTGTCCTTAGGCTCCAGAGGACGGATGGTAGTTCTTCTTCCCACGCGCCGGCTGCCCGTTCAAGCGGTTCAAACAACCGAGGCTTGATGCCGGATAGAATGAGGCCGTTTGCCCGTTCAACCTGCCCATTTGATTGCGGATGTGCGACGGAGGCGACGTCAAGCCGGATGCCGGTCCTGCCGCAGAACCTGGCGAATTCTCCCTTGACAAAGTTTGATCCGTTGTCCGTGATGATGCTGTGGGGGTAGCCAAACCGGTAAATGATGCTCCTGAAGAACTTGACGGCTGTTGGTCCATCCAACTTTTTGATCGGCTTGGCTTCGATCCACTTTGTGAACTTGTCGACGGCTACCAGCAGGTGTGTCATGCCGCCACTGGACCTCTTCAGCGGACCGACCATGTCCAGTCCCCAGACGACAAACGTCCAGGTGATTGGAATTGTCTTGAGTGCTGAAGTCGGCGTGTGTTTCTGCGTTGCGAATCATTGACAGCCATTGCAGAGTCGGACCAATTGGTCTGTGTCCGCCAGCGCAGTCGGCCAGTAGAAACCATGCCTTAACGCCTTGGCCACGATTGCTCCTGATGACGCGTGGTGGCTGTTACATCCCAAATGTATAATAAGAATTAACAAGACCCAAAATTCAGAACCAACAAAAACTTTTTTGAATACTTCACTAATGAGTGTGTTTCTCTTTATATTGTTCCGTTTGATTTTGTGAGACTTGATGTTTATGCTTGTTTGACTAGTAAACATCAATCCAAGAACCCAACCCAAGTAAAAATATATTAAACTTGGTGCTCATATTATGGCAAGAGTAGATTCCATATACCTTTTTCCAATCTTATTTTGGCCAACTTCCCTTTCAAAGATGTTTCGGTTTCAGCAACAACCAAAAATACCCATTATTTGGGAAAGTAAAAGTAAAAGTATTCCAAAATTTAAGTGTTCCCAAAACTATGGAGATCTATATAATATCTCCTGCCTATTCTCAACTCAGTTATTATTGTGCAAATATCAACATCTTTTATTTTAATACTCCTAATTTTGAACACCCTTTTGAAACTAATGCAAGTGGGAAGTATACTGCCCATATATTTTCGCAACCCTTTGGAAAAATATCAAATTATGGAGTTGAGATTTTCCAACATCATACTTGTCATGGTGATATTTGACAACCATCCCACCACCTAACTCAGTATTTGAAAATTGTTGACAACTTATATGGTTTGCTTGTTTGGCTCATGTTTGTGTTGATTGTTTTATCTTGTTGTGTTGGTTTGCTTGTGTGGGTAATTAATCAGAAAGTGCTTGACCATTAAATTGAAAGCACAATTGACAACAATTTGGAATGTGACTTAAATAAAAACAAAACTCCTGAAATCAGTAATGATTTGAAATTAAGATCATGAGTTAGAGAAATGATCTTAATAAATTATTCTATCTACCTAACTCTCTATTCTTTCAAACAAAATTCAGAGAGGTGATGATATGCTCACTCTCATTTTATCCATAATGCTTTTCTCTCTTAATTAAATATTTACAAAAATCTATATTCAAATCCTATTCCCTTCTTTCACATTTTAGGACATCAAATGCACCATGTTGTACCTGCAAAATAAACACCAAATTAGGACCACAAATCTTGATAAATACATATGAAGCAAATTATGCAAATAATTCAAGGAAATTCAAATTTAAAAGTGGTTCACACATTTCGTCGAACAGTTGGTGGGCAGCATTGAGTTCTTCCCCAAATCAATCTCCAATTCGATTGATTTCGTGCAAATTGGAGCTAAGCACTGCACCCACATGCTCCTCTCACCTCACTAAGGATCACCAAGCACCAGAGAGCACATGGGGCAGGCCAATTTGGCCGCACCGTTCGTCAACGCCAGGGAGCAGAGCTCCTATGGCCATGCCGTCCTGTCTCCACTATAAAGGAGGCAGCGTAGCCGCCCAGCTAGCCCAGCACCGTGCCCCCCTCTCTCCCTTGCTCTTTTGCTTCTGTAGGCACGAAAACACCAGCAAGACAGCGTCCACTCGCGTGCAATGCACGCGCCCGTGCTCCCTGTTCGCCATGGCCGACCCGGGGACACCGCGGTCGACCCCGCCGCTCCACTGCACCCCTTGACGCGTGGCCGCTCCCAGACGCCCCCAGCTCACCTGCGGCCCCCCAGACAGCCTCCGGCATCCTCTCCCATCCCCTAAACCGCGCATGAACTCCGACCACCGTGAGCCGAGCTTCGGGCTTAAATAGAGCACCGAGCTCTCACTTCCTCTCCACCCCGCACCCTCTCCTTGCCATTTGCACTCCCATGCCTCCTCTCTCCCACATCCAGCAAGATCCACCCCTCCCTCGTCCTCTGCCGGCGAGGAACGCGAGAAGTTCATCTCGGTCCCGTGATCTTGCCGCGACGATTGCCGTCGACTCCGTCCATCTCTCGTCTCCATTTCTGCACCATAGTCTTTGCCTCCTCAAGGTCTAGCTCTTTGACACCTCCGTTTACTTCCAGGGACACCGGAGCTTCGGAGGCCGTGGCGTGCCCGTCGCGGACGTCCTCGACCTCGCCGTCGTTTGGAAGCTCCCCATCAAGAACCGCTGCCATCCCCATCGACCCCAAGCACCCTCAACTCTTATGCACCCTCCGCATCGCCTCCCGCAGCCCCCACGGTGAGAACCTGCTCCTCCCCGTCGAATCCATGCCCATTTTGGCGTTCTGGACGTCCTGAGATAGAAGACGCACAGAATCCGTCGATCTCGCGATCAACGGCCACAGTAGTCTCCCGCCCGAATTGAATTTTCTGGAATTCTGTTAAGTCAGGGAAAAACAGTGTTAACTAGCTCACTTTAAAAATCTTTTCCCGACAATCCACTTTACTAAAAGTGATAAAACTGGGCTTGCTGGAAATAGGAAAATCTCTACCTTCATAACCTGCAAAACTATTACTGTTTTGAATGGTTAAAGTTAACTAATTTGCTAGATAGTTTTGCTATCCAGTGTAGTCCTTCTGTTTTATCTGAAGAAAACGGCTGTCCTGGAAGGTTATGGCTCTGATGCTATGTTTGCATGCATCTACTGCCCAATTCCTCTTTCTTAAATTTAGTGAAATAAATTGTGTTAGAATCTATAGACTATGTAGATTACAGGGAAACTTGTTTGGTTAGATTTGGAATAGCTTTTCTATATTTAAAATCTAGGCAAAGTTGCTATGTTCAATCTGTTTTCAGGATTTCCTGAAAACTGATAAAAGGTTCTGTTTTAAACTATTAATAACATTTACCCTAGATTTAGTTAGAAATTGATATTTGTATAATATGTTAGTATGGTTAGTGTACTGACATGATCAAGTGGTGTGACCCCTAAAAATAAATTTTATATAAAGGATATAATCTAAGGATAATGGCTAAGCAATATTTCCTCCACATGAAATAACAAAAAGTTGCCATCTTCCCATGCAAATTCCCATTAAGCTAGAGGCCTAAAAATAGTAAACTTAATTTATGTAGTTAGTACAGCATGCCACCTTTTCATATATACAGGCCATGTTCCTTTTGAACCTTCCAATTCAAAATAAAAATGACAAATGTGTTGGCTTTAACTCAAAGACCAGAAAGGTTATTTTGGTATCATCTTTGGGAGATGTTTCCTAGAGTTTGGGTTATCGAAAAGTTGTAAACTAAAATGTTCTGGAAAGCTTATGAAATCCTTCAACTCACCAAAGTGGGTTCGTCTCATTTAGATTAGTAAATAAAGAGTAGTATTAAAAATGCCACAGGAGGTATAAAATGTAAACTTGTTTGTTTCTGATACTCAAATGATCCAAATGATGTCGAACCAATTTTTTTAGCTTAGTACTGTGATCACCTAGCTCCTCTAATTTTTGTAGAATTAATTAATTATTATTAATTAATTGGCATCTGTTGAAAGTCAGAAAGCATTTCTGGACTAAATTTTTTTTCGCTAAGTGTCCACTGCTCCGATCGAACACCGCCGCCTGCCTCCCTCCCTCCCCGCTCGCGCCCGCGCCCGGCCGTCCTCTCCGCCCGGCCGTCCCTCCTCCCCTCCTCCTCCCCGCCGCGCGCCGTCCCTCCTCCTCCTCTCCCCGCCCACGCCCGGCCGTCCTCCTCCCTCCCCGCTCGCCTTCATCCTCCCTCCCTGCCCGCGGCTGGCCTCCTCCTCTCCCAACGCACCCGTCGTCTCCGCGCCGCGGCCGTCGTCCCCGCGCCCGGCCTCCTCCTCCCCTCCTCCTCCCACGCCGGTATGCCCTCCTCCCTGGTCCGATCCCCTCCTCCCCTTAGGGCGTTCGACAAAATGCCGAGCCCATATCTTGCCCATTTTTTTTCATATTGCTGCTGCTGATTGCTACTATGTTGTGTTCTTTGCTGCTGCTGATTGCTACTATGTCCCGTAACATTTTTTCATAAATTTTAGTTTTCAAATTTTCTGGCTGAAATGCTCTACAATTTTTTAGAAATCCAATTATACTTTGATTAATCTGAAAATTGTATAGTATGTCAATGATAGATATACCTTGCTCCTGTAAAATTTCCAAAATTTTCAGAGCTCGGTTGGTTCACCAAATAAATTGAAATCTGCTGCTGCTAAAATCAAAAATGCAAAATGCAAAATGAAATAGGGTTAGGGTTATGGTTCAGCACAATGCAAAATCAAAAATGGAATGCAAAATACAAAATTAATAATTTCTTGTATGCTGCTGGTGGTTGGTAGTTGCTGGTGATACTTGAAATAAAAAGGATCAACTTTCGAATAAATTTTAATTTTCAAATTTTCTGGCAGAAATGCTCTAAGATTTTTCACCAATTCAATTCAACTCTGATTAGGCTGAAAATTTTATAGTATGTCAACAATACATATACCTTGCTTGTGTGAAATTTTAAAAAAAAATCAGAGATAGTTTGTTTCACAGAAAAAAATAAAATCTGCTGCTGCTTTAATTTGGTGACATATGAATAAATTAATTTTTGCTACTTTCAGCAGGTTGCTACTGCGTGGTGCTGCTACTGCTTGGTGCTTGTAGCTATTTGGCAAGTTTCTACAAGGCAGATGGCATCCGTTGATCAAAATCCCGAGTTGTGTGCGGGTGTAATGAATGTTTGCTATATGTGATGAATGTTTGTGTGCCGGAGTTGTGTGCCGGTTTTGTTGTCAATTTGCCGGAGTTGTGTGCCGGTTTTGTTGTCAATTTGCCGGAGTTGTGTGCCGGTTTATATGTGTGATGAATATGTTTGTATCTTGCCGGGGTTGTGTGCCGGTTTTTTGCTGTGAACTTTGCAGGGATTTTAGATGAGTGTCGATGTTTTGCCGAAATGTCAATTCATTTCCATTTCGGCAAATTTTCGGCACTCCTATGGCCAAAAATTAGCAAAGGTCATGCCGAATTTTTCCGCAAAAAATTCTGCATGACCTTTGCTAATTTTTGGCAATAGGAGTGCCGCCGGAAATTTGCCGGAACGGAAATGATTCGACATTTCGATAAAACATCGGCATATGTATTTTTTTTTGTTTCTTTTAACTAACACGTTCCATTTTGCTATCACACGCAGAACACATGGCTAACAACGATGAGGCCGGAGCTTCTTCTCGGCAGTTAAGCGTGGAAGAACTAGCCAGAGAGAAGAACGCGGACTTCTGGAGCTACTATGATGAGCCGACCGGGGATGTTGCCGAGGGCGCCAATAATAGTGGCGCTGGGGATGGCGACGAGGGCGCCAATAATAGTGGCACCGAGGATGGCAACGATACCACTACTAGTGGCGCCGGGGATGGCGACGCGACCACTGATGGCGGAGAACGCACAGATGGTAGCCAAGCCAAAAAGGCTAGGAAGGAGAGGAGTAAGAACAAGGTCCGGGCCTTGAGGCAAGCGATCACCCAAGTGTCGTCGCAGGGTATGGCCCCCAAGTGGCATGCATCCTTCGAGAGGTCATCCCGGTCTATGAGGATAACATAAGGGATGCTAATAAAGCGGGTTTGCGCCTCCGCCTCATCAAGAGGCTGCACGAACGGTATGAGTTCCCGCCGGCCTATAGGGCCGATGAAGACGGTAATCATGATATGAAAAAACTCAATGCCGTCAACAACTTTGCCCTCACGAAGATGAGCAAGGCCTTGTCCAGCTGGAGATCTAGGGTCAAAAAATTGATCGAAGACGATAAAAGTCCCGAGGAGATCTGGAACAAGGAGCGGGTCAATGAAGAAGACCTTAGGATTTTCCGGGGCAGGCTTGGACTACCTGTATCGAAGAAAATGAGTGAATGGGGGAGGTGGATGAACTCGAAGAATGTAGGTCACCACCATCTCGGAAGTGGTGGTTATTTCGCGGCAGAGCCCAAATGGGAGAAGCAGGACGCTGAGTGGGCAGAAAAGGGCATCCGTAACCCCTACGACAAATTTAAAGACAAGCAGACTAAAAAAATTGTGAGGGCTCGGTTCACGGAGGACCCAGTTACCAAGGAACTTAAAACAGATCCTGCTGTCGTGAAGTTCCAAAAGGCTCTGGAGGATATAGAAAGTTCTAGAGCCGTGGATGAGAGCTCCTCCCAGGGATCGACGAAGCCCGTGTGGGACACTCCATTCAACGCGGCGTTGAACAAGGTCAAGGGGCGAGATCTAGACAAGCCACCGTCAGGTGGCCGTGTTGTCGGCCATGGCAAGGTCCTATGGTGTGAATATTATGCCGAGGACAAGGAGACGCGGAAGGAGAGGAACTAGTGGCCAAGGCGCTCGTCGGTTTCCTTCCGTCGTGACCTCGGTAACGGATTGGATCGACGGAAGTCGATAAGGGCCGTGTCCAGTGCCCAACTTTGGAGGCAACACGGCCAACACCGCGTCGGTGGCTTCGTCCGCCAACACCGCGCCGTCACCTCCACCTGTTCGGGATAATCTGCCGGTCCACACTACGCCGTCGCCTCTTTCGGAGAATTCGTCGGCCGGCAACCCCCCAAGTGGCACCCACTCCGACTCCGTGTCGCAAGCCGTCGGCGGTGTCTCGACAATGGCCGAGCTCGACGCCCTCATGGTATCTAAGCGTTGTAGGCTCAACACATATTACTTCATCCATTTTGCCTTTGCCTTGCATCTCTAACGCCCTACATGCATGTTCTTCGCAGGGCGACACTAGATGCACTCTCCTACACCATGTGAATGGAGAGTTGAAGGATGTTGCTAGGGCTACCATCATTGCGCCCAAAATTCGCATGCACCACAACACGCCGATACCTGATGGCTTCTTTAAGGTTTCACTGATTAGGGTGTTCTCGGGCTGCAATGAGGTGGATCCTCCTTATCAACCCGTGAGAGCCGAGGACCATCTGCTCCTCCGTGAATGCATCCCCTGGGCCATGGTATGGCCTAAAACCCAGATCCGTCTAAGCCCGGACACTCCATAGGCAACACCGCAAGTCGGGTTGGGGCAAAACCCTGTCAAGGCCATCGCACCAGCACCACCACAACTTAAAGAGCCCGCAGCACAGAAAGACAACATCTTCGATGACTGCTACTTCGATGATGACCGTTGCGACGATGGAGGATTAATGGCTCCTCTTGATGAACCGCCGACTGCTCCGCACATGCACGAGCCCGCTGGTCAAGCAGATAAAGGCGCGTGCACGAAGTGTCTGTTCGATTCTAAAGAGACGCCTCCGGCCGACGACTTCACGCAGAAAGAAGCAACACAAGCTATCCTGAGCCCCAACATACTACTTGGGACCTGTCGTGAAGCGCTAGCAGCCGGAGGAGGCATCCCTCCGAAGCCTAAGAAGGGGCGGAAAAGAACTAGGAAGAGCGACTATGCATCCGCCAGCCAGCCGTCGCTGCCTCCAAAGCCGCAGCAGGGTGCCAATGCCTCTAGCAGCCAGCCGGCGGCTCCGCGGCCGATCCGGTTTAAGGACGGACCAGGACCGAGCAAAGATGTTGCGCGAGAAATGCATATTGCGGGTCGACCGATGGTACCACCTGGTGTGCTCCAACTCATGAGTGGGGATATGCAGATGCTGCATGAGCGTGTTCTGACACGAGAGCTGGATCTTCTTAAAATGAAAGATCCAACACACCCGCACCCGCTCTTCACTGCCAAGGTGCCAGAGGCAGTTGATGGCTTTTGCAAACAAGAGCCGGCGGATTTGCTGTTCGTGCGATTTGATGACATCTTCGAGATGTTTAACTTGAAGCGGCTCCATCCTCATTTAGTCCGCTTATTCTGTCTTAGTACAGCCCACCAGGTCCTAAAAGAGAAGATCGGGGGCGTCGCGATAGCGGACCCCTACTACATGATCGAGACCAACTTCAGAAGCCATGAAGGCTGGCAATTTATGTCGAGACACCTCGAAGAAATCATGGTGGAGAATAAGTGGAAGGATTACATTCTCTTGCCTTACTATCCCGAGTAAGTAGTCATTATATATGCCATAATGAAGATGCTTCATTAGATTTCTATCATTATTTTTCTAACACTCTGTCTAAATTGTTTTGCCCAGAGACAAGTATTGCGTCCTGCTCGTTCTTTGCCCGAAATATTCTGTAGTCACATATTTGGACTCGGGTAGGGAGGACAAACTGAAAGACTACACCAACCTCAAGAAGGCTCTGGATAATGCTCTAGTTGGCTTCAGTATGAGGGGAGGCGTCTTCAAAAGGAAGAGATCTGGAAGAGGAGGTGTGGTATCATTCCACCACATTATCAACTTTGCGTGCATCACGCAACCAAAGAACAGCGAGAGGGATGCCTACTACGCCATCCATCAGATCCGTGCCTTCGTATGGGATGCAGAGCAACTCAAGTTGCCAGAACAACTACAACGCTGGGCCGAACACTTGGCGACGATCCAAGATCATGATCTCCAACAAGAATTCTATCGCATCCAGGAGACGTTCGCGCGGATCATTGTACACGATGTCTTCACTGTTGGCGGCATTTTCTACTACGATGGCGCTCCACTCAATAATGCGGAGGTGGAACGGCACTTAAAAGCACAAGGCGACATCCGGCCCTTCACGACGAAAGACGGCGTCCGCCCCTTCCCGGCCCCGAAGACCGTCGATGCCTAGCTTATCTAGATGTCTTAGCTTATGTTCAAACAATCGATGGAATTCGTGTTGTAATTAAACATTCTTTAGTTTGTAATGTGATGAACGAACTTGCTACTCGATTCCGATGGGATGTATGTGATGTATATAATTTTGTCTACTTATACCTATTTTTAGTTATAATGCGTGTGATCTATGTATTATGTATATTGTTCTGCAAATTGTATTATAGAATATGTCTATATAAATACCTATATTAGGATCTGTATAAATACGCAGTATATAAAATAATACAGAAAAACATAGCCGTGGCGCACCACAAAGCCTAGCCGTGGCGCACGTTAGCCATGGCGCACATATGCTTCTGCGCCACAACGGGGTGGTGCGCCACGCGTATTCCTCCTTAGCCATGGCGCACATATGCTTCTGCGCCACAGCTAACTACTCGTGGCGCACCAGGACCTGTGCGGCACGGCTAACGAAATATACCCGTGGCGCACATGGGTGCCGGCGCACATGGGTGCCTGCGCCACGGCTATATATTACCCGTGGCCTGGCAATCCGTGGCGCAGACCCCTGCGCCACGGGTAAGCCATTTTGGTGCGCCACGGGTAAGCTTTTCCGTGCTAGTGGAAACCAGAAAAGATACAAGTGATCCTGTCAATGGAGGAGCCAACTAACCTCAAAGGAGTCCAGCAACTGGCCGGTCGCGTCGCCGCACTCAGCAGGTTCATCAGCAGATTAGGAGAAAAGGCACTTCCGTTTTATCAGTTGTTGAAGAAAGTTGACAACTTCGAGTGGACAGAAGAAGCTCGCCAAGCATTCACCGAGCTCATGTGGACCCTGTCAACAAAACCGGTCCTAGTGGCACCTCAGGAGAAGGAGCACCTGTACCTGTACCTAGCCGCGACTAGACAGGTAAAAGTACATGGTATTCAGTGCCCGATTTATTATGTCAGCGAAGTACTGTCGGCTTCCAAGCAGCGGTACCCACATTATCAGAAGTTGGCGTATGGAATATTCATGATAGCACGTAAGCTCAAGCACTACTTCACCGAGCACCATATCACAGTACTGACGGATGCACCCTTATCAGAGATACTCAACAACCCAGAAGCAACAGGACGAGTAGCCAAATGGGGAATTGAGCTATCACCCCTAGATATCACCAATAAACCCAGGGACTCACTCAAGTCCCAAGCCCTGGTAGACTTCCTCGCAGAATGGATAGAGACACAGACTCCGAGCCCTCCAGACCTATCTGATTCCTGGATCATGTACTTCGACGGGTCAAAGAGGCAAGAAGGAGCCGGAGCCGGGGTCATCTTGATATCCCCCAAAGGAGACAAGCTGAAGTACATGCTGCAGATGAACTTCAAGAAATAGTCCAACAATGAAGCTGAGTACGAGGGCCTGCTGCATGGCATGCGCATGGAAAAAGCCTGTGGGGCAACGAGACTCATGATCTACGGGGACTCGAACCTTGTAGTCCAGCAAACGATAAAGGCCTGCGACGCGGTGTCAGACAACATGGCAGCATACCGTGATCTATACAATATTCTGGAAGGAAGTTTTGACGGGTGTGAGCTATGTCACATCACACGAGGAAGCAACGAGGAAGTTGACACATTGGCCAACATCGGTTCCACTTATGCACCGATACCCCCTAGGGTTTTCCTTGAGCAAATAAGCAAACGCTCAATACAGTACAAGGACCCCGATGCACCGGAAGCAGCAGCCCCGACCGTCGGCTCCGAACAAGCAGTCGCAGGCATGGAGGAGAAAGCTGAAGAAGCAGAAACCACCTCTTACGAGGTCTTCCTCGTGGAGACTTCATGGACTCAACCATACATAGCATATCTGTTGCGCCAAGAGTTACCAGAAGACCCAGTCGATGCCCGTCGAGTTACTCGCCGCAGTAAATCCTTCATCACGGACAAAGGAGAACTGTACAAAAGAAGCGCATCAGGGATACTGATGCGATGCGTCGAACCCGAAGAAGGGAAGCAGATCCTACTCGACATTCATGAAGGCATCTGTGGACACCACGCGAGTAGTCGAGCACTCACAGCCAAAACACGACGGTCTGGGTTCTATTGGCTATCTATCATCCAAGACGCCAAAGAAATAGTCCGAAGATGCGCAGGGTGTCAGCGGTTTGCAACCAAACCCCATGCCCCCACAACGGAACTAAACATGATACCCATCGCCTGGCCCTTCATGCAATGGGGACTCGACATGGTAGGCTCATTGAGAAAATCCTCTCCTGGGGGGGTCACACTTTCCTTCTGGTAGGAGTCGACAAGTTCACCAAGTGGATTGAAGCCAAGCCTGTCACAAACGCGGGTGCAACGGCAGCCTTAAACTTCATCAAGTCCATCATCTTCCGCTTCGGTGTACCCCAAAGCATCATAACGGATAATGTGTCCAATTTCATTGCCGATGAAGTCCAAACATACTGCGAGCAACAGGGGAATCAAGCTCAGCTTTGCCTATGTCGCACACCCGCAAACCAACGGCCAAGTGGAACGCGCAAACGGACTCATCAGTAGCGGCCTCAAGAAGCGGCTCCTTGCACCTCTGGAACGAGCCGCCGGCGCATGGGCTGAGGAACTACCGTCAGTACTATGGGGCCTTCGCACAACACCAAACTGCTCAACAGGGTTCACCCCTTCTTTCTTGTACACGAAGCCGAAGAAGTATTACCTGTTGAGATCTGCTGCAGCTCACCCCGAGTCGCTGCGTACACAGAAGCTGGATCGAACATGGCACTAGAAGATGACATTGATGCACTAGAGGAGGCACGAGACGTTGCGCTCTCAAGATCTATGATTTATCAGCAGAGCTTGCATAACTACCACATCTGTCGAGTGTGTGACAGATCATTCGCGGTGGGGGACCTCGTGTTGCGGTTGAAGCAGAAGAAGAGCCACAAGTTATCACCTCCCTGGGAAGGACCCTATGTCATCACCGACGTCATCGGCAAAGGAGCATACAGACTGAAGGACTTGGCAACAGGCGTCGTCTACTCCAACCCGTGGAACGTGGCGCATTTACGCCGTTTCTACCCATTGAAGTCACTCTTTGTGTACCGTACCCTTTTAATAAGGCTATGTAGCCACATTGCAATTTTCCCTATGAAACATCAATAAAGAGAAGCATGCTCATATATCTAGACTCGAAAACAACCTAGCTCTACTCAGAACCGGTTCAGTTTGGGCCGCACCCGACACTCGGGGGTTGTGCCCCACAAACTACTCGAATCACTCTAGCTCTACTCAGAGCTTGTTCAGTTTGGGCCGCACCCAATACTCGGGGGGCTGCGCCCCACAAACTATTCGAATCACCCTAGCTCTACTCAGAGCCAGTTCAGTTTGGGCTGCACCCGATACTCAGGGGCTGCGCCCCACAAACTACTCGAATCACCCTAGGTCTACTTAGAGCCAGTTCAGTTTGGGCTGCACCCGACACTCGGAGGCTGCGCCCCACAAACTACTCGAATCAACCCTGCTCTACTCAGAGCCGGTTCAGTTTGGGCCGCACCCGATACTCAGGGGCTGCGCTCCACAAAATCCTCGAATCAACCTTGCTTTACTCAGAGCCGGTCGCACCCGACACTCGGGGGCTGCATATCGCAAACTACTCGAATCAACCTAGCTCTACTCAGAGCCGGTTTAGTTTGGGACGCACCTGACACTCGGGGGCTGCGTCTCGCAAACTACTCGAATCAACCTAGCTCTACTCAGAGCCGGTTTAGTTTGGGACGCACCCGACACTCTGGGGCTGCGCCCCAAAAACCACTCGCATCAACCCTGCTATACTCAGAGCCAGTTTAGCTTGGGCCGCACCCGACACTCGGGGGCTGCGCCCTGCAATCTACTCGAAATCAATCTACCTCTACTCAGAGTCGATTTACTGTGGGCCGCACCTAACACTCGGAGGTTGCGCCCCGCAGGTTACCCAGTCACGGCATTACACGAAGGCAAAGGAAAGCATTCAAATCACCATAGTATCCTTCACAGAAGCATATGAGGTATACAAAGAATAATCTATTCTGTTGAGTTCTACAGTTCAGCACGTTGTCGATGAAGAGTCGCAGCCGTCTCACGCTCTAAGAGTGCAACTAAACTCTTTGCGGGTCCGTCTGCTACCATGTAAAATGGATCCAGAAGCGTGCCCTTCACATCAAACCCGGAAGGAGGTCATTTGGAAATATCCTTTAAATTGATGCGCGGATGGTGAATATGCACAAGAGTAAGATCAAAACGGGCACCCGCCTCTAGTTGTTCTCGCACAAAGCCTTCAATCGCTTCACTTTGACGAAATCTCTTCATCAAATTGGCCAAGCCCTGAGGAACTGGATTCAATGGAAACAAGGTGGTAAAAACCAGCTCCAAGGTTGACCGACAGGACTCGACAAAGGATCCAACTTGATTGACCTGATCCTGCAGAGTGACAAGCACATGGCCCCTATCCCGATCGGACCAAAATCCCGGTGCTCTGCGAGAGGCGAGATCTGCAATCGAATTGAGCTTAAGGTTAAACCGCCTGGCCTCCGCACCAGAATCCAGTTGAGTACCTGCAGAAGAATCATGGTCACGACAGACAGGAACAAGTCAATACAGGAGAAATGAAGGAGTAAAGCTTACAAAGGAGATGGTCGCTCAGTTGCCGCATTTCAGATAGCAAAAAGTTCTCCCGTTCAATCATGGCGGCCTGTTTTTACTTCAGAATCGCGGCATCAGCTTCCACCACTAGAAGTCGACGTTCGGCTTCATCAGCTCGCACCCGCAAACGATTAAAACGGAAAGACTCATCTTCCATTAATACCGGGTTTGCAGGGCCGTGTGGTTGTCCACTGGAACCCGGTGGGGTAGACAGGCACCTTGCACCGCCAGCCTGGTGGACAGTTGGATAAAAACCAAGAAAAGTATCAATCTCACATTTGGCCAGGAAAAGCCCGAGTGGTTTGCTGCTCCGGAAGAACACAGCAATACACTCGCATGCCACAACCCGCCAAGAGATAATTTGAGCAAAAATTCAGAAGTAAACAAGTTCAATTTTCAAAAGCAGCCCAAATCCTTATGATTACATAGCAGTCTGATAGCATAAACATATTACAACGCCAAGCATTTAAGTCTTTTCCTAACAGAGACTAAGTTGAAGGAGCAGCAGGCGTATCTAGAGTGCAAGCATGCCGCTCCAGCATCTGCGATAGTTGCTCCGCAAGGGCTCTCGCACGAGGGTGAAGGGGTTGAAGGTCTACCTCCACGCCATCGGGTCCCTTCGGGAACTCTGAGGTAACCTTGTCTAAATCACCCTGCACCCCATGTCCCATGGCCAGGGTCAGAACGGTCTCTGCGCCGCAAAGAGTCTGTTCGCGGCTGTACTCGCCAAGAGGGTCATTTTCCACGCTGAATGCTTCCACCAATTGGCTGAAAGTCTTGGGTGCGTTCTCTTCATCCAGGTACATGCTTCTCCGGATCAAAGAAAATGCACCCTTAGCTTTCTCCATGAGGCCAAAAGCGCGGGTGCCATAATCCTTAGCCAAACATACAGCATCAGAAAGGCAATCCACACGCTCGCGACCAGCAGTGTCAAGCTTCAAGCCCAGAGCATCTGCACAGAAGTCAAGTGAGAAAGTTGCATTGACAAAGTATCGTCAGAACGAGCGACAGTGAAATACTTACCCGAAAGAGAGTTGGCCAAGGAGTTAGCCTGCGAAGCCAGTCCCTCGTCACGCTTCAAAGCTTCTTGAGACTCTTCTTCATGATGCTTCTTCAGTGCTTCCAGCTCTTTCTCGAGTAAAGCAACTCGAGCCTCCAGATCGTTGGCATGACGAGCAAGGTTCTGGTTCTCAGTATTTGCGCGATTTAGGGCTCCTACGCAGAATTGCAAAAATTCAGATGGAACTCAGCCAATAGTTTGCATATTTAGCTAGTACAAGGAAATAAGAAAAGCTCACCCTATGACTCTTCCAGCTTGTCTTGAAGGTTGTTCTTCTCGGTCTCTACGTGCACAAACTCTGTAGCCAGATCCAACATCTTATGCACGTAAGGCTACAGGACGAAACACAAAGGAGATTAGATGAGGAGAATTAAGAGTCCGCGCCCAATTGCACACAATTTCACCCGGACTCGGGGGATACTGAGGGTGAAACCCGCAGATTCTACAAAATTAATTCGAGTAGCAAAATAACTAACATGTCCTTCGCGTCTTTGGAGCAAGTCTGATGAAGCACTGGCGGGCTGAGTCTTCGGAGGTGTAGCAGAAGTTGCAGGAGGAGTTGAAGCGGTTGCTTTGTGCAGCTCCGGGTCGGATGTTTTCTCCGGACGCGAGGAAGATATGGGAGGAGTCACGCCGCCAGCAGGAGTCTTGAGGATGTTCCAGTGTGTCGACACCCGAGGTTTCTTAGCCTCGGCAGGAGGTGGCCAAAATGCCAGGGGAGCCACGTTCAACACTTCCATATCTTTAAGTGTAGATGAGCTTGAAGCAGGAGCCGGACTTGAAGCACCCGCAGAAGCAAAAGGTACGCTGGATGGAGCTTCCTTCCCCGTGCCTTCGCTCTCGTCTGCAGACTCGCGATGTCTTTTTCGGGTGTGCTCCTCGCTCACCTTGTGGGGAGAGTTGGTTTTTTCTTCATCGTCAAAAATATCCTCGATGGGGTTATCCATCTCGGAGTCAACGTCAAGGTCTTCTATCTCCACTGAGGCTTTATTTGAAGAGATTGGTGGATAACAAGTCAAGATAACATGTTCCTGGAAACAAGAAAGTTTTTATGAGCACACAGGGTCAAAGTCTCAGCGGAGTATAGAAAAGCAGTCGAAATTTGGGTTAACTTAGGAAGGGAGTTCTCTTCACCGAAAGGAGTCGCAGCAGTCGCCTCAACAAAGGGATCATCCCTCTTGAGGTTGGTAATCTGGCGCACTCGCGTCTCCAATTCTTCACCCGAGAGCTCCCCGGACGACATCCTTGTTGGGTCCTGAAGCCCGGAGTACTCCCAGATGCCATAGGTCCTTGCCTGAAGTGGTTGAATGCGCCTCTTCAGAAAATTGCAGATGAGTTGCACCCCGGTCAATTCCTTGTTGGGTGCGTAGCGAAGAGCCGCAACTCGTGACCAGAGTTGGTTAGCTTCTATTTCTTCAGCAGGAGTCAATTCATGTTTCTAGGTCCTCCGGGATCTCACTCAAGCCTCGAGAGAGAAATCGGGTATAGTGAGTCGCCATCCACGGCGAAATAAAACCACCGTCTCCTCCATTGATGGACGAACTCGCTCAGCTTAAAGTCAAAGTACTCGACGTCGTTGCGAGTCTGGATACCGAAGCCTCCTGTCTCTAGGCTCCATCCGGCAATGGTGTGCTTCTTCACGAAAAAGATGCGGCGCCACAGTCCCCAATACGGGTGCACGCCCAGGAAGCACTCACAGAGGACGATGAAGCAGGCAATATGGAGGATTTTGTTCGGCGTAAGGTCATGCAGTTGCACACCGTAGGCAAATAGCAGGCCTCGGATGAATTCGTGCAGGGGGAAAGATAGCCCGCGCGTCAAGAAATCCACAAACACAACACGCTCGCCGGCGTGAGGATTGGGGATTACCTCATTTCCGGCGCATCGCGCCTTTCCGAATGCCCCCGGTGGAAGACGGCCGTCGGCCCTCAGGCTGGCAAGTTGGCGCTCAGAGATGGAGGAACATTCCCTGTCTTCCTTCATCTTCTTCGGCGGAGCAGCGTCGCCGGCGGAGTTACCGGCGGAGGCGGCCTTCTTGCCTCTACCCATGACGAAGACTGGAGGACGAGTTAGGTCGACAGGAAGAAACAAGGAAGAAGAAGGATAATTGCGAGAATGAGGAGGACGGAGGCTTTCCTCCCCTTCTTATCGCAGCCATGGAAGTTGATCTCGGCCGTAGATAGTGCAGTTGCTTCGCGAGCCCCGTATCGGTCCGTCCACATGTCAATCAGGAAATGAACCGGCGCCCTCCACTACTCCGCCGGTGCGGGAATCGAGGGCGTCGCTCCGTATTTTGTGCAACGAGCGGTCGGTTCGCAGCTGGGCTGCCGTGTCAAACGGTCAAGACTCTGACAATGGCCACCAGTGTCACGTCCCATCTCACGCCTAGAGGTAACGTCATCCATGATGTCACAAAACCTCCGGCTCCTACTTTGTGTTCTAAACTCAAAATCATACGACCGGGCCCCAGTCGACTATATCCTGGGCAGGTTCCACCCACTTACGGGTCGATAATCGCACTCGACAAGTTGCGTTTCCCCAGATTGCCTCCGCGGCAACAGATCTCTGGATGCCACGTTTACGACGTGAAGGTAAGCCCTGTAGATCCGCTCTACTGGCCTGGGAGCCGCCTCAGACTGCGGCTACTCAGTAAATTTCCGTACCTACGGTACGAAGAAAATCCCGATGGACGCGTTGGGTACCACACATATTGCGAGAGTCAGATTCTGTAAGGCCTCCGCGGAGTGAATCTGGCTACACTTGCCTTTCCGGGTTCGAGTTCGGGGACTCGAACTTGATGTAGCTTAGCGTTGTTTTGCCCGATCCGTCAAGTGCTCCAGGCTCACTAAAGCAATATCCCCACTAGTCATGAAAAAGGGCTGCTCCGATGTATTTCCGGACTCGGGTAATGATCTTCGGTTAATTCGAAGACTGAACGAAAATGACGTAATTGTTGGATATTCGAGTTAGAGTCTCCACCCGATTCTACGAATCACCTGAAGACTCGGGGGCTACTGACATGGATATGGATATCGGGTCCCACCTGTCGGGTACCTGGTAGCTGTTACTCGAAAGGCCTGTCGGGTAGCCCGTTTGTGGGACGGCCCAGGCCCATGTAAAAGACGGTGCTAAGTTTTCTTACTAAGCAAGTTAGGTTTAGGGTTACTCCCTAGAATCTGTAACCTACCCGGTCAAGGACACCCGAGACCTAGCCTACTATAAAGGCTGGGAGGAGCCGCCGGGTAGAGGGTACACTCTCAGATCGCATCGCCACCATAGCCCCTACGGCAAACTTTGTAAATCACGAGATCAACAGAGAATACAGATTTTCCACCTTACCGGGGACCCAAACTCCGGTGGGATCTTGTTCCTCTTGTTAACAGCCAGTGTCACCTACGCCATGATGTTCTCCGTAAACCCAAGTCCCTCACGGAGGGGCACTATCGAGATAATCCCTCGACACACCTGATGGACACCCTCAAGTCCAACAACTTGCTCTACGTGATAGAAGAATCATTAGGAGATCCACCGGATGATTCTGCGAGTGAGGAGGATGACGAGTAGTAGCGTGATCGCCATGATATCTAATGCTGCGTCGAAACCTTGATGCGAACATGCATGCACTCTGACCTACAGTGGCAATTCAACCACTCCAACAATAGTGATATGATCGCTGAGCTTAAAGTAATTTTCTTAGCGCAAGTCAGGGCGATAAGATTCAAGTGTCTGAGCGAATTTCTTTCAACTATGATGGAAGAAAAGACCTGTTTGGACCAGCACTTGATGAGTATGCTTGAAATCCATCGACGCCTCACTTATGATTGGGACTACTTGATGACTGATGAGAAGGCAATAAATGTGGTATTGCACTCGCTTCCCCTCAGCTACAAGAGCTACGTCAGAGATTTTGTGATGAAAGGAGAACAGTTCACCTTCTTTGAGTTTGTAGCTCGGTTGAGGACCGCTAAAGTAGAACCAGTAGAAGAAGAAATCATTGACCCAGAAGGTATAATTGATATACAGTTTATAAATGTTTTTCATTCGCACTTGTTGCAGTTTTGTTAAGTATTTGATACTTATTCTTGTTTTATGAAAATAGAACCGACTATGCATGTGGCTTGGAATGGACAACGCACCAATGCGTGATTGGGAGCTATCAAGCAGTTGATGCTGGAGACGCCCTTGCTATACATTTATCGTTTTGCTTAGTAGATTTGGATAAATTTTGTAATCGATTAGAGTGTGGACTAAATTAGTGTGTCTTGCATCTCGCAAGACGGTTATTCATGTAAAGACAAGGAGTTGTTCTATATTATGAATAAATATCTTTTGTGGTCACATTTCGATTATGAGTATGTTATTCATATTTTAATCTCAACGATAAATAAAATAGAACATTTATAAATCATGCTAAGTAAAATCCAAAACCAAATAATGAATTCACGATGATGTTGTAGTCTTGGTGATAATGTGTAAAACATTTAGATGATTAACACATATGCCCTTTTTGCCCCGATAGGCAATGTGACTAAAAACACCACATCGTGGGTGTTGTAAATTGCTAAAAGTCGTCAATGATCAATTCTCGTCATACCAAATAAATGAGAATCATTATTTCGTGGACTCCGTTATAAATATAAGTAAATAAATGGTTTTACTTATGATTTGGAAATATTTGATAAAGATCAAAAGAAATTTCGGAGTAAAATTGGATGTTGATTTTAACAAGAAAATTGAGTCTCTGCGATTGAATCAAAGTGACAAGATATTTGAGATATAATATTAGAATATGGGTGTGTGAATAGTGTTTCACAAGATTACAACTTTTGGAATTTTCTAATATGATTGATGTATTCTAAATATTGTAAATCACAATTTATTGAATATCGTGTGGTAATAAAGCGATCTCTTATCATGGTTAATAATATCATTAATGATTATCAATTAGATTAGCGAAATACCCCTCTCAAGGGCCTATGTGTTATTTGCAGAAACGCATCCATATGAATTTTGAAAAGCCGTGGTTTCGAAGTTATGTGATTGAAACTATAGCGAATAAACAAATTTTGTAGTATATTCACAAATGAATGTGAAGGCGCCTTCCACCAAAACCGAGAAGGGCAAATCTGGTATTTGCTAAAAAATTGGTATTTTTTCATAAAGGAGTTCTTATGGTAAAAGGTTGCTGGAATTAAATATAGTAAAAGCTGAAAGAAGGTTATTTACCTTAACCTTCGAATTATCGAATGGGGCAATGGAAAGAGTTCCGGTAAAATGTGTACTTTACACATAAAGGAGAAATTGATGATAATGATCATAATTTTTGACTAAAGCTTTACTAATAAGGCAATAGGATTCAAGAATATATTTGCCACGGTGAAATTTAAAATATTCATGATTCACTTGTCGTGTCCGAGAAACATGACATACCTACGAACTACAAAATGACCCGAAAATACGATAATGACTAGAAGTCATTGGAAAATCCAATTTTAAGTATGGGTTCACAAGGTAGATGTTGCTTGATCCGGTTGGGTGATCTTTATCACTTGATATATTTTAAGGTGTTAAAAAAAGGAAATAATTAAAAGGACACAAAGGACATTTTGTCAAAAAGGAGTGTCTTGGAAAAAATTGATCACTTAAACATGGTGATGCTTGTGTCTGTTGGATTGTCACTAGCGTGGTACTAGTGCATTGTATATGGAAATCTCGACTTGAAGAGTCATTAAAGAAGGTTTTGGAATTGTCCAAAATGTTGAGGAATTTCTAGTTGCAAATTTTGTAGTGGGAGCTAATTGATATAAATATGTGTGTAACATATTTTAAGTAGTAGCAAATTGATCTCCATGATCAAGTATGTGGGTAACATGTTTTGTGTGGGAGCCAACATGTTTTGAGTGGGAGCCAATTGGGGTTTTCATGATTTAATATGTTAGGGACATATTTGAGTGGGAGCATGGCAACGTTTTGTGTATGCAAGGAGCATATTGTGAATGTTGCTGGTATTTTCGGTACTAGAAGTGGAAGTTCAAATTTATGAAGGAGTTTATAAATTGAACAATCTATCCAAGTAGATAGATTAAGTCAAGTAGTGTTTGCGCAAATGAGATTCTGAAGGAGTTCAGAATGGAACAAGTAAATGACGGAGGTTCTTACTTGTAAAATTTGGCAAAATATTGAGTTGAAACTCAGTGCACCAATAATAGTAGTTGGAGATATGTTGAAGGAACTATGCCTGAATCATAGATGCTAACATATGAAACCATATTATATGCTTGACGAAATGTGACCCAAGTTCTTTGATTAAAAGAACATGTTCTGAAGTGATTAGGAATAAATCACTGAACAGGAGTTGAGTAATTTCTCTAGCGTCTAAGATAAAGCTATGAGAAATATTTCTAGAGATTGGTGGACTGGGAGAGTCTGGATACCAAACTAGATTGGAAATCTCGTAAAAGCAAAGGCGCAGCGAAAGCCTGATTAAACATCGAAGTGGCATAGGATATACTGTCGATTTGAAAGTCTACATAGATGTATGATTACTTTGAGGATTAGCCAAATATGTTGTTTAAAGTTGAGGAATTTTTTGCTTCCTAAATAGAGTGTGTTTCTGGTGCATATGACGTTGAGAAATTCCGTCTGAATGATCAAGGATCATCTAAGCATGGAAAAAAACAAAAGGTCTCACTCCACAACCCAACATGATGTAGGGGGTTGGCCCGATCTTCACGGATTTGAGGGGGAATCGGGGATGAACGCGAAGAACATGATGAACACGAAGAACACGAGGTGGAAATCGGGGAAAAACGTGGGCAAACAAAAAGGATAACTAGCAAAACCTGCAGAGATCTCCACCCAACAACAACTCTGACAAGAGAAGCCTTTGGATTGAAGAATCAAAGCCAATATTACTCTTAATGAAACCGATTGCTCTTACCGGCCGGTCCACCGATCCAATAGAATCACCGTAGTGAAAGATTGGGATGTACTACTAGAGACACCTCAGTGAAAGAGTAGCAACAGCAAGATCCATCCTCACAGAGGAACCCTAGCAACGAAGGAGGAGGAGCATAGCTCTCAAGTCTCAAATTCAGTCTAACCCTAGAAAGAGGAAGGGAGGTGCTATTTATAGTCTAGTACAAAACAGGGCAGAAATGCGGGTAACCGGCCTGAGGGCCGGCCTAGGCCGGCTGGGAGGCCGGCCGGCGCTGGGGGGTGGCCGGCCTGGGGGTCGGCCTAGGCCGGCTGGGAGGCCGGCTGGGAGGCCGGCTGGCGCCGGGAGGGTGACCGGCCTGGGGGCCGGCCTGGGCCGGCTGGGAGGCCGGCTGGCTCCGGTGGGTGACCGGCCTGGAGGCCGGCCTGGGCCGGCTGGGAGGCCGGCTGGCTCAGGTGGGTGACCGGCCTGGGCCGGCTGGGAGGCCGGCTGTCTCTGGTGGGTGGCCGGCCTGGGGGCCGGCCTAGGCCGGGCTGGAGGCCGGCCAGCCAGTCTTCGCCTCCTTCTTCCTCTCCTTGACCATCTTTTGGGGTCTTCCTTTTGTCATCTTCTCCTTCGTCTTGGACCTCCTCTTGGTCATCTTCTCGACTCCATTGTGGGTCGTCATCAAGGTGGATCCTGAGTATGCACAAGGTACCCACTTGAGGTAGCAAGCCATCCATGGAGAAATTGAATTGATTCGAGGATAGGAGTGAGTTCACCTTATCTTGCATAGCCTTTGCTCTTGATCTTGTTATCGGGCCCGTAGGCGTGTTGGCCATGGTGTTGTCCACATGTGGGGCTACATCATCTCCCCCACTTGGGAAAGAGTCGTCCTCGACTCGTTATCTTCCACATCACTTGCCTCTCCATGGTACAGCGATAAGTCAGAGATGTTGAATGTATCATCCACCACGTACTTGGATTGGGGAATGTCTACCTTGTATGCGTTGTCGTTGATGCGCTTGAGGATCTTGAAGGGGCCATCTCCCCGTGGTGACAGCTTAGACTTGCGCTCATTTGGGAACCGGTCCTTTCGTAAGTGTAGCCACACAAGGTCACCTTCTTTGAACACCAATGGTTTCTTGGACTTGTTTATCTTGGTTGCATGTCTTGCGTTGTACTCCTCGAGCGTGTCGCGAGTTGATTCATGAAGTTGCTTGATGAAGTCGGCACGCTTGTCGAAGTCCATATCGACGCGGTCGTGAAGAGGAAGCGGGAGGATGTCTAGGGCGGTGTTGGGGTTGAACCCATAGACAATCTCAAAGGGACTCCGGTTCGTTGCACGTTGTGTCGCACGATTGTAGGCGAACTCAGCATGTGGGATGCATTCTTCCCAATTCTTCAAGTTTGGCTTGATCAAGACGCAGAGTATTGTTGAGAGGCTTCGATTCACCACCTCGGTTTCGCCATCGGTTGTGGGTGGTAAGCGGTGGAGAAGAGTAGCTTGACACTGAGCTTGGCCATCAATGCCTTCCAAAGTAGCTTGTGAACTTGACATCACGGTCCGAAACAATGATCTTCGGCACTCCATGAAGACGAACGATTTCCCTAAAGAACAAAGTTGCAATGTGTGAAGCATCGTTTGTCTTGTTGCAAGGAATAAAGTGTGCCATTTTTGAGAAGCGATCGACAACAACAAATATGGAATCTTTGCCATTTTTTGTTCGAGATAAACCTAATACAAAATCCATGCTAATGTTGGACCAAGGTGTGTGTGGTGTTGGTAAAGGCATATAAAGACCATGGGAGTTTAAAGTGGACTTAGCTTTGAGACAAGTTGGGCAACGGCGCACCAAGCGCTCCACATCACGCGTCATCCGTGGCCAAAAGTAGTTTGTAGATAACATGGCAAGCGTCTTGTCACGGCCAAAGTGTCCCATGAGGCCCCCTCCATGTGATTCCTTCAAAAGCAACAAACGGAGCGAGGACTCGGGAATGCATAGTTTGTTAGCCTTAAACAAGAAACCCTTGTGCAAGTAGAAATCATCGCATCCTTTGTCAATTGTGCACTTTGCGAATATAGGACCAAAGAAAGAATCGGAGGTATAAAGTTCCTTAAGGTCATCAAGGCCCAAAACATTGATTTCAAGTTGGGTGAGTAAAATCATCTTGCGGGAGAGAGCATCCGCGACTATATTGTCCTTGCCTTTCTTGTACTTCACAACGTAAGGAAAAGATTCGATGAATTCAATCCATTTGGCATGCCTCTTGTTTAAGTGGGCCTGGGTTTTCAAATACTTCAAAGACTCATGGTCGGAATGAATGACAAACTCTTTTGGCCAAAGGTAGTGTTGCCAAACTTCCAAGACACGGACTAAGGCATATAATTCCTTGTCATAAATTGGGTAGTTTAGGCGAGCACCATCTAGTTTCTCGCTATAGTAGGCTACGGGACGTCCACATTGCATGAGAACGCCACCGATGCCAAGGCCACTAGCATCACATTCAAGTTCAAAAGTTTTCGAGAAATCCGGCAAAGCAATTAAAGGAGCTTCGGTCAATCTCTTCTTGAGTTCATTGAAAGCCGATTCTTGAGCATTGCCCCAAATGAAGGGTACATTCTTCTTGGTAAGCTCATTCAAGGGCAGCAATTGTGCTAAAATCTTTCACAAATCGACGATAAAACCCAAACAAACCAAGTGCGCTACGAAGTTGAGCAAGATTAGTCGGCGGTGGCCAATTGGTGATTGCCTCAATCTTAGAGGTGTCAACTTCAATCCCTTTGGAAGAAACCACATAACCCAAAAACACAAGCTTATCGGTGCAAAAGGTGCATTTCTTGAGGTTGGCAAAGAGCGAAGCATTACGAAGGGCCAACAAAACTTGCTTCACATGGTCGACATGTTCATGCAAGGATTTGCTATAAACAAGGATGTCATCAAAATAGACAACCACAAACTTGCCAATGAAAGTGCGCAAGACGTGATTCATAAGACGCATAAAAGTTGAAGGAGCATTGGAAAGACCAAAGGGCATCACAAGCCATTCATAAAGACCAAGTTTAGTTTTGAAAGCCGTTTTCCATTCATCGCCTTCATGCATACGAATTTGGTGATAGCCACTTTTCAAATCAATCTTGGAGAAGATAGTGGCACCACTAAGCTCATCTAACATGTCATCAAGGCGGGGTATGGGATGTCGGTATCTCACTGTGATATTGTTGATGGGACGACAATCCATGCACATGCGTAATGTGTCGTCTTGCTTGGGGACAAGGATGACCGGAACGGCGCACGGACTCAAGCTTTCACGAACATGTCCCTTGGCGAGGAGTTCTTGAATTTGGCATTCAATCTCCTTTGTCTCCTTGAGGTTGGTGCGGTATGGCGCTCTATTCGGTAGAGGGGCACCGGGAATGAGATCGATGCGATGCTCGATTCCACGTAGGGGAGGGAGTCCTTGAGGGAGCTCATCCGGAAAAACATCTTCGAATTCCTGCAAAATAGACAACATAGGCGGAGGAACTTGGGTTAAGCCGTTAGTATCCTTGCCATCTCCTTTGCATAGGAGCACGAAGTGGAAAGTGGATGGGTTTGCTCTCACTTCCCTCATCTCACTTTTGGTGGCTAACAAGACTACTCCGGGACTCACTCTTTTCCCTTTCTCACTCATATTTGGCTTTTGGCGCTCACTCACGTGAATGTGGTTCGCTCTCTCACCATTCAACTCACTAGAGGATTGTTTTTCCTGCGCTCTCACAAGTGTCTTGGCATTGTCGGCAATAATTTGGCTTGGAGTCATTGGGCGGAGCACTAGGATCTTATTGTTCCATTTGAAGCTATAGTAGTTGGTGCGCCCATCATGAGTAACGGCCTTGTCAAATTGCCAAGGACGATCAAGAAGTAAGTGGCAAACCGACATTGGAACCACATCACATCCACCGTGTCCTTGTAAGAGCCAATCTTGAAGGATACTTAAACCGTGTGTTGAATCTTCACGGTGCCGGAGTCACTAAGCCATTGCACATGGTAAGGATTTGGGTGCTTCTTGTACGTCAAGTTGAGTTTCTCGCATAGCTCCTTGCTTGCTAAGTTGTGACAACTCCCACCATCGATGATTACCTTGATTGATTTACCGTTGATGTCGGCCTTTGTTTGAAACAAGTTGCATCGTTGAGCATCATCACCGTGGGTGTTTGTAGTCAAAACTCGAGTGACAACTAGTGTGGGGTTGGGATCACCATCACAATAGATGTAGGTATCGTCTTCATCCAAGCTTAGCATCGTGGCCACCTTGTTCAATGTGTGGTACTCGTCTTCGCTCATAGACTCATAGTCTCCATTGTCATTGACGATCATCACCTTCTTGTTGGTACACTCAAACGACTTGTGTCCTTGCCCTCCACACTTGTAGCAAGTGATACATGACTTGGCGGCTTGGGGTGATGGCGCCATCTTCTTGATGGTTGTTGGAGATTGAGGTGTAGCACCTTTGACATTGTCTTGAACGTGGACTTGAACCATGGGTTGTGTTGAGAATGAAGCTTTTGCGGCAAAGAAGGACTTGGCCTTGATGTACTTGAGCTCTTCCGCGACTTGGCGCTCGGCCTTCATGGCTTGATGCACTAGCTCGACGAGGTTCTCATTGGGTTGGAATTCCACTATCTTCTTTATGGGGTACGTGAGGCCGTTCAAGAAACGTGCCATTGATTGTTCCTCGGATTCAACAATGTGTGCGCGGGAGAGAGTTGACTTCATCTCCTTGTAGTACTCGTCAACCGTCTTGAGGCCTTGTTTGAGCTCTTGCAACTTCTTGTACAAATCGCGCGTATAGTGATGTGGCACAAAGCGCTTGTGCATTTCCATCTTCATGTCATTCCATGTGTCAATTGGGTCTTCGAAGGAGGCTTGGAGTTTTTCCCACCATAGTTGCGCATAGCCTTCGAGTTCGAGGGAGGCGAGGTCAACCCGTTTGTCTTGAGGCACCTTGTATACACGAAATAGTTTGGAGACCTTGGATTCCCGTGCGATGTAGTCCTCGGGGTCATTGGTGCCATGGAACTTTGGGATGACGAGCTTGGGGGGGTTGAAGCGTGGCTTGCGCTCCTCCTCATCATCATCATCATCATCATGGTGGCGATGATGGTCTCGGTGGCGATGCCTTGGCTGATGGCGTGGAACATAATCCTCATAGTCTTCAAGATCAACATGATTGTTTTCCAATGGCACTCGGCGGGCTCGATGTGGAGGTAGGTCTTGACGATGATGTCGATTGTCTTCATTGTGGTGTGGGGCGTCCAAGTTAGCAATTGGGATTGGTATTTCTTGACGATGGCGATCTTGATGGTGTTGGGGGTCCACGTTCGCTTGAGGGTGAGGTGCGTCTTGACAATGTCGGTCTTGGTGTTGCTGAGGATCCATGTTCGCTTGCCAATGAGGCATTTCTTGGTGATGGCGTTCCTGACGATGGCGATGTCCTTGATCATGCTCACTCCGTGCGTGGCTTCTTGCGGTGGAGTGGTGAGAACTTCGCGAGCTTGACCTTGAAGAGCGACTATGATCTCGGTCGAGGAGCTTGCTCATGGAATCTTGGATTTGAGCGAAACGCTCATTGTTTTCACGTTGCGCGGCTTGATGGCGCTCCTCATAGCGGCGTAAGTTGTCGTCGATGTATCTCTTGAGCGCCTCCTCTTGCTTGCTCATGCCGGCGTCTTGTTCTTCCCTAGCCATGATAAGAAAACACAAGTGATATGTGAAATATGTGGTGGCTAATAACCGCTCTTACCTTTGGTTGATAGTATTGGACAAGTGGACTTGCCTTCCGAGACAAAGGTATCACAAGAGTAAGAGTTGGTTGATTAGCAATCCAAAAGAGACTCACACACACACACACACACACTTATGAGGAGCTTAGGTATGGCAAAGTGGCAAGAAATCGAAACGAAGCAAACGATAAAGCTATTGCAACAGGTGGAGGATAACCACAAAGATCAAGAGGCAAAAGAGACTAACCACACAATCCAAGAAACAGAGAAAACTCACACGTGGAGACAAAAGTGGACCCATTTCTCTATTGGAACGTTGATGTGGTAAAGAGGACTAGGATCACGGCTCGGCTTTTCTATTTTCTCTTTTTTTTTGAATCTTTTCTATTTCTCGTTTTGCTTTATGCTTTTGCCCAAGTCGAGTCCGCTACACGTTGATGCTCGCAATATTATGATATGCCTACTTGGTGTCACACTAGTGCAATGCTCACACTTTGACGAACTAGCTCCTTGGAAAAAGTTTCGCGAAAAGGAAAGGGATAAGTCGGAAGCTATACTTTTGGTTGCGTCGAGGTAGCGGGAAATTGCTCCGTGAAATCTTCAATCCGATGAATTTTGGGCGAAATTGGCACAAGGAAACACCAAAGGAAGGTGGGGAAAGGTCTTAAGCACTAGATCCGTGGATCAAAACCACAAATCGCTCACCAAATCGAGAGAACGGACGAAATCCATATGGGCTATTTTTTTGTGAATTTTTGAAATTGGTGTGGGAAAGAAAATTTTTTGGTGGAAAATGGCTAATAAAAGGTGGAAACACGATCCAAATCCGTGGAAACCCTTGCTCTTGATACCATATGATGTAGGGGGTTGGCCCGATCTTCACGGATTTGAGGAGGAAACGAGGGATGAACGCGAAGAAAACGATCAACACGATGAACACGAGGTGGAAATCGGGGGGAAATCGTGGGCAAACAAGAGGATAACTAGCAAAACCTGCAGAGATCTCCACCCAACAACAACCCTCACAAGAGAAGCCTTTAGATCGAAGAATCGAAGCCAACCTTACTCTTAATGAAACCGATTGCTCTTACCGGCCGGTCCACCGGTCCAATAGAATCACCGCAGTGAAAGATTGGGATGCACTATTAGAGACACCTCAGTGAAAGAGTAGCAATAACAAGATCCATCCTCACAGAGGAACCCTAGCAACGAGGGAGGAGGAGCATAGCACTCAAGTCTCAGATTCAGTCTGACCCTTGAAAGAGGAAAGGAGGAGCTATTTATAGTCTAGTACAAAACCGGGAAGAAATGCGGGTAACCGGCCTGAGGGCCGGCTGGGAGGCCGGCTGGCGCTGGGAGGGTGACCGGCCTAGGGGCCGGCCTGGGCCGGCTGGCTCCGGTGGGGGACCGGCCTGGAGGCCGGCCTGGGCCGGCTACGAGGCCGGCTGGCTCAGGTGGGTGACCGCCCTGGTGGCCGGCCTGGGCCGGCTGGGAGGCTGGCTGTCTCTGGTGGGTGGCCGGCCTAGGCCGGGCTGGAGGCCCCAGCCAGTCTTCGCCTCCTTGTTCCTCTCCTTGACCATCTTTTGTGGTCTTCTTTTGGTCATCTTCTCCTTCGTTTTGGACCTCCTCTTGGTCATCTTCCCGACTCCATTGTGGGTCGTCATCAAGGTGGACCCTGAGTATGCACAAGGTACCCACTTGAGGTAGCAAGCCATCCATGGAGAAATTGAATTGATTCGAGGATAGGAGTGAGTTCACCTTATCTTGCGTAGCCTTTGCTCTTGATCTTGTTATCGGGCCCGTAGGCGTGTTGGCCATGGTGTTGTCCACACGTGGGGCTACATCAATACCTTTTAAAGATCTTCGCTTTATCTCGATTGGGCCTACCTTATGTTGAATCTTTGAAAATTGGTATCTCCCTATGGCTCAACCACATCTTTGGTGCGAGCGCTATGATTTGCTTTTGCATTATGCACTCTTGCACTTGTTGCGTGTTCTAAATGATTTTGGGGGAGCGAGGATGCCATATTTGTGCACCCCTCAATAGTGCATGAACATTGGGGAGCTTCTCCATTTTTATTTACAACTCTCGCTTTGGATCTTTTTGATTGCTTTTCTCCTTTGTGGAGATGTTTAAAATGATTTCATCCTTTTTGCAATCTTTTGATCCTCAAATTATTCGTTACAAGGGATTGTCATCACCTTTATGGAGGAACTCATATTATATTGGCTCTCTATATTTTTCTTCCCATTTCGGCAATCGATGCCAATGGGGGAGAAGGTTAGAGGGTTTAAGGGAATTTGGGTCTTATGCTTTTGTTGCATTTGCCTTTAATGCGCTTGCATCCTTGCTTGTTTGTCTTGCAAGGATGCTTTATTCTTTATATAAACCCTCTTATAAGGGATTTGATATGGGCACGACGGAGGAGGTGCAGCCCAATTTCAGGACTCCACCAAGCTAGGCATGCCTACTGTAATAAATCGGAATATCCGATTTATGCTTGAATCGGAATATCCGGGTTGCGTATTATTTCTAATAAGTGTCGTTTTGGGCCTGTCCAAAACGAACCAGTTAGGCCCATTAGTGGGGGCGCCCCAGCCCTCATATAAGGAGCCGCTAGGCATCGTTTTAGGGTTAGCTTTGAGTTTAGATTAAAAACAGTCCATAGACTTTGAGCTCGTTGGTGAAGCATCCCTCCGGGGACGGCGATGCCGTTTATCAGTTTGTAATAAATATTGCTGCGAGGGGGCTTGTGTTCATCAAGTGTTATCGTGCTTAGGCTAGAGGCGTGGTGATCTCCATCACGTTGCTTGCTGGATTCGTTCCTCTTCTTCAGGTGACGCTCATCGATCATTATTGGGAGATTTCTATCCGGGTTACTCGCTGTGAAAGATCAGGACAACAATCATAGGATCAGCCCCCTTGATCCTTTTATCATGTGGTATCAGATTTCTGGGTTTATCACGGCGAGATTGATCTGCTGAGTGTATATCACAGTTTGCAGATCGGAAGTTGTTGGTGGTTGTTGATTGGCAGAGATTGGATCGAGTTCCTTTCCTTGGCTGAGGCTGCGATCGAGCAAGGGGAGAGCGTGTTGCTGCGAGAGAATCAAGGAGTCTGGATCGGACGTACTGGACACTATCGGAATATCCGATTCCCCGAGACCCGGATTATCCGGTTTGGTACAATCAGGAAAGTGCAGATTGGCTGGTACGTGGACAGCTGGGACACCTTTAGGGTTTTTCCCGTCGCGATCGGAATATCCGGTTGGTTTCGGATCGGAATATCCGGTCACCTCCAGTACCGGAAAATTCTGGTCCTTAGCCGTTTTTCTTCGAGTTTCGTTTCGATCGGAATATCCGGTTGGATACGGATCGGATTATCCGGTCAGTACCAGTACAGGCTGTGACGGAAACGTCGTGATTCCAAGATGAGTTCATTCGGTTCAGTTCGTGTGAAGGCTCCAAACTATGAGGATGTATATTATGACTACACTACTACTGTGGTCGGGTATGCACTTGATTCCGCACCTATACACTGGAGGTTGGAGAATTCAGCTACATATTCAGAATTTCAGACTTGGGAATCGGTAATGGACCAGGGGTTCGCAAGGTGTCGTGAACTCACTAGCACTTTTGGTGGGCGGCTTGAATATGTTATTGCACATCGACGTGTGGATGAGAGTGTGCCTGGATGGTGGAAGGATGAGCAGTCCCCGAAGGACAACACAGTTGGAAAATCTAGTTGGAAAGATTTCAAACAATTTTTGCGTGCTAGATTTTTGGAGAAGTCCACGGAGATGGACAAGGTGGTTATTCCTGAGAATGTTGTACCATTGAGAGGGCTGAATATGCAACTCAAGAGAGTACATAATGATGCTTGCATGACGGCCGATAGAGGACAGCGATGGAATTTATTTCAGGCGCAGTGTATGATCAAAGGCAAAGCATGCAAGTTGATGATTAACAGCGGTAGCTACTGTAATGGAATTAGCAAGGCGGTAGTGGAAACTTTGGGGTTGTCCACATGGCGTATTCCTGAACCGAAGCATGTTGAGTGGTTGAATAGCTGCGGTATGCTGAAGCTTACACATAAGGTACGTGTGCCATTTACAGTTTGTGACTATGTTGATGAGGTTGAGTGCGATGTGTTGCCATTGGAGGTGTGTGGGTTGTTACTTGGACGTCCATGGCAGTATGATCGCAATGCTATGCATGCTGGAAGAGCAAATACATATTCGTTTGTGCATGATGGCAAACAGCAGACTTTGAAGCCTATGCAAGATGATCAAATCAAGTCCGATGTGCTGCTGGTGGTGCGCAAGGAGAAGTTGCATAAAGCTAAGCCAAAGCCAAGGCTAGCTAAGTTGCAGCAAGAGGAGCCGCTAGGCATCGTTTTAGGGTTAGCTTTCAGTTTAGATTAAAAACAGTCCTTAGACTTTGATTGGATCGAGTTCCTTTCCTTGGCTGAGGCTGCGATCGAGCAAGGGGAGAGCGTGTTGCAGCGAGAGAATCAAGGAGTCTGGATTGGACGTACTGGACACTATCGGAATATCCGGTTCCCCGAGACCCGGATTATCCGGTTTGGTGCGATCAGGAAAGTGCAGATTGGCTGGTACGTGGACAGCTGGGACACCTTTAGGGTTTTTCCCGTCGCGATCGGAATATCCGGTTGGTTTCGGATCGGAATATCCAGTCACCTCCAGTACCCGAAAATTCTGGTCCTTAGCCATTTTTCTTCGAGTTTCGTTTCGATCGGAATATCCGGTTGGATACGGATCGGATTATCCGGTCAGTACCAGTACAGGCTGTGACGGAAACGTCGTGATTCCAAGATGAGTTCATTCCGTTCAGTTCGTGTGAAGGCTCCAAACTATGAGGATGTATATTATGACTACACTACTACTGTGGTCGGGTATGCACTTGATTTCGCACCTATACACTGGAGGTTGGAGAATTCAGCTACATATTCAGAATTTCAGACTTGGGAATCGGTAATGGACCAGGGGTTCGCAAGGTGTCGTGAACTCACTAGCACTTTTGGTGGGCGGCTTGAATATGTTATTGCACATCGACGTGTGGATGAGAGTGTGGCTGGATGGTGGAAGGATGAGCAGTCCCCGAAGGACAACACAGTTGGAAAATCTAGTTGGAAAGATTTCAAACAATTTTTGCGTGCTAGATTTTTGGAGAAGTCCACGGAGATGGACAAGGTGGTTATTCCTGAGAATGTTGTACCATTGAGAGGGCTGAATATGCAACTCAAGAGAGTACATAATGATGCTTGCATGACGGCCGATAGAGGACAGCGATGGAATTTATTTCAGGCGCAGTGTATGATCAAAGGCAAAGCATGCAAGTTGATGATTAACAGCGGTAGCTACTGTAATGGAATTAGCAAGGCGGTAGTGGAAACTTTGGGGTTGTCCACATGGCGTATTCCTGAACCGAAGCATGTTGAGTGGTTGAATAGCTGCGGTATGCTGAAGCTTACACATAAGGTACGTGTGCCATTTACAGTTGGTGACTATGTTGATGAGGTTGAGTGCGATGTGTTGCCATTGGAGGTGTGTGGGTTGTTACTTGGACGTCCATGGCAGTATGATCGCAATGCTATGCATGCTGGAAGAGCAAATACATATTCGTTTGTGCATGATGGCAAACAGCAGACTTTTGAAGCCTATGCAAGATGATCAAATCAAGTCCGATGTGCTGCTGGTGGTGCGCAAGGAGAAGTTGCATAAAGCTAAGCCAAAGCCAAGGCTAGCTAAGTTGCAGCAAGAGGAGCCGCTAGGCATCGTTTTAGGGTTAGCTTTCAGTTTAGATTAAAAACAGTCCTTAGACTTTGATTGGATCGAGTTCCTTTCCTTGGCTGAGGCTGCGATCGAGCAAGGGGAGAGCGTGTTGCAGCGAGAGAATCAAGGAGTCTGGATTGGACGTACTGGACACTATCGGAATATCCGGTTCCCCGAGACCCGGATTATCCGGTTTGGTGCGATCAGGAAAGTGCAGATTGGCTGGTACGTGGACAGCTGGGACACCTTTAGGGTTTTTCCCGTCGCGATCGGAATATCCGGTTGGTTTCGGATCGGAATATCCAGTCACCTCCAGTACCCGAAAATTCTGGTCCTTAGCCATTTTTCTTCGAGTTTCGTTTCGATCGGAATATCCGGTTGGATACGGATCGGATTATCCGGTCAGTACCAGTACAGGCTGTGACGGAAACGTCGTGATTCCAAGATGAGTTCATTCGGTTCAGTTCGTGTGAAGGCTCCAAACTATGAGGATGTATATTATGACTACACTACTACTGTGGTCGGGTATGCACTTGATTCCGCACCTATACACTGGAGGTTGGAGAATTCAGCTACATATTCAGAATTTCAGACTTGGGAATCGGTAATGGACCAGGGGTTCGCAAGGTGTCGTGAACTCACTAGCACTTTTGGTGGGCGGCTTGAATATGTTATTGCACATCGACGTGTGGATGAGAGTGTGCCTGGATGGTGGAAGGATGAGCAGTCCCCGAAGGACAACACAGTTGGAAAATCTAGTTGGAAAGATTTCAAACAATTTTTGCGTGCTAGATTTTTGGAGAAGTCCACGGAGATGGACAAGGTGGTTATTCCTGAGAATGTTGTACCATTGAGAGGGCTGAATATGCAACTCAAGAGAGTACATAATGATGCTTGCATGACGGCCGATAGAGGACAGCGATGGAATTTATTTCAGGCGCAGTGTATGATCAAAGGCAAAGCATGCAAGTTGATGATTAACAGCGGTAGCTACTGTAATGGAATTAGCAAGGCGGTAGTGGAAACTTTGGGGTTGTCCACATGGCGTATTCCTTAACCGAAGCATGTTGAGTGGTTGAATAGCTGCGGTATGCTGAAGCTTACACATAAGGTACGTGTGCCATTTACAGTTGGTGACTATGTTGATGAGGTTGAGTGCGATGTGTTGCCATTGGAGGTGTGTGGGTTGTTACTTGGACGTCCATGGCAGTATGATCGCAATGCTATGCATGCTGGAAGAGCAAATACATATTCGTTTGTGCATGATGGCAAACAGCAGACTTTGAAGCCTATGCAAGATGATCAAATCAAGTCCGATGTGCTGCTGGTGGTGCGCAAGGAGAAGTTGCATAAAGCTAAGCCAAAGCCAAGGCTAGCTAAGTTGCAGCAAGAGGAGCCGCTAGGCATCGTTTTAGGGTTAGCTTTCAGTTTAGATTAAAAACAGTCCTTAGACTTTGATTGGATCGAGTTCCTTTCCTTGGCTGAGGCTGCGATCGAGCAAGGGGAGAGCGTGTTGCAGCGAGAGAATCAAGGAGTCTGGATTGGACGTACTGGACACTATCGGAATATCCGGTTCCCCGAGACCCGGATTATCCGGTTTGGTGCGATCAGGAAAGTGCAGATTGGCTGGTACGTGGACAGCTGGGACACCTTTAGGGTTTTTCCCGTCGCGATCGGAATATCCGGTTGGTTTCGGATCGGAATATCCAGTCACCTCCAGTACCCGAAAATTCTGGTCCTTAGCCATTTTTCTTCGAGTTTCGTTTCGATCGGAATATCCGGTTGGATACGGATCGGATTATCCGGTCAGTACCAGTACAGGCTGTGACGGAAACGTCGTGATTCCAAGATGAGTTCATTCCGTTCAGTTCGTGTGAAGGCTCCAAACTATGAGGATGTATATTATGACTACACTACTACTGTGGTCGGGTATGCACTTGATTCCGCACCTATACACTGGAGGTAGGAGAATTCAGCTACATATTCAGAATTTCAGACTTGGGAATCGGTAATGGACCAGGGGTTCGCAAGGTGTCGTGAACTCACTAGCACTTTTGGTGGGCGTCTTGAATATGTTATTGCACATCGACATGTGGATAAGACTGTGGCTGGATGGTGGAAGGATGAGTAGTCCGCGAAGGACAACACAGTTGGAAAATCTAGTTGGAAAGATTTCAAACAATTTTTGCGTGCTAGATTTTTGGAGAAGTCCACGGAGATGGACAAGGTGGTTATTCCTGAGAATGTTGTACCATTGAGAGGGCTGAATATGCAACTCAAGAGAGTACATAATGATGCTTGCATGACGGCCGATAGAGGACAGCGATGGAATTTATTTCAGGCGCAGTGTATGATCAAAGGCAAAGCATGCAAGTTGATGATTGATAGTGGTAGCTACTGTAATGGAATTAGCAAGGCGGTAGTGGAAACTTTGGGGTTGTCCACATGGCGTATTCCTGAACCGAAGCATGTTGAGTGGTTGAATAGCTGCGGTATGCTGAAGGTTACACATAAGGTACGTGTGCCATTTACAGTTGGTGACTATGTTGATGAGGTTGAGTGCGATGTGTTGCCATTGGAGGTGTGTGGGTTGTTGTGGCACCCCCCTCTGACACATGTTGCCAGAGAGGCGGTCGCCCCGTGCGCCAGCCCAGGATGTCTGGACGCACGTTACGACAATGCGACATAGCGGAAATATCATTACATAATCAGGCCCAAAGGGCTACAAATGGTTTACATGGCCATCAAGGCATGAAAATTACCATGGCCAAGTATGGCACGGGACAGAATTTGACTGGCAGCGGAAGACAAAGGTACGGCAACGGCTTGGTGCGGCTCCATTCCACAGGCATCTGGCTGGGCTACTGATCCTAGCACGCTCCTGCTCGATCTCCTTGCTATGGTAGGAGATGGATCCTCTCAAGGTCTGGCCACATGAAAAGCCAGTCAGAGTACATTGACGTACTCGCAAGAAAATAACCACGAGACATGAACAGTCAAGCAATCAGGCAACAAGTAACTAGCGACAGAAAATAATCTAAACATGGCAAGTGACTACTTACGGCAATCCAAGTGGGTAGCAACATGGCATCATAATAAAACATGGTATAAGCAAACAATGGGAGTACCACCAGTACAAAGTCCAAGCCAGGTGAGGTTGGATCGTGTACCGGGGGTCACACAAAGAGCTTACCTGTGACGAATAACGGGTATACCAGTTGGTACCAAGTAACACAACAAATCATATTATCACAGCTAGGCTCACTGGCCTCTAGCCTCACGAGGCAAATCTCATCTGTCACTATGGCTAGGCCCACTGGCCTTATCACATTTCCTTATCTCGAGTAACATTCCCTGCACCATCTTATTGTTTATTAAGTGAGGTCAGGTCGTTCATTAATTTCTTTCAAACAGATCTTAAGTTTAACCTCCGGACACGACAAAGACACACAGTGTGACTGACACTGAACTGTTGTTCCATATCCTAGGAACGGGGCTAGCTAGCTAGGTTGATGCTCTCGAGAGTTTGCTTTACCACCTATCAGAATGCACTCCACTCAGCCGACACCTCAGGTTCATCACGCCCAAGGCCGTACTAAGCAAATTACATTCTCGTGACGGTCCACTTGCTAAGACACCCTCCTGCCCCACCCTATACGCATGGTACAACGGGCAAGTAAGTCCGGCACATCCCCCGGCGCTACCGGGTATGCCTAGCTCCGGACTCCTTATCGCAGTCGAACCCGTGCCTGTCGACCCCTCCCCTCGGACAGCACAACCGAACGACTGCGCCCAACGGATGGCACAAAAGGGACTCAACAACCTACTAGGTCACGGTTTCCATGGGACAACGGTGGTATCGCGTTCAAGGGTTCAGATTAGTGGCACTATGAATAGACCTGATCGCTGTTTGGAGGGGTGTTGCACTTAATCAAGTTTCATCATAGCAAGTCACAAAACAGAGGATTAGTCCAGCATAATAATTATGATAGCAATATCACATCATCAGACAACCAGGCTTTAGCAACAAAACAAAGATCAACTACCAAGTATAGTTTAGTTGGTTTGCGTCGACCGGGTGACTATCGTGGCGATTCCGCCAACAAGCGTCATCACAGATCAACTAGTTGGTTAGCGTCGACCGGGTGACTATCGTGGCGATTCCGCCAACAAGTGCCATCACAGATCAACTAGTTGGTTAGCGTCGACCGGGTGACTATCGTGGCGATTCCGCCAACAAGCGCCATCACAGGTCGGCTACAGATTATAACATAGTGTTTCAAACAGATGACTGTGGCGGTTCCTCCAGCCGGTGTCATCATAGATCAATTACAAAGTTGGTGAGGCATTTAACCTCCAAACAATGAACCGAAAAGCATTCATAAGAAAGAAAGCATCCATTCCACTCGAGGGTTATCTCGACGTGGTGTCAGCAATCTTGGCAAAAAGAACCAAATGAAAAGTCAGCTCCCAAGCGTCGCAGTCCGGGTGGTCTACGCCAACCATATTTGACGGAGGGACAAGAAGCAAATAACTCTTTTGGCAAATGCCCCCAACTCCGAGGATCATAAGACGACATCCGTCCGCTCCTCACCTCGGCGAAGAAGAAGAAGCAAACAATCAACGCATGTTTTTGTTATTTAGTTGTCAAAGCCACGCAAGTGCGAGGCGCACAGATAATTCATACATCAATCTAATGCATACAAGGATGATGAGGAAAACATGGCAGGAGTAATAATATCAGTCTCATATTAAACAGGAACAACAAACAGTCATGCATAAATAAACAGACAAGCATATAATACTCGGCAAGACAATAGGCAAACAACAAACAACATTGCGGGACGGCTCATAGCAAGGGGTTAGCTTGCCTTCGACGATCGACGCCATTTGGCTTGGAGGTCACGGGCACGTCGCGGGATAGGGTTTCGATTCGCCGGTACCGCGGAATACCTATACATGCATACGCGGGTGCTGAGCATCTAAGCATCTCACAAAAAAATACAAAACCTATACCACTGGATAGGGATCTTTAAACTATGAATTTACAAACTTGGATCACCTGAATCGGAGTCATGGTTCAAAAGATACGGGGGTTCCAAAATCTGTCCAGCAGGAAAAGGAAAACAGATCCGCGAAAAAAATTGCACGGGCCGCGTCGGCCACGCGACATGGGCCGTGGGTGGACCGCCGTGCGCCGCGCGCGCGCGCCCCTGGCTGGGCTGCTGGCAGGCCGCGGGCTGCTGTGCCTTAGCAGGCCGAAACGGTTCCCTGAAAAGAAAAAAAGGAACGGAGGGGATCGATCCCCTGGTCGTCGTCGTCCTCCGCACTTGTACTGGAACGAGCGGGAGCTGGCCGGGGATGGCCAGAGGCTCGCCGGGAGGCCGGCCGATGGCGGGAGGGAACCGCCCCACCGCGCCGCCTTCCGAAGCGGCCAGGGAAGGGGAAGGGTGGCCACCGGCGCCCGGTCTCGGAGCTCGGGCCGGGAGCTCGCCGGCGGCGGGGAGGTGACGACGCCGAGGCTACGGTGCATCCTTTCACCAAAGATCTTGTCCTGGAGATAGGGGAGACCAAGGGGAGCACGTCCACGGTGTTAATCGAGGGATGGCTCGGTGTGGAGCTAGCCATGGTCCGTGGACCGACGGCGACATCCACGGCCGAAACGGAGCAGGGCTCCGCCATCCCGCAACTAAAAGGGCAGAGGGCTCGAGGGGGAGGGGGAGAGCTTCTGGACGCGCAAGGGAGCTCGGGAGGAGGCTTTATAGGCAGGGGGTGAGGAGAGTTAGGTGCTGGCCGGTTGGCCATTAACTTGCTTGTTGAGGTCATGGCTTACGCTTCTCCGGCTACAGGGGAGGGAGAGGATGAGGCAGCCGTGCTGGATGCACAGTGGAGCACGAGGCGTACTGCAGCAGGCGGATTAGGCACCGACCAAGGTAGAGAGCGGAATTAGGTCTTGCCAAAGCGCGCGTCCTGGACGTCCAGAGCGCGACGCGAGCGGCATCGTCGCGTTCCCGGCGACTCGGGGCACGAAACTGAAAAAGGCTTGCACTACTGGGTTCACAAGGACAAGACCTAGACAACCAGACTGGCCACACTCAAAAACTCCACACTCCGCAACACAAGATTTTCAGAAAACCAAGGGTGCGCCAGGTGTTCGATGAAATGACAGGGGCCTTGCACATCTCAGAAAAATCCCCAAAATTCACAGTATGCTAGGATAGATGTATGAAGTATGTCTGTGGATTTTGAGATCAATTGGGCACAGGTAAGCTGGTCAAATAAATTGGTGTCCCAAAATGCCCTAATGGCATGGGTATGCCAAAAGCACTTCCTCAAATAATCTTGATCTGATATTGGGTAGGTGGGGTCGTATAGGGAATATTGTCAACTTGGCAAAGTGGCAATGCCAAATAATTTTTGTAGCTAGGGGTTGCTTTGGAAATCACAATTAGGCATAAAAGGGCATTACAAAGGAAGTACCTCAAATATTGCTCAAATGAGGTTGGGCCAATGGAGTGAAATGTTCAGGAGGTCAAATCATGCACCTCACCAAAATATCAGAATTTTTGGATGAGTGGAAGGTGTCCAGCTAATTTTGGATTGGAGATGGCAGAACATGAAATATGAATAAACTTGGAATTATTGCATGGGACTATGAAATATTACTCCATGGTAAGGACGTATAAGTATGAGGAAACCCTATGGTAGCTTGGTGGAATTTATTTTCCGGGTACAATTGCGGTGGTGGCTTTTGGGTGGGACAGTCGAGAGGGGTTTTTTTTTCTTGGAAATCTTCAAAAGGAACCAACGTTCGACTGACAAAGCAATGGACGGGGAATATGGTGGAGGTTGTCAACGATCGGGGATTTATTGGGGAATTTCCAAGAGAGTGAAACCAAAGTCAAGTCAAAGACCGTCTGGTTCAAAGAAAACATCTTGAAAGTAGAAAAAGTTTTTCAGGTGTGGGAAAACACCTCTAAAATTAGGGTCGAAATTTTGGGGTGTTACAAACCTTCCCCCCTTAAAAAGAATCTCGTCCCGAGATTCGGAGACTAATAGAGATTCCCGGGGTTATACAAGATATTTCTTGTATGGTTTAATCTACCCCTATATTTAAAATATTTAAAACTTTTTCTACAAAACAGTAGAGTTTAGCATCCAAAACGATTAACACTCAGTACGATACTTCTATCATCCTCGATGCATTCTAAGGATGGCATGGCAGGGGCTCACACAATTCACTCAACATAGGTTCTTCACTATGGTTAAATAACAAAATTAAACCTATGGTTTTTAGTTCAGCCAATACAAGCATGGCAAGATCAAACAAGATCCACACACAGATTATCACTCGATAACCTGGATTTAACTTGGCCAAAACATCACCTAATTTTGCAAAACAAAATGTTGGGGATATGCTAAACATGCCCCTCCTCTACATTTTTTTTGAAAAGCTGTATATACTTTTTCAAGTATACACAGGTTTGGAAAAAGAAAACAGGGTTTCTTTTCAAAAGAAAGCATCTGTGTTGCCAATAATTGACTAACAGACACTGTGGGGTAGGGCCATCCCCAAAAATCATTTTGGCAAAATTTTTCCTACGAAACACTGGAGAGACGAGGGACTGATCTCCTGAGGAAAGGATAGGAGCACCCAAAGGGTTATTTCTGGCTTGCTGTCATGTGGGACCGGGTCCACCTGCTAGTCTCTTTCTTCCTTTCTATCTCCTTCTTCCTCGCAGCATATTCCCTCGTACCTGGCAGACTCCGAGTGCGCGAAGCACTCCCCTGCGGCACTGCTGCGCGTGCGGTCCATCGGCGCAGCGACCATCACGGCTTTGGGCACCTTGGTGGTTTCACGCCAATTGGCCGAGCAATTGCACGCGATTCCTTTCCTTGCCCGCGCGAGGCTGAGCAGTGCGCGGCATCCGAGCTCACGACTATAAACGGGGGTCTCTGAATTTCCTTCCTCTTCCATTACCACCATGGGTTTCCTTTCAGCCATCTTCGACGAATTTTACGCGCACCGAGAGGGAGCGAGATTCTTTAAGCAGCTGTTCGTGATCGTGATCTTCTGGATTACGGCTTCAGTGGTGGTGGCACTGTTGTATGCGGCGGTGGTTCTCTTGTTGGTGGCTCTGTACGACTGGTGGTGCGGCACTGGCGGTGATGCTGCTGCGGTGCCGATAGTGGGCGAGCTGGCGGGGCCGGCTGCGGGCGAGCAGGTGGTGCTGCCGCAGGTGGCTGATGCAGTGGTTTCCCCGGCTGGAGGGCAGCGGTCGGCTCGTGCCATCCGTCGTCGCTGTCGCGCGGCTCGCGACCCGGCTTCAGGTGAGTCAGGCTCAACTTCAGGTGATGCCACTGAGCGCGAGAGGGAGTAGGATTTTCTTCCTGGGTTGCTCTTCTGTATCTACACTGAAGTAGTGGTAGTGTTGTATGTTGGAGTAGAACTTGTATCCTCTGTTTCTGAAATTTTTCTTATGTGCTGAACTCCGCTGATGTATCAAATTTGTCTTTTCTGATGGATTGGAGCCAGACTTGCCTTGTTGAGATTCTTCCTTAGCTGTCACAAACCTGTTCTTGCAGCAGAGAGAGTTGCAGAGGCACTATCACATAGATAGTAGAACTTGCTACTCGGGGAAAATATCATTCTAGAAAGTAATGCTTCGTTTTATGGCCCTAAAACTTGAAGCAACATGGAACAATCATTTCAATCGTACCAGATAACAAGCACGCAACGGCTACTAAACACTCGACACAACACATCCACACGTACAAGCAAGCATAGGAATTACAAACATTCTCACAAACTCTCAGCTAACATCTCATAAGCGCCACTCCGGCTAAACTAAACAGATCTCACTCCACTTGACGGTCCTTCATAGATGGTGGAGTGCGGCCGAGACGGAGAGTGGTGTCCACGTCCCCTTCCTCCGCAAGGTCGGAGGACACAGGAACACCTTCGAAGATCGGAACCTGCTCGGGGATTCGTCGGGATGGGCCGGGATCTGGGAGTGGAAGTCCGCTACTTCGAGCTTGCCTCCGGGAGAGTGTAGGTGTGCTTTCCCCTAGGTATTGGTGTAGGCGGGCTCGGCTAAGGTTCCTCCTTGTGGTCACGAGCTCCTCCATCAAGAGGTTGTTGAGGTTCGTCATTACGATGGCGTAAGCAACTTGGTTGATTAGTGCTGGGTCAGGCTCCTTCGAGACGTCGGCTTGGATCATCTCTCCACGGGGCTGTGGTCTGGCCGGAAGGTAGTAGAACTCTCGAGTTTCAGCTAGCAGGGGTTCGGAGGACCGAAGACGAACGAGGCATTCCCAGGCTGCTACCTGGATGGCTAGCCCCAGAGTGGGCATGCGGCCACCTTGAATCAGGTAGGGCTGATTCGTGCCCCGGGGACACGGGCTAATCCTCACCTCGGCCCCGAATTCATCTCCAGCCGACGAGAGTGAGCTCTGGAACACTACATACACGGGTCGAACGGTGCTACCAAGGATATGGTTGACGGCCCTCCAGAGAAGCAATCGAAAGCTCGAATGCTCCTCGGTAGTGGTTTCCAAGATGGCATTAAGGGTCGCCATCGGATTTTCGTGGGGTCACTAGATTTTCTTGGAGGGGATAAGGATGCGGGGTTCCTCTATGGGATTCTACTTTAAAGAAGTTGGGTTGCCAGAGAGCTGGCGAGGGTGGGTTATAAAGCAACTAGGACTGGGTCTCAGGTTCACTGGGTAAGGTCGGCTGCTTCTCATGGAAGAAACCGACTAGTCTTGTTGGGGAAGATTGGGGACAGGTCCTACTGCACCATACTGTTGACCGACACGAGCCATGCCAGTTTGGTGGAGATGGGTTAAATCCATCGGGTCATTGTCGGGCAAAAGTAAGGGTGGACTTTCCATGCTAGGGTAGTCTACAGCCAGCCTGGTGCTCTGATACCATGCTCTGTGGCACCCCCCTCTGACACATGTTGCTAGAGAGGCGGTCGCCCCGTGCGCCAGCCCAGGATGTCTGGATGCACGTTACGACAATGCGACATAGCGGAAATATCATTACACAATCAGGCCCAAAGGGCTACAAATGGTTTACATGGCCATCAAGGCATGCAAATCACCATGGCCAAGTATGGCACGGGACAGAATTTGACTGGCAGCGGAAGACAAAGGTACGGCAACGGCTTGGTGCGGCTCCATTCCACAGGCATCTGGCTGGGCTACTGATCCTAGCACGCTCCTGCTCGATCTCCTTGCTATGGTAGGAGATGGATCCTCTCAAGGTCTGGCCACATGAAAAGCCAGTCTGAGTACATTGACGTACTCGCAAGAAAATAACCACGAGACATGAACAGTCAAGCAATCAGGCAACAAGTAACTAGCGACAGAAAATAATCTAAACATGGCAAGTGACTACTTACGGCAGTCCAAGTGGGTAGCAACATGGCATCATAATAAAACATGGTATAAGCAAACAATGGGAGTACCACCAGTACAAAGTCCAAGCCAGGTGGGGTTGGATCGTGTACCGGGGGTCACACAAAGAGCTTACCTATGACGAATAACGGGTATACCAGTTGGTACCAAGTAACACAACAAATCATATTATCACAGCTAGGCTCACTGGCCTCTAGCCTCACGAGGCAAATCTCATCTGTCACTACGGCTAGGCCCACTGGCCTTATCACATTTCCTTATCTCGAGTAACATTCCCTGCACCATCTTATTGTTTATTAAGTGAGGTCAGGTCGTTCATTAATTTCTTTCAAACAGATCTTAAGTTCAACCTCCGGACACGACAAAGACACACAGTGTGACTGACACTGAACTGTTGTTCCATATCCTAGGAACGGGGCTAGCTGGCTAGGTTGATGCTCTCGAGAGTTTGCTTTACCACCTATCAGAATGCACTCCACTCAGCCGACACCTCAGGTTCATCACGCCCAAGGCCGTACTAAGCAAATTACATTCTCGTGACGGTCCACTTGCTAAGACACCCTCCTGCCCCACCCTATACGCATGGTACAACGGGCAAGTAAGTCCGGCACATCCCCCGGCGCTACCGGGTATGCCTAGCTCCGGACTCCTTATCGCAGTCGAACCCGTGCCTGTCGACCCCTCCCCTCGGACAGCACAACCGAACGACTGCGCCCAACGGATGGCACAAAAGGGACTCAACAACCTACTAGGTCACGGTTTCCATGGGACAACGGTGGTATCGCGTTCAAGGGTTCAGATTAGTGGCACTATGAATAGACCTTATCGCTGTTTGGAGGGGTGTTTCACTTAATCAAGTTTCATCATAGCAAGTCACAAAACAGAGGATTAGTCCAGCATAATAATTATGATAGCCATATCACATCATCAAACAACCAGGCTTTAGCAACAAAACAAAGATCAACTACCAAGTATAGTTTAGTTGGTTTGCGTCGACCGGGTGACTATCGTGGCGATTCCGCCAACAAGCGTCATCACAGATCAACTAGTTGGTTAGCGTCGACCGGGTGACTATCGTGGCGATTCCGCCAACAAGTGCCATCACAGATCAACTAGTTGGTTAGCGTCGACCGGGTGACTATCGTGGCGATTCCGCCAACAAGCGCCATCACAAGTCGGCTACAGATTATAACATAGTGTTTCAAACAGATGACTGTGGCGGTTCCTCCAGCCGGTGTCATCATAGATCAATTACAAAGTTGGTGAGGCATTTAACCTCCAAACAATGAACCGAAAAGCATTCATAAGAAAGAAAGCATCCATTCCACTCGAGGGTTATCTCGACGTGGTATCAGCAATCTTGGCAAAAAGAACCAAATGAAAAGTCAGCTCCCAAGCGTCGCAGTCCGGGTGGTCTACGCCAACCATATTTGACGGAGGGACAAGAAGCAAATAACTCTTTTGGCAAACGCCCCCAATTCCGAGGATCATAAGACGACATCCGTCCGCTCCTCACCTCGGCGAAGAAGAAGAAGCAAACAATCAACGCATGTTTTTGTTATTTAGTTGTCAAAGCCAGGCAAGTGCGAGGCGCACAGATAATTCATACATCAATCTAATGCATACAAGGATGATGAGGAAAACATGGCAGGAGTAATAATATCAGTCTCATATTAAACAGGAACAACAAACAGTCATGCATAAATAAACAGACAAGCATATAATACTCGGCAAGACAATAGGCAAACAACAAACAACATTGCGGGACGGCTCATAGCAAGGGGTTAGCTTGCCTTCGACGATCGACGCCATTTGGCTTGGAGGTCATGGGCACGTCGCGGGATAGGGTTTCGATTCGCCGGTACCGCGGAATACCTATACATGCATACGCGGGTGCTGAGCATCTAAGCATCTCACAAAAAAATACAAAACCTATACAACTGGATAGGGATCTTTAAACTATGAATTTACAAACTTGGATCACCTGAATCGGAGTCACGGTTCAAGAGGTACGGGGGTTCCAAAATCTGTCCAGCTGGAAAAGGAAAACAGATCCGCGAAAAAACTGCACGGGCCGCGTCGGCCACGCGACATGGGCCGTGGGTGGACCGCCGTGCGCCGCGCGCGCGCGCCCCTGGCTGGGCTGCTGGCAGGCCGCGGGCTGCTGTGCCTTAGCAGGCCGAAACGGTTCCCTGAAAAGAAAAAAAAGGAACGGAGGGGATCGATCCCCTGGTCATCGTCGTCCTCCGCACTTGTACTGGAACGAGCGGGAGCTGGCCGGGGATGGCCAGAGGCTCGACGGGAGGCCGGCCGATGGCGGGAGGGAACCGCCCCACCGCCCCGCCTTCCGAAGCGGCCAGGGAAGGGGAAGGGTGGCCACCGGCGCCCGGTCTCGGAGCTCGGGCCGGGAGCTCGCCGGCGGCGGGGAGGTGACGTAGCCGAGGCTACGGTGCATCCTTTCACCAAAGATCTTGTCCTGGAGATAGGGGAGACCAAGGGGAGCACGTCCACGGTGTTAATCGAGGGATGGCTCGGTGTGGAGCTAGCCATGGTCCGTGGACCGACGGCGACATCCACGGCCGAAACAGAGCAGGGCTCCGCCATCCCGCAACTAAAAGGGCAGAGGACTCGAGGGGGAGGGGGAGAGCTTCTGGACACGCAAGGGAGCTCGGGAGGAGGCTTTATAGGCAGGGGGTGAGGAGAGTTAGGTGCTGGCCGGTTGGCCATTAACTTGCTTGTTGAGGTCATGGCTTATGCTTCTCCGGCTACAGGGGAGGGAGAGGATGAGGCAGCCGTGCTAGATGCATAGTGGAGCATGAGGCGTACTGCAGCAGGCGGATTAGGCACCGACCAAGGTAGAGAGCGGAATTAGGTCTTGCCAAAGCGCGCGTCCTGGACGTCCAGAGCGCGACGCGAGCGGCATCGTCGCGTTCCCGGCGACTCGGGGCATGAAACTGAAAAAGGCTTGCACTACTGGGTTCACAAGGACAAGACCTAGACAACCAGACTAGCCACACTCAAAAACTCAACACTCCGCAACACAAGATTTTCAGAAAACCAAGGGTGCGCCAGGTGTTCGATGAAATGACAGGGGCCTTGCACATCTCAGAAAAATCCCCAAAATTCACAGTATGCTAGGATAGATGTATGAAGTATGTCTGTGGATTTTGAGATCAATTGGGCACAGGTAAGCTGGTCAAATAAATTGGTGTCCCAAAATGCCCTAATGGCATGGGTATGCCAAAAGCACTTCCTCAAATAATCTTGATCTGATATTGGGTAGGTGGGGTCGTATAGGGAATATTGTCAACTTGGCAAAGTGGCAATGCCAAATAATTTTTGTAGCTAGGGGTTGCTTTGGAAATCACAATTAGGCATAAAAGGGCATTACAAAGGAAGTACCTCAAATATTGCTCAAATGAGGTTGGGCCAATGGAGTGAAATGTTCAGGAGGTCAAATCATGCACCTCACCAAAATATCAGAATTTTTGGATGAGTGGAAGGTGTCCAGCTAATTTTGGATTGGAGATGGCAGAACATGAAATATGAATAAACTTGGAATTATTGCATGGGACTATGAAATATTACTCCATGGTAAGGACGTATAAGTATGAGGAAACCCTATGGTAGCTTGGTGGAATTTATTTTCTGGGTACAATTGCGGTGGTGGCTTTTGGGTGGGACTGTCGAGAGGGGTTTTTTTTTTTCTTGGAAATCTTCAAAAGGAACCAACGTTCGACTGACAAAGCAATGTATAACACCCCTCCTTGTAAGAAGGAATGTTACCACAAAACAACCCAACACTAACATGCTAGTGGGAAAATCCAGCAGCACCTCCTTTGTACTGACAGACATCCACGGCAGGCAGAAGATATTTCAGAGTATAAAAACATAGAACAACAACGTAAGCATACATAATAACTTAATCAACCCATATAAAAGTGGTGATGCCACAACCCAACATGCTACACAAGCACAGGAAACCACAAGTTCCAAGCATGCAAACACTAGGAGAAACAAGTAAACATAGCAGTAATCCCAACTTAACTTGTACACCACCAGTAGACCCTAGCTACTAGGAATCATGAACTGAAACGTGAACTATCATGATCCAGTTAGTTGTATGACAGGGATGTGAAGTTTGTGAGTGAACTTCCACGGGAGCTACGCCTTTCTATTTACCTGCCAACCGACACAGGGAAGTACCTGAAACAAAGCCCACAAAGGGTGAGTCGGAAGACTCAGCAAGTACACAACATAGGCTCAGGATATACTTGAAATTAAGTACAAGACTGTAGCACATGAATATGTAACGGGACAGTGAACCATGCTTTATGTGCCATGAGAATGCATGAAGAAATCATGCAACCGAAGGAAACCATGCACTTCTCTTCAAGCTACTGCCGGCAAAGCTAGGGGGGATGACGTCTCATCCGAACCCTTCAACCCACACAAGGTGAGAGGACCATCTGAGGTTGAACCCGAAGGACCATAAGTTGGTCACTCCTTGTACTGGGAAGACTTCGGGTCCATAAACTCGCAAGCGAGGATCACTCCTTGTACTGGGAAGATACACTCATGATGGATTTCTTTATCAAGAACCATGAAAATCCAATCCCTATAGCATACTGGTGATATGGTGTAGTGAATGATACACAAGGGATTAACATGTCTCCTATTGCATGTGTGTAGGAGAACAACATGAACAGGAGTACAAATAAAGAGGGCAATATGCCGATTGCGGCCCGGTGTACTCGCCTCAACCGCTGCGAGGAAGGTGGTGTGCGGCTACCTCCGGTGGATTGATGTTGCGACCTGCTGTAGGAACACATATACAAGTCTTAACATTGCAGCAAACAATATATGTAGAGCACACACACAAAACGAGCCTAATCGCATCCCTGGGGAAGCAACCCTTTGCTGCCCCTACACGCAAGAATTCATATCTCGAGCTAGACAGCTCCAAAACAAGCAAATGACATGGCTATGGATTCGTAAGGGGATTATCTACAAATAACTCCAACTATTCGAACTCAGAATAAGAACTTATGGAGGTTAAAACCAACAAGTACTTCTCTGCTGTTTTCCAGATTCCAGCATAATGATTAGCCCTCTTTGGAAAATCATAGAAAGAAATATACTAATGGAAAGTAAGTAAATCCTTTTGTATTGGCAACTATGCATCACAAGAAACAGAGCAGAGAATGAAATATGAATTCTACTGAATGGGTAAAGCTCCTAAAACCCATGGGAAAACTCTATTCTTCACTGATTCTGAAACTTTGAACAGACTGCAATGTAACAGGTGTATCCGGAGCTTCACAACTCGGATTAAACTGTTTAACCACTCGAAACGATCGTGGGAACAAGGTCTACAAAACATCCCGAATATTGCTCCTCTGAATTTTCCATCTAGTGACTCGAAAATAATGATTTCTGAACCTGTAAGTCCAGAAACGGAAATATAGACAGATTCTTGCCCTAATCTCAAACGAAACTGATGCTCCCCTGCCTTAGGAACCTAGGAAACATCATCTACAGCAGATGATAGGGTCATGGGGAGTGGGGGCAGTAGGGCACTCACCTTGGAGGCCTGAGCACAAGGAATCGAGCAGGGGGTGATGTAGAGAGGTCTTCTCCCTTTCTTCCTTCTCCTCCACTCGCTCCTCCTTTGTCTGCCCTTCTTTCTCCTCAAGAACAGGTCCAAGAGTTGCCCCTGCGAGAGGGGTAGGACGTGGGCTGCTGGGAGAGATCAAGGAAAAAGATGTGAGGAAGATATGGTGTAGGGAGAAGACGCCATGGAAGGGGATGGAGCTCTCAGGTGAGGAAGAAAAGAGAAAGAGGACCACCTTGGTGATAATGATGAGGAGCCTCACGTTGGAGAGGAAGAGATAAAGATGATGGCTGCCTTTCTATTTTAATTAAAACATATTTTCGAAATGTCCAAATAATCATAGCCCTTGAATGTATAAAACCATGGAAGATGCATCCGGAGTCCGATTTGGTCAAACGAGTAGTCCATTTCGATTGTCTCGACGAGCCCGACACTACTACGGGGTCGGATTTATGATTCAACGGACCAATTAAAAGATGGATATAGAGAGTCCGAAAGCATGTTTAATCAGAAAGTGATAAACGAAAGACGGGGTGTTACACAATGGACGGGGAATATGGTGGAGGTTGTCAACGATCGGGGATTTATTGGGGAATTTCCAAGAGAGTGAAACCAAAGTCAAGTCAAAGACCGTCTGGTTCAAAGAAAACATCTTGAAAGTAGAAAAAGTTTTTCAGGTGTGGGAAAACACCTCTAAAATTAGGGTCGAAATTTTGGGGTGTTACAGTTGTTACTTGGACGTCCATGACAGTATGATCGCAATGCTATGCATGCTGGAAGAGCAAATACATATTCGTTTGTGCATGATGGCAAACAGCGAACTTTGAAGCCTATGCAAGATGATCAAATCAAGTCCGATGTGGTGCTGGTGGTGCGCAAGGAGAAGTTGCATAAAGCTAAGCCAAAGCCAAGGCTAGCTAAGTTGCAGCAAGAGGAGCATGATGCAAGGAGCGTTGGTACTGAAATTGATTCAGCCGTGCATGTAGATGACGAGCCAGTTGTTCTTGTTGGTGACAAGCTGATATAGGCAAAGGTGTCCGATCTTTCGATGAGATGATACTATCGATTTGGGTGGCGTCGACGTTGACGATCCGACTACAAACGTGCGAGGACGCTGCGCCTTAGCAATCGCTACACCAACTCCGGGAAGGTTTATGACAGCGCCGTAGCACAATCGACCAAACCAACTAAGGTCTAATTCCTGCAGGCAATCGAAGAACAAGCAAGAACTAAGAATTGGCAATCTGAATATTGCAAATATGAATGATTAGAGATGAAAGTGGGGTTCCGAAGAGCGGTCTTGGTCTGGCCGATCTGGCACAAACGAAGTACGGCGAAGTTGCAGCGACGGCTAGCTAACTTTTGACTAAACAAAACCCAAGTCTAAAAGAAACCCTAGGTGTTGTATTTATGGGGGAAAAGAGGGGAAATTCGTGCTCCCATGGGTGGGGCCACGAAATCCAGCCTAAACCTCCTTTTCCCATCAATACGGACTCTAAAAACTACCCACAAAGGGGTATGACGAAAATACATGGGCCTGGCCCAAAAATAAGGTGGCGCAGCACCTATAATAGGTCTTGGACGAAAATAATAAAGTGGTAACTTGTATAATTCGTCCAAGACTTCATTTGGCATTACGATGGCTTCAGGCTGCGGTAGACTCCCTCCGTGACAGCATCCTCTTCAGCACTAGCATTCCTGCTGCCAGCTCCATGGATGATCATGCTCCAATACTTGTCCATCAACTCCTCGCTAGGTCCATTATTCCTAAGTGTAACAAACACATCGGTTTTAGGTAGTAGCATATTCTCATGTAAATTTGGAAGAGTTCCAAGAAACGAAAGTACCTGATAATTTAGTTGACGTGCACGAGCTCGAGTAATAGGTCCTTGTATTTTTGTAGTGGTAGGACTAGTGGTTGTAACTGTAGTTGGGATGTCCTCATCATCCTCCCCTTCTTGAATTGAAGTCGTCCTCGACACAACCTCATCCTCTTCACCGAAGTAGGGCTTCAAATCTGCAATGTTAAATGTGGGACTAACCCCATAGTCTGTAGGCAGCTCAAGTTTATATGCATTATCATTTATACGCTCTAACACCTTAAAAGGACCAGCAGCTCGTGGCATTAACTTGGACTTGCGCAAATCAGGAAAGCGATCTTTGCGCAAATGCAACCAAACAAGATCTCCAACATCAAACACAATATGCTTTCTTCCTCTATCTCCATACGATTTATATTTAGCATTCATGCGTGCAATGTTTTCTTTAGTTGTCTCATGCAATTTTAGTATCAATTCAGCACGTTGTGTAGCATCAAGATTATTTTGCACCGTAGATGGAAGAGGCAATAAATCAATAGGTGCACGAGGTACAAAACCATACACAATCTCAAAAGGGCACATCTTACTGGTAGAATGCAGCGAACGATTATAAGCAAATTCAACATGAGGCAAACATTCTTCCCACAATTTCAAATTCTGTTTTAAAACAGCCCTAAGCATAGTAGACAAAGTTTGATTAACAACTTCAGTTTGTCCATCAGTTTGAGGATGACATGTAGTACTAAAAAGCAGTTTAGTCCCCAACTTAGCCCATAAACATCTCCAAAAATGGCCAAGAAATTTACTATCACGATCTGAAACAATTGTATTTGGCACACCATGCAAGCGAATGATTTCACGATAGAACAAATCAGCAATATTAGCAGCATCATCAGTTTTATGACATGGTATAAAGTGTGCCATCTTAGAAAATCTGTCCACAACAACAAATATGCTATCTCTCCCCTTCTTTGTTCTAGGTAAACCCAAAACAAAGTCCATGGATATATCCTCCCACGGAATGCTAGGTACAGGTAAAGGCATATATAAACCATGAGGATTAAGTCGTGACTTAGCTTTTTGGCGAGTAGTGCAGCGAGCAACAAAACGCTCAACATCCCGTCTCATCTTTGGCCAAAAGAAATGCGTGGCTAGTACGTCCTCGGTCTTCTTGACGCCAAAGTGCCCCATTAGTCCTCCTCCATGCGCCTCCTGTAACAGCAAAAGACGAACGGAGCTAGCTGGAATGCATAGCTTGTTAGCACGAAACACAAATCCATCACTAAGGACGAATTTGTTCCATGTTCTACCATCCTTACAATTCTGCACTACTTCTTTAAAATCAACATCATCCATATACAAATCTTTGATGGTCTCTAACCCAAAATTTTTGAAGTCAAGTTGTGAAAGCATAGTGTAACGTCGAGACAAAGCATCAGCAATAACATTATCTTTACCCTTCTTGTGTTTGATAACATAAGGAAAAGACTCAATAAATTCAACCCACTTAGCATGTCGACGGTTCAGTTTAGCTTGACTACGAATATGTTTCAAAGATTCATGATCAGAATGTATAACAAATTCTTTGGGCCATAAATAATGTTGCCAAGTTTCTAAAGTCCGAACAAGAGCATATAATTCCTTATCATAAGTAGAATAGTTCAGACTAGGCCCACTCAATTTTTCACTAAAATATGCAACAGGTTTTCCCTCTTGTAACAACACTCCTCCCAACCCAATTCCACTAGCATCACATTCAAGCTCAAAAGTCTTATCAAAATTAGGAAGTTGGAGTAGGGGAGCATGGGTTAACTTATCTTTCAACATCATGAACGCATCCTGTTGTGCATCGCCCCAAACAAAGGGCATGTCCTTCTTTGTAAGCTCATTCAACGGTGCTGCAATAGACCCAAAGTCTTTGACAAAACGCCGGTAGAACCCAGCGAGACCAAGGAAACTCCTCACTTGGGTGACCGTTAGCGGAGTCGGCCAACTCGAAATCGCCTCAATCTTGGCGGGATCCACTTCAATGCCCTGCGCGGTAACAACATATCCAAGAAATGAAACTCGATCGGTGCAAAAGGTGCACTTCTCAAGATTACCAAATAAACGCGCAGCACGCAAAGCATCAAAAACAGCACGCAAATGATTCAAATGGTCCTCCAAAGATCTGCTGTATATGAGTATGTCATCAAAATAAACCACCACAAAACGTCCAATGAAAGCACGTAAAACTTCGTTCATTAATCTCATGAAAGTACTAGGAGCGTTAGTTAAACCAAAAGGCATGACTAACCACTCATACAAACCAAACTTAGTTTTAAAAGCTGTTTTCCATTCATCTCCTAACTTCATTCGAATCTGGTGGTAACCACTACGCAAATCAACTTTAGAAAACATGGTAGAACCACTCAATTCATCAAGCATATCATCCAAACGTGGTATAGGGTGTCTATAACGGATTGTGATATTATTAATAGCCCTACAATCAGTACACATGCGGGAAGAACCATCTTTCTTAGGTACCAAAATAATTGGGACAGCACATGGACTAAGAGACTCACGAATATGACCTTTATCGAGTAATTCTTGAATTTGTTGTTGAATCTCTTTAGTCTCCTCAGGATTGGTACGGTAAGGAGCACGGTTCGGTAATGATGCACCGGGAATTAAATCAATTTGGTGCTCTATGCCTCGAATAGGTGGTAATCCCGGTGGTACAGCATTTGGAAAAACGTCCGCAAACTCCTATAAAATGTTAGCAACAGCAGGGGGCAAAGAGGGAGGCATATCCTCAAAAGAAAACAATACCTCTTTGCAAACAATGGCATAGCAAACAGATTCATTAACATCCAAATTAGTAATATCAGACTTGCTAGCAAGTAAACATGGATTGGTCAATTTAATTTCAGTAGCAACATTGTTGGGTGATACATTATTAGTCTTATGTTGCTGCACAAATTCCTTAGCCACAATCTGATTTTCACTCTTTTGCTGCTCCTGTCTTTTTGCTTTACTAGTTCTAGCAATATCATCTTTTAGAATTTTTTCAGGAGACATGGGTAGCAACGCAATTTTCTTATCATTATGAACAAGAGTGTATTGATTAGTGCTACCATGGTGTACAGAGTTTTTATCAAATTGCCATGGCCTACCCAATAAAAGAGAACATGCTTGCATAGGGACGACATCACAATCAACAAAATCAGCATATGCAGCAATACTAAAGTGCACACGAACAGTACGAGTGATCTTAACCTTGCCGCTATTGTTGAACCATTGGATGTAGTAAGGACGAGGATGTGGTCTCATTGTGAGCGCAAGCTTCTCCACCATCTCTACACTTGCCAAATTGTTGCAGCTTCCTCCATCAATAATGATGCGTATAGACCGTTCTTTCACAACTCCCTTAGTGTGGAAAAGATTATGGCGCTGGTCTTGCTCAGCCTTAATTACCTGCACACTCAAAACTCGTTGAACAATTAACGAAGCATACCTATCCGCATCATCAGCAGCCATGCATTGTACATCTTGTTCACAGTCATTAGCGCCTTGTTCCTCGTGTGCAATAAGAGCCAAAGTCTCCTCATCAAAATCACTAGCGGAATCATATCCTCCATCTTCACGAGCAATCATCACACGCTTGTTTGTGCATTCACGTGCGTAATGACCCCAACCATCACATTTGCGGCATTGAATTTTGCTAGTGTTGCCCGTGGAAGCCATGGAAGATGAACTTGGTGTGGAACCAGCAGGAGTAGCCTTAAAGGAGGGTGGTGGTGCTGCCTTGCTTGACGTCTCTTTGCTGGGCGTGGTAGCAGAAGTAGAAGGGGGAAACAGGGTGCGCGTAGAACGTGCACGACCAGTCCATGATGTAGTCCGTCCTGCAGGGAAATTAGTCCGCGAAGCTTGCCTATCCTGCACTTCACGTTCGGCAATACAAGCAAGATGGAACAAACGGGTAATAGTATGATACTCCTTATACTCCAAAATGGTTTGAATTTCCTTATTTAACCCACCCACAAAACGTGCAAGCATAGGTTCAGTATCTTCCACAACACCACATCGAAGTAACCCAGTTTGCAATTGTTGATAATATTCCTCTACTGAATTTTTGCCTTGTTTTAGTTGCTGCAGTTTTTGAAGCAAATCACGTTGATAATATGGAGGCACCCAACGAGTACGCATGGCAGTTTTTAAGAAGGTCCAAGTGGTGGGGATGACATTAGGATTGACTCTACAATATTCAGACCACCAAATAGAAGCAAACCCAGTAAATTCACAAACAGCAGCTCGAACACGTCTATCTTCAGGGTAATGTAAGCATGCAAAACGTTGTTCAGTTTCTAATTCCCATGTGAGATAAGCATCAGGATCATATCTACCCTCAAAAGGTGAAATCGTTAACTTCAGTTTAGCAACATGGTCATCATCATGCAATACCTGAGGGCGTGGTGTAGCATTACCATTACGAATGTCGGCACGCGGCCGACCAGGTGGTTGTTGCTGCACTTCTACTCCTTCATACTCGTCCTCACCCTCGTAGTAATCAAAGGGCTCATCGACAGCCGCAGCTACTCCAGAATTTTGGCCTTGCTCACGGGGTACACGTTGAGCGTACCCAACATACCCGGGGCGACGAGGAGCAGCAGCTGGCGGTGGTGGAAGACGAGCGAGCAACTCGTTGAATTTGGCATCAAGCTTGGTATCAAAGGATTGCTCGAGGCCGGTTATCTTTTCAAGTGCCTCGCCGAGTCGTTTGTCGATGTCCTGCATGTTATCCATCACAAGCTTGGCGAACTTAGTGTGTAACTCTTTGTTCGTCATGCTCTCCCATTCGTCACCCGAGTCTGACATGGTTAGTACAAGACAGGAAACAAATCACAAGAATATGTTCCTATGAACTACTAGGTGGTGGTGGAAAGAATGCGTAATCCGTCAAACCAAAAGCAAAGCTCTTACAAGTTCTTACCAAGCAGCAGTAGGTGATTGGCAACAAACACTGTCAAAACTCGTCGAAGATTAGATGAAGCGATTGCCAGGAGAGAATCACAACGCACGATGTAGAAATCTGTGGAGCTTTAGGAAGGCTTAGCAAGGATTAGCAATGATCCAATCAGGAATGCAAGTTGAATAAACGCTCAAAGACGGTACTGTGCTGGTCCTAGGCTAGACCGTTTTAGAGACGCGAGCCTATAACACCAACGACGTCACGACGTGGCAACAACAAGCAAACAAGCAAAAAGGAGAATCAACCGCGGTAACAAAAGCTGCACGAAAGAAGGGAATTTTTTTTTCCAAATCGGCTCACGCTAGACCACAGACGGTCTCTGTGGTCGGGCGGACGATTTTTTTTTTTTTACAATAGGTCGCGGAAAAGGAAAAATAAACCTATCAGAACTCTTTTAGATCACGAAAAACTTGCAAGGAAAATAGAACAAAAGAACAAGAACCCTAACCCTAATCTGTGGTGGCGGCGTAAGCGGCGGCTCGGTGGTGTGGCGGATCGGTATGCTCGTACGAGGGCTTTTGGAGGCGGTGCGCTGCAAGAACGTGGCGGTGGCGGCGCAATGTGAGCTTTGTGGACAGAGGTGATGGTGGCTGTTGTATGATGCGTGGAAGCGATGGTAGATGCGAGCGGTGCGATGAGTAGATGGAGATGCGCGAGCAACGGTGGATGGTGTTGCCGGCGGTACAGCGGGGGGCGGCGGTGATCTGCAAGCGTACAAGTTGATGCAGCAGCGGCGATGACAAATTGTGCGAAGAACTCAAAACTCTACGGGACTAGACGCTAAGACCAGCAACTCGACACGACGATGCAGACGTGAACTCAACGATGCAATGCACTGAAAAGAAAATGCAATGGTTTAGATTGGTTCTAGGATGGAAGGATCTAACCTAATTATATTTTTTTTGGTTTTTTCGTGGACTGTAGGTATGAAGAACAGATGCAATCTACACTAGTAAACTGTAAATCTCACCGATCAACCTGAAATCTGATACCACTTGATAGAGGCAAAGGTGTCCGATCTTTCGATGAGATGATACTATCGATTTGGGTGGCGTCGACGTTGACGATCCGACTACAAACGTGCGAGGACGCTGCGCCTTAGCAATCGCTACACCAACTCCGGGAAGGTTTATGACAGCGCCGTAGCACAATCGACCAAACCAACTAAGGTCTAATTCCTGCAGGCAATCGAAGAACAAGCAAGAACTAAGAATTGGCAATCTGAATATTACAAATATGAATGGTTAGAGATGAAAGTGGGGTTCCGAAAAGCGGTCTTGGTCTGGCCGATCTGGCACAAACGAAGTACGGCGAAGTTGCAGCGACGGCTAGCTAACTTTTGACTAAACAAAACCCAAGTCTAAAAGAAACCCTAGGTGTTGTATTTATGGGGGAAAAGAGGGGAAATTCGTGCTCCCATGGGTGGGGCCACAAAATCCAGCCTAAACCTCCTTTTCCCATCAATACGGACTCTAAAAACTACCCACAAAGGGGTATGACGAAAATACATGGGCCTGGCCCAAAAATAAGGTGGCGCAGCACCTATAATAGGTCTTGGACGAAAATAATAAAGTGGTAACTTGTATAATTCGTCCAAGACTTCATTTGGCATTACGATGGCTTCAGGCTGCGGTAGACTCCCTCCGTGACAGCATCCTCTTCAGCACTTGCATTCCTGCAGCCAGCTCCATGGACGATCATGCTCCAATACTTGTCCATCAACTCCTCGCTAGGTCCATTATTCCTAAGTGTAACAAACACATCGGTTTTAGGTAGTAGCATATTCTCATGTAAATTTGGAAGAGTTCCAAGAAACGAAAGGGGCTGGCCAAACGAGGGTTTAGGCAGCTACAGTGCTGTAGCGCGTACTGTAGCTACAGTGTAACAATACAGTACTGTAGCGCGTACTGTAGCCACAGTGCGGTCGCACCCCCTCACCCATATAAGGGGCTGGCCAAACGAGGGTTTAGGCAGCTTTCAGTTTAGATTAAACACAGTCCTTAGACTTTGAGCTCCATTGGTGAATCTTCCCTCCGGGGACGGCGATGCCGTTTATCAGTTTGTAATAAAGATTGCTGCGAGGGGGCTTGTGTTCATCAAGTGTTATCGTGCTCAGGCTAGAGGCGTGGTGATCTCCATCATGTTGCTTGCTGGATTCGTTCCTCTTCATCTTCAGGTGACGATCATCATCGTTATTGGGAGATTCCTATCGGTGGATTCGCTGTGAAAGATCGGGACAACAATCATAGGATTTCCTCACAAAATCTGCACGCTTCGATGCCTCCATGTTGACTCTCTCATGTAATGGAAACGGCAGCAAATCAAGCGGAGTAATGGGTTTGAAACCATACACCACTTCAAACGGACATAATTGTGTGGTAGAATGTACCGCCCTGTTATATGCAAACTCCACATGCGGCAAACAGTCTTCCCACTCACGCAAGTTCTTCTTGATCATGGCTCGCAGCAACGTTGATACTGTGCGATTCACCACCTCCGTTTGTCCATCAGTTTGGGGATGACAAGTGGTACTGAACAGCAGCTTCGTTCCCAGCTTGCCCCAAAGTGTCTTCCAAAAGTAACTCATGAACTTGACATCCCGATCAGAAACAATCGTCTTGGGTACTCCATGTAAGCGCACGATGTCCCTGAAAAACAGATTAGCAATATGCGACGCATCGTCGCTTTTGTGGCAGGCAATAAAGTGTGACATCTTGGAAAAACGATCCACTATGATGAGGACATCCCTAGTACATTTGTTATTCCTCCTATTGATGATGATGTTGCTGTTCAAGAGAAACAAGATGAAGTGAGGATTGGTCCAATGACTAGATCAAGAACCAAACTAATAGAACAGCAGGTGAACTCACTCCTATTAAATTATGATGTTTGTTCTTATGAGAATTTTATACTACCTAAATCCCTGCATTTATGTATGATTCAGGTTATTGATAACACAAGCATTATTGGAGGCAAGGAGCATGAAGCCATGGAGCAAAGCTTGGGAGAACACAAGGAGAGAGTTGATCATGGCAGCACAAGCAAGAAGGAGAAGCCAGGAGCTGAATTGGTTGGAGATGGAAGCGCTGAGGACATGCCCTATGGTGCACCAGCCCACAATTAATTGTGCTGCGTTTTTATATGTTATTGGGGGCACCAAGGACATGTCCTAGGTCCTCCCACACGTGTGGAATAAGGGCCTGTGTGCTCAAGTGGCCGAATCCCTCTATGGGTCGGTTTGTACCCCTTAGGTTGAGTCCAAACATGAGTTGGTTCGAGTCCTAGTCAGGATAGGGGCTGGTGTTTGCGCAACCCTAGTTGTGGCCGCACCCCCCCTCTCATATATACCTCTTCACCTGCGTGAGAGAGGTTTAGACTACCTTTACTCATAAACCCTAGAACTCTATTGTTGATTGCTGAAGCATTCATCTGGAATTGATATTCTGCAAGTTTTGCGTGTTATCTGCTATTCCACTGGGAATTAGTTGATACAGGATCACTAGTAGTCAGTGGCTGCTCGTGCAAGTGTGTGGATTTACGAATATCCAAGGGATTGGTTGCTGCTGCAATTGGCATCAGGAATTAGCCGGAGAGTTTGTGGAGAGACACAATTTATCCAATCCTTGTTATCGTGTGAGTTCATCAAGAAGATCGGGAAACCCCTTATCATCTTGGTATCAGATTTACAGGTTAACTCGGTGAGCTATCGTGATCTGGTAGATTAGTTCTTGTTTTCATTACCTATCCAGGAAAAAGCCACAAAAAATAAGATTAGTTCGAGCCATAGCCTTAGATCATCACTTCTATCAAGTTTTCGTTGCTGTTTGTGGTTGATTTTCGTGTTCCTTTTGAGTCCTTTGTTTTCGGTCTTGGTTTAGGGTTCTAGGTGCTCTTGGAATCCTCCCTGTCGTGTCCACAAATTTTCATCCAAAAAGACCCTTCCGATCCAAAGTTCTACTCAATTTGGGTTGTTTTCGGTTTCCTGCCGCGGCACCAAATCGCGAAGAATCTCTGCCGCCGCCGTGCCCTAGCCGGAGTCGGAGTCCGTCCCGTACGTGAAAAACGGCCCGCGCGCTGGACTTTTTCGCGGTTCGCGCACACAGCGCGCTGCCGCGACAGCAATTTTGGCTCGTTTCTCTGCCGCGGTACGACTTTTCTGCCGAGAGGTGTGTTTTTTTAGCTCTAGTTCTTTTTCGGTTTAGTTTTCTTTTCCAATTTCTTTAGGTTTTCTTTTCCTATCTTTGTGAGACTTAGCCACAGCCATTCTACAGCAACATATAGGTATCTTTCCCAAAAAGAATAGCTACTTATTGCTCACTCCAGGCTGCTCTTTATCGCATACATTGTGTCACATTGATACCTTTGTGTTTATTTTTGCTCCTAGCTAGTTTGGCCAGTTTTAAAAGTATAAAAAAAAGAGAAAAACAGAAAATAGAAAAAGAGAAAAACAGAAGTGAGAAAAGAGAAAAAGGCCTTGAGATACATTGCTATACTGTTTTTGGAGCTGATTCATCACTACTATATTGACACTCTCCTTTGAGCAATCTTGTGCCTGTGATATTTTTGAGCATAGCTAGTGTCTTTCGAGTGCATTGCAATATTCCCATCCATATAATTGCATTGCCACATTTGTCTCCACTTTGGTGTGAGTTTCCTTGGTGTTACTTTCTGTCATCACAAACAGCAAATAGGACTTGTTATTGGTGTTGTTAGGTATCCATACCAAGCCCCACTATATATCCTGCTTTGCCTTGCATAGCTAAAATCCCTGGGTATTCTTTTATTCACACCAAGCCATAGTAGTGCTGTTTACTTGTGGTAAGTATTGCTATTCATTTTGGAACAGTAAGTTAACCTCATTGCTTTGCTGTTTTGAGTGAGTTGTGAGAGAACACCACATCCCATATTTTTGTTGTCACTAACACATTAATCCATGGAGTCTGTGGCTAGTGATGTGCAGGGGGATAACATTGATGGGAAAGCTCCGGCGGCCACTTATGAGAAGACTGTTGATGATATTCTCACATGGGGAGATCTATCCAAATTTAGAGACATGATCACTGCCAGATTTGATAAGAAGCTTGATGCTTATGATGAGAGCTTGCGGAGGGATTTACAGCAGATGGATATTAACATTGAGAAAGCTGCTTCTCAAGAATCTGTGGAAATTCTGCAAGAATCTGTCACTAATTTGACTAGACAAATTACACAATTGTCTACTCAACTAGAACAAAGAGGTCATGATGATGATTGGGAACCAGGCCGAGCCCACGCTTATCAGGGCCGTGGAGGTTTTGCTGCTAGAAGAATACAAGCTCATGATAATCATAGAGAAGATGATGGTTTGGGCAAGCCAAAATTTTCCATTCCTCCTTTCACTTTTGATACGGATGATGTAGAGGAATATTTGATGTGGGAGCTTAAAATTGAGAAGCTATGGAGATTGCATGATTACAATGAAGATAGGAAGATTAAATTGGCTTCTTCTAGTTTTGATGGTTATGCTCTATTGTGGTGGGATAATATTACACAATTGAGGGCAGAAAATGGTGATCCTGAAGTGGTTACTTGGGCTACTATGAAGCAGCTTATGAGAAACAGATTTGTTCCCAAGAATTATGTGAGAACATTATATGATAAATTGCAACAATTGAAGCAAGGCACATTATCTGTTGATGCTTATTATAGAGAGATGGAGTTGATTATTCAGAGGGCCAAAGTGAGAGAGGAACCAGAACATACTATGCAGCGTTTTCTCTCAGGTTTGCAGTTTAAAATCAGAAGCATTGTGAGGCATCTCCAATATAATGATATGAATGAATTGCTACATCATGCAAGGGAGGCAGAATCACAGCTAGCCGAGGAGGCAAAGATGAGTGCTAGGAGGTTGTTTTCACCTCGAAATAATAATTTTTCTTCTCCATCACCCCAACCAGCACCTAGCCGTGGGGTTTCTACACCCAAGGCCGAGAGCACACCCTCCACTTCTAGGAGGCAAGTGCAACCAGCAGCAAGTGCTAGTGGATCCACTTCTTCCACAGCACGCAATAGAGACATGGAATGTCACACATGTGGTGGCAAAGGCCACTTTAAGAGAGAATGCCCAAATAAAAAGATCATGCTTATTAATGAGGATAATGAGTATGAGACTGGAGATGATGCTGATCCTAATGAGGAGGATGATTGTGATGAGCAAGGAGGTCCAATTGATGCTTATGCCACACATTACCCTACTATTGTTTGCTCCCAAAATGCTGCTGCTTTGAGTGTTATTCCTTCTCCAGAAAATCAGAGGTGCAATCTTTTCCAAACCAAAGCAATTGTAGGTCCTAAAATGGCTTGCAAAGTTATTATTGATGGAGGGAGTTGCAGAAATCTTGCTAGTAAAGAGCTATGTGCCAAGCTGAAATTGAAATATATTCCACACCCTCGTCCTTATTATATACAATGGCTGAGTGATAAAGGAGAGATGAAGGTGAGCTACATGGTGCGAGTGGAATTCCAAATTGGGCCATATACTGATACCATTGAGTGTGATGTTGTGCCCATGTCTGTTTGTCACATGTTGCTTGGAAGACCATGGCAGTTTGACAGGAATGTTACACATAATGGGAGAGCTAACACATACCAGTTGAATTGGCATGGGAAGGATATTATTTTGAGACCTATGACACCACAGCAAATTGTAAATGAGTCTCGTCAAAAAACAGAAGTGAATTTAGAGAAGGAGAGTGCGAAAGAAAAACAAGAGAGTAATCCTTCTGTGAGTGAAAAAAATAAGCCGAGTGGTAAAAATAAAAGTGAGGTCGTGAGCCTTTTATGTATGCTAGCCACCAAAGAGGATTTGAGAGAGTTTAGTGAGGATCCTAGTATGCTTCCTATAGTGCTTATGCACAAGGGAGAAATTTTGGTTTCTTCTGACATGACCCCTATTCCTCTTGGTGTTTCTCATGTGTTACAGGATTTTGATGATGTTTTTCCAGAAGAGGTACCAGCAGGGCTGCCACCATTGCGTGGCATTGAGCACCAAATTGATTTGATCCCTGGAGCAACATTGCCAAACCGAGCCCCTTACAGGACAAATCCCCAAGAAACAAAGGAAATTCAGAAACAAGTGCAGGAGCTACTCGACAAAGGTTATATTCGAATTAGCTTGTCTCCATGTGCTGTTCCTGTTATTTTAGTGCCTAAGAAAGATGGTACTTGGCGCATGTGTGTAGATTGTAGAGCAATTAACAACATCACTATTCGTTATCGTCACCCGATACCTCGTTTGGAGGACATGTTAGATGAATTAAGTGGTGCTGCTGTTTTCTCTAAAATTGATTTGCGTAGTGGTTACCATCAAATAAGGATGAAAGAGGGGGATGAATGGAAATCTGCTTTCAAAACTAAATTTGGTTTATATGAATGGTTAGTGATGCCGTTTGGTTTAACTTATGCACCTAGTACTTTCATGAGACTTATGAACCATGTTTTGAGAGAGTTTATTGGAAAATTTGTGGTAGTTTACTTTGATGATATTCTCATTTATAGCCACAATGAAACTGAGCATGTTGATCACATTAGACAAGTTTTGCATGTTTTAAGAGCAAATCAATTATATGGTAATCTTGCTAAATGTTCTTTTTGCAAAGACAAGGTCATTTTTCTGGGATATGTTGTATCTAAACATGGCATTGAAGTTGATGAATCTAAAATTGAAGCTATTAAAAATTGGCCTATTCCAACTAATGTTAGTCAAGTGAGAAGTTTTAATGGGTTGGCTGGTTTTTATAGAAGATTTGTCAAGGATTTTAGTACTCTTGCTGCACCATTAAATGATTTAACTAAGAAGGGTGTTGATTTTATATGGGGGGTAGCACAAGATATTGCTTTTGATGAGATCAAGAACAAGCTGATTTCGGCCCCATTATTAATCTTGCCTAATTTCAACAAACAATTCGAAATTGAGTGTGATGCAAGTGGTATTGGTATTGGTGGTGTGCTTATGCAAGAAAATAAACCTGTTGCTTATTTTTCTGAGAAATTGCATGGTGCCCAATTGAACTATTCTGTTTATGATAAAGAATTGTATGCACTTGTTAGAGTTCTTGAGGTTTGGAAACATTATTTGTGGCCAAAAGAATTTATCATACATTCTGATCATGAAGCATTGAGATTTTTAAAGAGTCAATCTAGCCTTAATAAAAGACATGCTAAGTGGGTTGAATTCATTGAATCATTCCCATACATAATTAAATATAAGAAAGGCAAAGATAATGTTGTTGCTGATGCTCTCTCTAGGAAAAGTATGCTTTTAACTCAATTGGATGTGAAAATTCCTGGTTTGGAGAGTGTTAAAGATTTGTATGCTCAAGACAATGATTTCAAAACTGCCTATGCAAATTGTACTAATGTGAAAGCATGGGATAAATTTCATTTGCATGATGGATATTTGTTTAGAGCTAACAAATTATGTGTGCCCGAGTCGTCCTTGCGTTTGTTATTATTGCAGGAATCACACAGTGGTGGATTGATGGGACACTTTGGGAGGGAGAAAACATTGATGATGTTGGCTGATCACTTCTATTGGCCACGTATGAGAAGGGATGTGGAGAGGTTTGTGAGACGTTGCATCACTTGCAACAAGGCTAAGTCTAAACTGAAACCTCATGGTTTATATACTCCTCTTCCTGCACCTAATACACCTTGGCAAGACATTAGTATGGATTTTGTGTTAGGTTTGCCTCGGACTAAAAGAGGACATGATTCAATATTTGTGGTAGTTGATAGATTCTCTAAAATGTCACATTTTATTGCATGCCACAAGAGCGACGATGCGTCGCACATTGCTAATCTGTTTTTCAGGGACATAGTGAGATTACATGGAGTACCCAAGACTATTGTTTCTGATCGTGATGTCAAGTTCATGAGTTATTTCTGGAAGACACTATGGGGGAAGCTGGGGACAAAGCTGCTGTTTTCTACTACTTGTCACCCCCAAACTGATGGACAAACGGAGGTGGTGAATCGCACATTATCCACATTGCTGCGAGCCATGATTAAAAAGAATCTGCGGGAGTGGGAAGAGTGTTTGCCTCATGTTGAGTTTGCATACAACAGGGCTGTACATTCTACTACTCAGCTATGCCCGTTTGAGGTGGTGTATGGTTTCAAGACCATAACACCACTTGATTTATTGCCACTTCCTGTACAAGAGAGAATTAATATGGAGGCTTCAAAACGAGCTGATTATGTGAGGAAGATCCATGAGAAGACCAAGGAAGCAATTGAGAAGACAGGAAGACATGTTGCTGCGAGGATTAACAAGAAGAGGAAGGAGGTACTTTTTCGGCCAGGTGATTTGGTGTGGGTACATTTTCGTAAGGACAGATTTCCTACATTGCGCAAGTCCAAGTTGATGCCACGAGGTGCTGGCCCATATAAAGTGCTTCAAAAGATTAATGACAATGCATACAAGATTGATCTTCCTAGTGATGAGTTTGGTGTGAGTAATTCGTTCAATGTTGCTGATCTATCACCATACCATGGAGAGGACCTTGATGCGTCGACGTCGACGCCTTTTCAAGGGGGGGAGGATGATGAGGACATCCCTAGTACATTTGTTATTCCTCCTATTGATGATGATGTTGCTGTTCAAGAGAAACAAGATGAAGTGAGGATTGGTCCAATGACTAGATCAAGAACCAAACTAATAGAACAGCAGGTGAACTCACTCCTATTAAATTATGATGTTTGTTCTTATGAGAATTTTATACTACCTAAATCCCTGCATTTATGTATGATTCAGGTTATTGATAACACAAGCATTATTGGAGGCAAGGAGCATGAAGCCATGGAGCAAAGCTTGGGAGAACACAAGGAGAGAGTTGATCATGGCAGCACAAGCAAGAAGGAGAAGCCAGGAGCTGAATTGGTTAGAGATGGAAGCGCTGAGGACATGCCCTATGGTGCACCAGCCCACAATTAATTGTGCTGCGTTTTATATGTTATTGGGGGCACCAAGGACATGTCCTAGGTCCTCCCACACGTGTGGAATAAGGGCCTGTGTGCTCAAGTGGCCGAATCCCTCTATGGGTCGGTTTGTACCCCTTAGGTTGAGTCCAAACATGAGTTGGTTCGAGTCCTAGTCAGGATAGGGGCTGGTGTTTGCGCAACCCTAGTTGTGGCCGCACCCCCCCTCTCATATATACCTCTTCACCTGCGTGAGAGAGGTTTAGACTACCTTTACTCATAAACCCTAGAACTCTATTGTTGATTGCTGAAGCATTCATCTGGAATTGATATTCTGCAAGTTTTGCGTGTTATCTGCTATTCCACTGGGAATTAGTTGATACAGGACCACTAGTAGTCAGTGGCTGCTCGTGCAAGTGTGTGGATTTACGAATATCCAAGGGATTGGTTGCTGCTGCAATTGGCATCAGGAATTAGCCGGAGAGTTCGTGGAGAGACACAATTTATCCAATCCTTATTATCGTGTGAGTTCATCGAGAAGATCGGGAAACTCCTTATCACACTACCACAAAAATAGAATCATGTCCTCTCCTAGTTCTAGGCAATCCTAACACAAAATCCATGCTTATGTCCTCCCATGGAGTTGTAGGTGCAGGAAGAGGAGTATACAAACCATGAGGCTTCAGCTTGGACTTTGCCTTGTTGCAAGTGATACAACGCTTAACAAACCTGTCCACATCCCGCCTCATCCTTGGCCAATAAAAGTGATCAGCCAACATCAGTAACGTCTTCTCACGTCCAAAGTGTCCCATCAAACTGCCACCATGAGATTCCTGCAACAACAGCAAACGCACGGACGATTCTGGCACACATAATTTGTTAGCCCTAAACAAGTAACCATCATGCATATGGTATTTTTCCCAAGCTTTCACAGCAGAACACTTAGCAAAAGGCATGGAAAAATCTATATCATTAGCATATAAATCACGCAAACTCTCTAAACCCGGAACTTGAACATCTAAATGTGTCAAAAGCATGCTTTTCCTAGAGAGTGCATCAGCAACCACGTTTTCTTTGCCTTTCTTATACTTAATAATGTATGGGAAAGATTCAATGAACTCAACCCATTTAGCATGACGTTTATTCAAGTTAGATTGGCACTTCAAGTACTTCAAAGCTTCATGATCAGAATGTATGATAAATTCTTTTGGCCACAAATAATGTTGCCAAACCTCAAGACCACGAACAAGAGCATACAATTCTTTATCATAAACAGGATAGTTCAATTGGGCACCATTTAATTTCTCCGAAAAATATGCAATTGGTTTACCCTCTTGCATCAACACACCTCCTATTCCAATGCCACTAGCATCACATTCTGATAAGGGGTGGCCCGATCTTCTCTGTGAGCGGAGGTAGATGCTTGATGATGGTAGATAACTTGCGAGATTCCGACGAACTCTCCGGCTGCTCCCCTGTTGCCAATGCAACAGCTCTTCAACCCAATGGATATTCGCGACGCCTCACACCGATGCAACGTAGCCGCCGGCCACGAAGCGGTTTCTGCGATCTACTAATTCCCAATGGAACAATAGATCACACTCTAACTTTGGTAGCAAGAACCTCCAGATCGAAACAAAGTGGAGGGGTTGTATTCCTGATCGCAACAAAGAGGAACACGGCAAAAGATGAATGCTTGTAGCAATCCAATCTAGGGTTTAATCAAAACGTGGTCTAACCCCTCTACTACAGCCGCCCCTATCCTTATATAGGAGGCCAAACCGAACTAACACGGAAAACCTAACTTGGTTCTGACTCGAACGGGTACAACCGACCCAAAAGTGGGTTCGGTCGAAATCTGGCGCGCAGGCCGGGTCCAGGCCGGGCTTAGGCCGGGGCAAGGCCGGGCCAGGATTCGCATGACATGTCTAGCCGGCCTAAACTCGTCTGAGGCCGGGCTGAGGCCGGGCGGAGGCCGGATGCTTCGGGCACCTGTCCGGCCTAGGCCGGGCTTGGGCCGGCCTTCCTGCGCCTCTGAGGCCGGGGCCTTCGGGTGCCTGGCCGGGCTGAGGCCGGCCTCAGGCCGGGCTGCCAGTTCTTCTTCTTCCTCCTTTGCGCATTCCTCCCGCTCCTCCCTCACGCCATAGGTGTCGTTGTGCTCCGATTCTTGCTGCTCCTCGGGTCCTCCTCCAATGCTTGTGTTATCAACAACCCTGATCATACACAGATGCATAGACTTAGGCAGTATAAAGTTCTCAACATCACAAACATTATATTCAATTAATAGTGAGTTCACCTGTTGTCCAAGTAGCTTGGCACGAGCTCTTGTCATTGGTCCAATCCTCACTTCATTGGGCTTGTCTTGAGCAGCAACATCGTCGATAGAAGAAAATGGTAAAGGACTAGGGATGTCCTCATCACATTCAATATCAAATTGCTTATTGAAATCAGGAAGCATAAGCAAAGGTGCAGAAATTAAACGACGTTTCAGCTCATCAAAAGCGACATCTTGGGCTGCGCCCCACACAAACTCAACACCTTTTTTAGTTAAATCATTCAAAGGTGCAGCAATAGAACTGAAGTCTTTCACAAAATGTCTATAAAAACCAGCAAGACCAAGAAAGCTTCGACTAATAGTCATGGGAATAGGCCAATTTTTAATTGCTTCAATTTTAGATTCATCAACCTTATCCTTTGAAACAACAAAACCCAGAAATATGACCTTATCTTTGCAAAAAGTGCATTTAGCAAGATTACCATATAGCTTATTATCACGCAACACTTGCAAAACTTGTCTAATATGATCAGTATGCTCAGATTCATTGCAGCTATAAATCAATATATCATCAAAATAAACTACCACAAATTTACCAACGAAATGCCTCAAAACATGATTCATCAATCTCATGAAAGTACTAGGTGCATTAGTTAACCCAAAAGGCATCACTAACCACTCATATAAACCGAATTTCGTTTTAAAGGTAGTTTTCCATTCATCTCCGTCTTTCATTCTAATTTGATGATAACCACTACGCAAATCAATTTTAGAGAAAATAACAGCACCACTTAATTCGTCTAACATGTCATCAAAACGAGGAATGGGGTGTCTATAACGAATAGTGATGTTATTTATCGCTCTACAATCTACGCACATGCGCCAAGTACCATCTTTCTTAGGAACCAAAATGACAGGAACAGCACAAGGACTTAAGCTCACACGAATATACCCTTTGTCAAGAAGCTCTTGAACTTGTCGCTGTATCTCCTTTGTCTCCTCCGGGTTGGTCCTATAGGGAGCTCGGTTTGGAAGTGTTGCTCCGGGAATCAAGTCAATTTGATGTCCAATACCCCGCAATGGAGGCAAACCAGCGGGCACTTCCTCCGGAAAAACGTCACTAAAATCCTGCAAGACATTAGAAACACCAATAGAGAGAGGGGTCATGTCGTTAGAAACAAGAATTTCCCCCTTGCACACAAGCACAAGAGGTACTAGAGTGGGATCCTCACGAAACTCTCTCAAATCAGATTTGGTGGCTGACATTACTATTTTGTTCTCTCCCTCACTTTTCTTTTTACCACTCAAATTTGGCTTGTGGCTCTCGCTCACCGAAGGTGGAGTCTCTCGCCTAGCTAATCTCTCACGCTCAGCCTCACGGTTAACTTCCACTTTTTGGCGAGATTCATTTACTATCTCTTGAGGTGTCATAGGCCGCAACATCACCTCCTTGCCATGCCAATTAAGTTGATAGGTATTTGCTCTCCCATTGTGGCGCACATCTCTATCAAACTGCCAAGGACGTCCCAACAACAAGTGACACACGGTCATTGGAACCACGTCAAACTCCACGGTGTCCTTGTAAGGCCCAATCTGAAACTCAACTTGTACCATGTGATTAACCTTCATCTCCCCACTTTCACTTAGCCACTGAATAAAATATGGATGGGGATGTGGCAAGTATTTCAGATTCAGTTTTTGACAAAGCTCTTTACTAGCTAAATTGCGGCAGCTGCCACCATCAATGATTACCTTGCAAGAACGTCCATTGCCAACTGCAGCCCTTGTTTGAAACAAATTGCATCGCTGCTCCGAAGAACTAGGGGCCACACTCAGCACCTTACGCGTGCACACAATAGATGGTAAACGCTCGGCATCCGCATAATACAACTCATCTTCAAGTTCCTCCTCAAACTCAGCATTAGGATCCACCTCATCACCACTCTCATACTCACCGGTCTCCTCATTGATCAACATGACCTTCTTGTTGGGACACTCACGCTTGAAGTGACCCTTGCCTCCACACGTATGACAATTCATATCACGTGTACGAGCTGTAGAATTGGAAGAGCCAGTAGCACTTGCAGCAGGTTGTGGTGATTGCTTGGCATTAGGAGCAACTGAAACCGACTTGGAAGGAGCAGCACCACGGAAACTAGGAACAGGACTAGGCGGCACCACACTAGGTGTTGCTCGTGATGACACACTACCTCGCCCATAGGAAGAACAAGGCACATATTTGGCATCTTCGGCCAATTGTAACTCAGCTTCACGTGCTTGATGTAACAAATCTTGCACATCGCCATATTGATGATGACGTACAATTCTCTTGATGTTAAAGCTCAAACCTGAAAGGAAACGCTGCATAGTTTGTTCAGGTTCTTCTCGCACTTTAGCACGCTGCATGATCAACTCCATCTCCTTATAGTACTCATCAACGAACTTGGCACCTTGCTTCAAATTCTGCAACTTATCATACAAAGAACGGATGTAATTGCGAGGAACAAAACGATGACGCATCTCGGCCTTCATCTCTCGCCAAGACAAAATAGGTACATCATTTGCTTCACGCCTGGCACTCACAAGACCGTCCCACCATAGCAAAGCATAGCCATCGAACTCAGAAGATGCAAGCTTGATCTTTCTATCCTCAGTGTAGTCATGCAAACGCCATAATTGTTCCATCTTCAACTCCCAGTTAATATATTCTTCCACATCAACGGAACCTTCAAACTTGGGAATACTGAATTTGGGCTTACCAACGCTATCCTCATCACGGTTGGCTGCATGACCAAAATTGTCGCCGAGCATACGGCGCGCACCAAGAGGCGCAAAACCACGACCAAGAGGTATAGCACCACCTCGGCCACCTCCACGTCCACCATTAGCAAGTGGTTGTGGCTGTTGTTGCCGTTGCAACCTCTCACGACGAGCAGCAGCTTGCTCATCATCCTCCTCAGCATCAAAATCAACACCGTGATCACCATGAACACTTGCATCATCAATGGGTTGCTCATTTCGCTGCGTCAACACTTGCACGGCACGGTTCAATGCACCAATAGAATTCTGAATTGCTGTCAAGGCAGCTGCAGACTCAGTTGCCGTTTGTAGCACATTGTCAACCTTTATATCCGTAGCAGTTAAATCAGCTTGTATCCTGTCACATTGAGTGCTGAACTGACGTGTCAGGTGACCTCGAAGAGCTTCATATTCAGCCCAACAAACAGGAGCATTGCCGTCCTTCTTTTGCCTCACAACTTCATCATTCTCATCTCCTGAAGACACGATTAGTGCACACAAGGGTATATAGATATATTTAGGTGGAAAACTCTCAACTCACTCAAACCAAAAGAAATTGTGTATCTTACCGTTCCAAAGTGAATAGTATAGCTTACCACTTGTATGGGCAGAAACGTGCACGGATGGGGTGAAGCGAATATTATGGGTCTCCAAGTGTTACACAACAAAACCAGGGTATTTAGTGGGGCTTGGTAGGGATACCTAACAACACCAACTACAAAACCTAATTGCTGCTCGTGTGATCCTTAGAAACACAACTAGGAAACTCACACAGATATGGAGATAAAAGTGGCAATGCAAATATATGTATGGAAAAGTTTGCAAAGCACTCGAAAGACACTAGCTATGCTCACAAGAAACAGGCACAAGATTGCTCAAAGCAGTGTCACTTTATGGCTATTGTATAGCTCCACTCGCCAAAGTATATATATCACTTTCGGTCTCGTTTGATGTCTCACTTTTCTCTTCTCTTTTTTTTAACTATCACTTTTCTATTTTTTTTTTGTACTTTTCCAAAGGCCAATATATCACAAGAGCAATAAACCAAACTTTATGAGAAAATATGAGCAGCCTGTTGAGCACGAAATAGCTATTCTTCTGGGAAGGTACCTAAAGCAATGCTGTGGAAAGGCTGTGGCTAGGTCTCACAAAGATCACACACGAAAAACCTAATGAAAAGTTGAAACAAAAACTAGACTCACACTTTTTTTTTGTACTGGTACTGACCGGATAATCCGATCCAAAACAAACCGGATATTCCGATCGAAACGAAACTCGAAGAAAAACGGCTAAGGACCAGAAATTTTCGGTACTGGAGTTGACCGGATAATCCGATCTGAAACCAACCGGATAATCCGATCACGTCGGGAAAACCCCTAAACCTAGAAACGGAAAAAAACGGAACGCAAGATCAACACAAGCAGCAACTAGAAGAAGCAAATTGGATTGATCTATGGCTATGGCAAATATTTTTGTGAGGCTTTTTCTGTATAGGACGAAAAACTGTAAATCTACGGGGATTTGTGGATGCTCACCGAGTAAACACTGGAAATCTGATACCAAGATGATAAAAGGATCAAGGGGGCTGATCCTTTGATTGTTGTCCTGATCTTTCACAGCGAGTAACCCGGATAGAAATCTCCCAATAACGATCGATGAGCGTCACCTGAAGAAGAGGAACGAATCCAGCAAGCAACGTGATGGAGATCACCACGCCACTAGCCTGAGCACGATAACACTTGATGAACACAAGCCCCCTCGCAGCAATCTTTATTACAAACTGATAAACGGCATCGCCATCCCCGGGGGGATGCTTCACCAACGAGCTCAAAGTCTATGGACTGTTTTTAATCTAAACTCAAAGCTAACCCTAAATCGATGCCTAGCGGCTCCTTATATTAGGGCTGGGGCGCCCCCACTAATGGGCCTAACTGGTTCGTTTTGGACAGGCCCAAAACGACACTTATTACAAATAATACGCAACCCGGATATTCCGATTCAAGCATAAATCGGATATTCCGATTTATTACAGTAGGCATGCCTAGCTTGATGGAGTCCTGAAATTGGGCTGCACCTCCTCCGTCGTGCAGCCCAATTTCAGGACTCCACCAAGCTAGGCATGCCTACTGTAATAAATCGGAATATCGATGATATGGGCACGACGGAGGAGGTGCAGCCCAATTTCAGGACTCCACCAAGCTAGGCATGCCTACTGTAATAAATCGGATATTACAGTTAGGCCCATTAGTGGGGGCGCCCCAGCCCTCATATAAGGAGCCGCTAGGCATCGTTTTAGGGTTAGCTTTGAGTTTAGATTAAAAACAGTCCATAGACTTTGAGCTCGTTGGTGAAGCATCCCTCCGGGGACGGCGATGCCGTTTATCAGTTTGTAATAAAGATTGCTGCGAGGGGGCTTGTGTTCATCAAGTGTTATCGTGCTCAGGCTAGAGGCGTGGTGATCTCCATCACGTTGCTTGCTGGATTCGTTCCTCTTCTTCAGGTGACGCTCATCGATCGTTATTGGGAGATTTCTATCCGGGTTACTCGCTGTGAAAGATCAGGACAACAATCATAGGATCAGCCCCCTTGATCCTTTTATCATGTGGTATCAGATTTCTGGGTTTATCACGGCGAGATTGATCTGCTGAGTGTATATCACAGTTTGCAGATCGGAAGTTGTTGGTGGTTGTTGATTGGCAGAGATTGGATCGAGTTCCTTTCCTTGGCTGAGGCTGCGATCGAGCAAGGGGAGAGCGTGTTGCAGCGAGAGAATCAAGGAGTCTGGATCGGACGTACTGGACACTATCGGAATATCCGGTTCCCCGAGACCCGGATTATCCGGTTTGGTGCGATTAGGAAAGTGCAGATTGGCTGGTACGTGGACAGCTGGGACACCTTTAGGGTTTTTCCCGTCGCGATCGGAATATCCGGTTGGTTTCGGATCGGAATATCCGGTCACCACCAGTACCGGAAAATTCTGGTCCTTAGCCGTTTTTCTTCGAGTTTCGTTTCGATCGGAATATCCGGTTGGATACGGATCGGATTATCCGGTCAGTACCAGTACAGGCTGTGACGAAAACGTCGTGATTCCAAGATGAGTTCATTCTGTTCTGTTCGTGTGATGGCGAGGTCTGACGATGTGTACCATGACTACACTACTCTTGTGGTAGGTCTTCCATTGGATTCTGTCAAGATCGAGTGGAGTTTGGACAATTCCGCACCATGGGCAGACTATCAGTCTTGGGAGAAAGACATAGATCATGGTTTTGACAGATGTCGTACACTTGACAGCACGTTTGGTGGCCGAGTTGAGTATGTTCTTGCACATAGGCGTGTGGATGAGAAAGTGGCTACATGGTGGAGTGAAGAGAGATCAGCGAAGGGCGTTACAAGTGGAACATCTAGTTGGGAAGATTTCAAGAAATTTCTCCGTACTAGATTTTTGGAGAGGTCCACGGAGCTGGACAAGTTGGTTCTCCCTGAGCAGGTTGTACCATTGAGTGGGCTGAATATGCAACTCAAGAGAGTACATGATGATACTTGCATGATAGTGGATAGAGGCCAGCGATGGAACTTATTTCAGGCGCAGTGCATGATCAAAGGCAAAGCATGCAAGATGATGATTGACAGTGGTAGTTACTGTAATGGCATTAGCAAGGCGGTTGTGGAGGCTTTGGGTTTATCCACATGGCGTCTTCCAGAACCAAGGCATGTTGAGTGGGTGAATAGCTGCGGTATGATGAAGATTACTCACAAGGTGCGTGTGCCATTTACAGTTGGTGACTATGTCCATGAGGTGGAGTGCAATGTGTTGCCATTGGAGGTGTGTGGGCTGTTACTTGGACGTCCATGGCAGTATGATCGCAATGCTATGCATGCTGGAAGAGCAAATACATATTCGTTTGTGCATGATGGCAAACAGCGGACTTTGAAGCCTATGCAAGATGATCAAATCAAATCTGATGTGGTGCTGGTGGTGCGCAAGGAGAAGTTGCATAAAGCTAAGACAAAGCCAAGGCTAGCTAAGTTGCAGCAAGAGGAGCATGATGCAAGGAGCGTTGGTACTGAAACTGATTCAGCCGTGCATGTAGATGACGAGCCAGTTGTTCTTGTTGGTGACAAGCCGGTTGAAGAAAAGAGGGATATTACAGCATGTGCTATATAGCCAGGTTGTGTTGACACAGGTGTTCAGACCGATGACATTTGTGCTGATCTTGTTCCGGTGCATGTGCCGCGGGACGACAAGCGCAGTTTTGTTACTACACCTGTGAGGCGTTTGGTTGGAGCAGAAGTACGTGTGCATAAAGGCAAGGATGGACGTGTTCGTCAGTTGTGTGGCCCAGGCATTACTCATCTTGTGCAGGGTCGTGCAAAGCAGGTTCATGTTCAGCAACACGAGGTTCCAGCAAGAGTTGAGAAGAAGAAGATGGTGGCGCCTAGGTCCAAGCTCATGTGGAGAAGGAAAGAGATGCAGCTGCCCAAGACTCTATCAAGTCGAGCAGGCCGAGCGGGAGGATGTGGTGAGGAAGGCAAGCAAGACTTGACGATGGAGAAGACGCGTGCTGATTTTGTTGACATCACGCCACCCTTTCGAGCAGACCCTCACGCGTTGGGGACAACGCTTTTTGAAGGGGGGGAGGATGATATGGGCACGACGGAGGAGGTGCAGCCCAATTTCAGGACTCCATCAAGCTAGGCATGCCTACTGTAATAAATCGGAATATCCGATTTATGCTTGAATCGGAATATCCGGGTTGCGTATTATTTGTAATAAGTGTCGTTTTGGGCCTGTCCAAAACGAACCAGTTAGGCCCATTAGTGGGGGCGCCCCAGCCCTCATATAAGGAGCCGCTAGGCATCGTTTTAGGGTTAGCTTTGAGTTTAGATTAAAAACAGTCCATAGACTTTGAGCTCGTTGGTGAAGCATCCCTCCGGGGACGGCGATGCCGTTTATCAGTTTGTAATAAAGATTGCTGCGAGGGGGCTTGTGTTCATCAAGTGTTATCGTGCTCAGGCTAGAGGCGTGGTGATCTCCATCACGTTGCTTGCTGGATTCGTTCCTCTTCTTCAGGTGACGCTCATCGATCGTTATTGGGAGATTTCTATCCGGGTTACTCGCTGTGAAAGATCAGGACAACAATCATAGGATCAGCCCCCTTGATCCTTTTATCTGGATTGCCATCAATTACCAAAATGGGGGAGATTGAAAGTGCATGGTTTACCCCATGTGTGGTTTTGGTAATTAATGACAATCTCTATGGACTAATGTTTGTATTGAGCTATATTTGTAGGTGTGTCCATTTGAGTTGCTTGATCTCCATTTGTTGGAATCAAGGTTAAGGGAAGAAAAGTATGTGTTGATCAAAGCTAAGTGCGTGGTGATCAACACTCAAGTCCATGTGAAGATATGCCGAAGAGGTGTTTTCCCCATCTTGGTGTTTGGGGGAGCGTCATGTGAATCTTCACGGAAGCGCAATCGAGAAAGGTGGTTCATCTTGAGGAGATGAAGATCGTCTTCATCGACCTCAAGTGGTTTAATGCGCAAGGCAAAGGTATGATCTTGATAGGGTTTCTATTTTACCGGTCTCATGTTGTTAGTGGAGAGACCGGGTTATAGGATAGATAGCCGTACTATCAAGAGGGGCTCTCGACCGAATATCATGATCGTATCGTCGTAGAGAGCACAAACCTTTGCATCCATGCAACCATCTTTATTGGTTCTTATTTGTCTCTTATCGTGGTGTGTTCTTGGCGCTTGTCGTGCTTGTCATGACAAGGCTAAGTTCACCGAAAACGGTTTTCATATGCATCCCCTATTGCGTTTTCGGTATTGGAGATTTTGCCGGTTCATCCGTGTGGAAGATTTCTCTCTTCCATTTCTTTGCAAAATCTCCATTGCTTGTTTGCCTTTTCCAAGGGTAGCATTTGTCGTCCTCTTTCCAACAAAATTGGTTTTACTTCATTCGGACATCAATTGCAAAAGATTCGGCATTTTCGGTTTTTAAAATAGAGGTTTAAACTTTCCCCATTTGTTTTTATAATATTTTCTTGGACTATGATGTTTCTCTGCATAATCTCGTTGTGCTCGTTGTGATGATTCCAACGAGTCCAAGATTATCAAAAACGGAGTTCGTGGGTGAAAGTTATTGCATTTCCGATTTGCAAATGGGAGCTTTTACCTTTCCCCATTTATTTTTATATTATATTCTTGGTCTATGATGTTTCTCTGCATATTCTTTTAGTGCTTGTTGTGATGAGTCCAACAAGTCCAAGATTATCGAAAACGGAGTTCGTGGGAGAAAGTTATTGCGGTTTTATTCTCAGCGTATTTTCTAAACAGTTATTTAAAAAGGAAAAAGAAAAAAAAAAAGGCAGGCCAGCCTGGCCGGGCCCGAGGCCGGCCTCAGGCCGGGAGGCTCAGGTGGCCAGCCGGCCCACCCCGCGCTGTGCAGTCGGCCCAGGCCAGGCAGGCAGGCCGGCGCCTTCGGGCCCCTGGCCGGCCCACCTGGGTGCTCAACCGGCCCAGGCCGGGGCAGCTGGCCGGGCTGCCTGCGCTGCCTGCTCCCGTTCGATCGGTTCGGTCGCTGGGAAGATTCCTGATGAGGACATCCCTAGTCC
>QRDG01000847.1:0-171601 GCA_012064385.1 Puccinellia tenuiflora | reverse complement strand
CGTACAGTACAATTTTACCTCTAGCTTAAACTGGTATGGAATTATTACCACTAGGAATCGGAATGGCAACGTACAAGTATGGCGAGTTGGCGACGTCAATTGAATATATATACATTTTACCTTGAGCTTAAAATGGTACTACGTCGACGTCGCCTCTGACACCACTGGCATCAGCTTAAATAGGAGTACCTGGAATGATTTACTGCTGGGAAACTTGTATGGCCACGTCGCCTCTGACACTCTAACATGAGCACATGGCTTGTGACGTCGACAGCTGTTCCGCCCCGAGCCGAGAGGGAGAGCTTGACCATCGGTCTGACCTAGGACGTGACCGATCGAACTCTAGCCCCAGGACAAATCCTATCAGATGTTCTTTGTGCCTTGGACCACTTGTACCGCACGGATTCCAGCCGTGGCCGGGGTTTCCAACTGGCGGGCCCGTAGCAGAGCTAGTGCACGTTCGCCGCGGTCGTTTTCACCATCAAGTAGCTGGTTGCCAATGCTGAAGGTTTCATAACTTTTGGAGGGGATTGACAGGGATTAAATCCCTTATAGGATTACAAAAGTATAAGAATAGCAAGGTTCAATATAGCCCTAGGCGCTAAGATTAAAGCGCTAACCGCAATTAAGCGCACGTCGCTAGGCGTTTCATAAACAGATTTAGCAAGGCATTTAGCTTAAAATGGAAAACGTGGTAAACTACTAGGAAACTTCCCAGCACATTGATGGTTGAGCAAACCCATGTGGAACCACGCACCACTTGTCCACTTTGTAGTCATACATGGACAGCAGAGGTTCTGAACTTTAGAATTAATCTTGCTAGGGTTTAGGGATTTAGGGTTCATGTCCATAGACTTTTCCATGCTGGTCAACAGAACACACGACACTTGTCGATTGCCAACTAAACGCTAGGGATTGCTCACATTCTATGACTGGGCAACCTCTTGCTTTGACTCCACAGGCACGAGTCCACGTATCTTCACATCATAGAATACCTCCTCCACTCTCCTTAAATCATACTTCATCCCTGCAATCAAAGCTAGTTAACACAACTTACAAGAAAAAAGCATGAAAAATATATAGAAGCAAGCTGAAACAAACTGCAAAGTTATCAAGGTGCTGTTAAAACAAAACTTCTCCGGTGAACTAGTGAACTCACCATCAAATTTCTTACGCAAGAAGTCATTGCGCAGATTCAGCATCCTAAATGAAGCGTGTAGATCAGTCAAGAAGCTTAGCACCTTCCTGGGACAATCATAGTCTCCAGAAGTGACCCGATTCACTACATACCTAGGCTGTAGAAAAAATCAGAAGCAAACCATTAATACTAGCCATCCGCTATAAAGCATTCACTACACATCTGGGCAGTTGAAATTGACCGAGCAGTCCTTCATATCAATATTGACTGTAGAACATCGGGATTCTATTCATTACATCCGATTCACTACATACCTAGGCTGTAGAAAAAATCAGAGGCAACCATTAATACTAGCCATCCGCTATAAGCATTCACAGATTCACTACACATCCGGGCTTTAGAAAATTGACCCGCGCAGTCCTTCATATCAGTATTGACTGTAGAACATCAGGATTCTATTCATTATGACATATAAAGGATGTAGAAGATTCAACAAGTAGTCGATAATACCACTGACTGGCTAAAGAGAACAAAAATTTCACTACATATCAATCTAGGCTGTAGAAAACCCAGCAAACAATCGCCATAACACTCACTGGATGTAGAGGACTAGTATTCTTCGAACATTCATTGAAGGAATAACCATATGGACAGTAATTTGAATATTCGAAGCACAGATAGTGTTACATAAAGTTTGTACTTTGCAGATATGCCCGGCACGGTCTAGTCCATCCATTACGAAGTGTGCTACAACTACAGTCATATGCTTGACACTTGTACATAAATCATTCATGAACTAGTCCACGGACCAGCTCAAGTGCACATGCCTAGTGCTTGTACTTATATTTATGTTGCTTTTGCGTGCACGCAGAAATTCATATGATATGAGAACCAACATGTGGTTGGATGGTCAGAAGGGTGGTTGTACCCCAGCCCACCAAGAATTAAACCCTAGGTTTGACCCCTATGTGTCTCATTAAAGGCAGGATATTTTTTCAGTTGGAGGCGAAGTCCCCGATGGTAACCAGGCACCTGCAGTGAATTTGTCAATCTTGAAGCTCCGCAACTCCAGTTTGTTGTTGTGTGTGTTAGTCATGTGCGTGCATGTGTGTGCATATGTTGTACTTGGTATTTCACAAAAACTGTTCATACAGTATAATGTAGGTTCAACCTGAACACCAACAAAATGTTGAAATCAACTTTCATATTCAAATGTATAATAGTTTTTGGGTTCATCTTGAACACCCACAAAAATCTTAAAATCAATCTCCATATTCTAATGTATTCACTATGATTCGTCAACCTTCTAGTTTTTATACACTTCAGACCTAGAAAATAAGAATTTATAAATCGAACATTTGGGTCTGAAGCTCAGAACTGACAGAAAAGTTTATGAAAATATTCATTAGTCAGAATGCACTTACCAATAAACAAATCCATAATGTGCTAAAAGTTTGAAACTTAATAGTCTAGAGCTAAAAGATCAGCATCAATGTCTCTATGATACATACAGTTTTGGGGCAAATTGCTCTGTAGTCCGCACCACTGCAAAGACCACTCAAGTTTGAACATGGTACTGTTGTGTTACTGACATGTGGCCCCAGGGCCAATTTGTCAGGCTTAAATCTGATGGTTACATCTTTGAGATGGTACCAAACTTTTTTTATATTTAAAACATACTTCGAGTCCAGAATAGACTTCAGACTTCAGAGTAGGTCACTTGACAATACCTAATTTTTTCTTTTCTTACTTCATTATCACCAACTTTTCATCAACATGTAGATATGAAATTGCATTCTTGCTGCACTCTATATTGTGGACTAGCAGCAGGGAGTCCGAATTCAGGGAAATCAGGGATACTTTAGGCCATAGTATTGTATAAGGATATCTAGGATGGAAGGAGTCTAATTCGTCAGGATTTCATATCGTGTTAGAAAAGCTTAAGGTTAAGGGTCTGAGCATGAGAGTGGACAAATGAAGGCCGTGCTCCATGGAGTCCATTATTTTGCAATATTCCAAAATCATATTTTGAAGTTTCAAAAAAATTCTGAAAACAATTCTAGATGTAGACAATGTTGTATTCTACCAACGTGTAAAATATCAACTAAAAATATCTTATTTTGGGCTGCACAAAAATAATAAAGTCTGACATTTGAAAGTAGTGAACAGTGCGAAATTGCAACTCTTCCAAATCTGTCAGATTTTGTTAGAATATGGAATATTTTGATTTGAGATTTTCCACCTTGGTAGAATAGAACATTATCTACATACAGGATTTGTTTCAGAATTTTTTTGGAACTTCCAAATATGATTTTCAATTTTTACACAAAATAAAGGGCTCCATGGAGCTCGGCCTCTATTTGTGGTTTCTCGTCTGAGCATCAACTATATAAAGGACAACCAGGGCCATGGCCCGGGGTCCAGCAAATTTTTTTACCTAAATATCTCCATATCATGAGTTTGGCTCGGGGTGTTAAATACCTGCAGCCCAGTTCACATATCCCTGTGGACAGGCCTCTCAGTACATTAGTATCTCAGCCCTTAGACCTTAATTAGCACATTAACACAGCCCATAGAGGAGTGTAGTCAGGCAGTGGCATGTCACCATGTAGGGATCAATTAATCCAGGAGCAGGGCCACGAGCAAACTGCTTCCCCGCCACGTCGCCTGCTGGCCTACGCCTCCGCCGCACTGCTCGTGTCGCCCACGGCTCTACTGCAATGCTCCACCGTCGCATTTCACTCTGGTTCCTAGCGCCGCTGCTATCGACAACAGCTGATAAATTTCCCCAAGACCTAGACCCCAATCCCCATCAAGCAATGCCTAGCTTGTCTACGACTCAGAGGTGATTTCTCCAATTTTTCTTCTTTGAAGCTCGAATTGATCATTCTCCTATTTATTTCATGCTATAGAAACACAATGTTAAGAGATAATATAAGGTTTTTTGACATATTTTATCAACCTTGTTTATCACTAAGCACAAGTTAAATTTCTATTATAATTGCACAATTGGGACGTTTTTTATGCTTTGGCTTTGGATACTCTTCAGAGAAGCTACACACAATTATTTTTTTGGCCCGTGTTTGCTTTTATCCTGGCTCCACCACTGTTTGCAGCCACACCACCTAGCTCTCTTCAGCACAGTAGTTATCCTGTTGTGAATCAAGGTTCACAAACTGACCACCAAGGCTTTTGTTGCCAAGAAGACGTCACAAATTGATACTCTGCATCACCATTCATCGGGTCCTCTATTCTATCAGAGTGTGCTTCATCAAGTCTTTGATCCTTACGGAGTTGTGAAGAATATTGGAACTTTTCCAGCAAAGTCAAGGACTGGCCTTCATCATATATGGTTTAGGCCACAATGCAGCACGAGCTTTTGGGAATCTACAAAGTTGCAACGTCTACGATTGCTGTTGTTAGCTTGGTATTGAGTTACTGCCTGTATCATTCAACACAGTGGCGGCGCCACTATGGGGGCGAGGAGGGGCGGCCGCCCCGGCTCACCAAATCCTGTGCAAGGTACCCCCATACATCTCTTGCTCCAAGAAACCGCGACGGCCGCCGGCGCAGCGCCATTAGAGGACCGAGCGAAGCTTTTTTCTGGGTAGGAGTATGAACCGGTAAGTGAGGCTGTGAAGGAGAGATCGAATGCTAGGCTATGGGCCTATAGCCTGGTTTTTTTTAGGGAGAGATCGAATGATGGGCTATGGCCTGGTTTGATAAGTGAAAGGCCCTATTGAATTTGGTAGTTTCTCAGATTTTTTTTCCTCCGGCCATTTCTCTTGTCTCTCTCAAAGTTCTCAATCATACTTGCTAAGATTTAGTCTCATAAATTATATATCCTCCAATATTGAGATTATATGGTGGCACCTAATTGTGCAACCCAAGTGTTAGGAGTCCACGTTAGTAGTTTGTAAGTCATCTCTATGGGTTTTCAATTTGTTCGTAGCTGTAATTCATGAATTCTGAAAATCAAATCTTTGTAGACCATTGGTTTTGTTGAATAGACTTACTTTTGTGTCTTAATTTTTTTTAACCTTATAAGTTCACCCCACAAAAAAAATGTTCGCCCCGGCTCATCTTAATTCCTGGCTCTGCCACTGATTCAACACACCAGGTGCTACATAGTCTACACTAGTAACACAGCAAGAAGCAGTGGCAGCAGAGGTGCTGCAGCAAGAAAAGAAAAAGAAACAGCAGCGTTAGCGCACCCAAGCTAAGTGGCAGCAGAGGCCATGGTGATGTACGCAGACGGAGGACAAGCAGCGGCGCACAAGAGGAGGGACAAAGATTATCCTAGGACCAGTGGCATGTGCATCCGCAGAGCTTGGTGCAGTGGACGATCTGGGCACAACAGACAGGGTAGCGGCGGCGCTACTCTGCAAAGCCTCCTCAGTAGGTCCTTTCTAAATTGGGCTATTACACTGGGCCAGAGCATCAAACAGGCTCTAATTTTGTCCTTTCCATTTGGGGAGAGCATGGAGGAGGTATCATACGTGCATATCCATCAGTCTGTGATCGATCATGGAGGCAATCAAGGGAACTGGAAGGTAGAAAAGGGAAGTCAAGCCAGAAAGGAAAAGGAGATTGCTTGGCAAAGGAGTTCTTATCTCCATATCTTCCGCAAGCATATTCCGTCCTTGCTTTTCAAGTTGACATACTTTGTCTTCAACCCATAGCAAACATGGAAACTGTGTACACGATTCCAAAGAGATGGAACAGAGACCATGACAACCAAGAGATCAGGAAACGATTATGGGTAGGAGGAAGCTTGTATGCCTTGTCTCTTGCATATAATCCAGGAGGCAGGAGGATCTTGGAGTGCAAATGGAATAAAAAGGAAAACTGAACCCTTTCTTACACAGAAGCACTTTTACAAAGCCATTACTTCGTGCACCATGCACTAAACAAGGAATATTGGAGGAATTATATTCAGATTGATTACCAAAAGATCAGCCATGCAGGAGCATGCAACATTATGTCAGACAACTCTTTTATCATTCGCAGACATCAGTGTCGAAGCCTCTCATCTACATGGGGTAATTATTTCTCAATGTAAAATCATCTTAGGTATTTTAAACCATTCATCCACATAACAGGCATAGAAAAGATGACCTCAAATTGTTACAGAAGTTATGTGCAGCCTCTCCTCCAGTCATGCCAAGACCGCATGGCCTACTTTCTAATGATTATGTGCCCTATATAGCAAATCAAATAATACATATGATAGTTTATGCACTTATGATATCCAAGATTATGAATTAAATCACATTGTCCTCACAAATTACACAATTATTCGCTCGAGATATAAAAAACTGGAACTCCTTGCAATACGAGTTTGCCTAATGTGATCCCTCGGTCCAATTTAAACTTATTGCATTCTCTAGCCAACGATATGGCTGAGGCCTTTTAACCTAGCTTCAGCTCTAGTGAAAGGAACAGAAATATATAAGCTTGTGGGTTTATCAGCAAGACAGTAAGCTAATCATGGGGTAACTCTACCATTTTCCAAGGTCAAAAAGCACCTGCCAATTCAAAACAACAATAAAAGGAACATAGGTCCAGTAAAGGGAACCCAGGGACCATATTCTTCTCCAATCTGAGTTTTGCTAAGCCTCAAATAAACTCAAGGACATATTCAAAGAAATTCTGAACATAAGCTTATGACTTCAGAGGGGTCTCAGTTTCAACTAAAGCCGTCGATTTCTAGTGGTTTGGTCCTTTTTACCTATAAAAGCATGCGCTCAAACATCCTATGAACCTGTTCAAGCGAAATTCAATTTTGTATAGGGTAAATACTACAGAGAACATCAAAACTGCTATAATTCAACTATCTGATTAGAGAACTTAGTGCAACAATTTCTTAAATATTTTACATATCAGCTACTAGAACAAGCTAGGGTAGTCCCAGTGCATTGTATTTTAAGCTGTATCATCTTTATTATTAAAGAGAAGACAACTGCAGAAAGATAGAGCTTACAGGCTAGGAATCGAGAAGTAAAGGCTTGGTGAACAGAATCCAAGGGCTACGTGGTGGTCGCTAAATAGGGGAGAGGGTCTGAGGGAGGCGGGTGCAAGATGCCTGCTGGTATTTCGCGCAACGCAATTAGAAACAACCCTTCGATTAATACATATATACATCTGTCTATCAATAGGTAGCAACGCACGGGGATTTAGCTAATAGGCATTACATACATATTTAGATACTTCTAGTGGCTTTGATCACAGTATTGTATCTAAACAAGCTGTCACTTAATATGTTTTGCGAATAAAAAAGCATAACTTGTACGAGCCATATAAAGATTACCATACGGTATTTATTTATCACTTTCATCCTTAGCTTAGGCTTCCATGTCAGCATTTTTCCTAGTTGGCGTGTTTTATATACAGCTGACACAGTTGCATTGGGACTGCCCATATACATAAATTATGGAATTGATTAGTAAAACAAATAGATTTAAGATTTTAGATGACAGTGCACACCTATGTAGATATCACACAAGGTTTTGACAATTACTTATGTTAGAATGCCAATCATGCAGCAGAATCATGAAACAGCCATTATGACTTTGGCGCCAACCATGAGAACTGACCATTTCCGTTACGACATAGGTTCAGTACAAAGATATTTCTGAAGGAGCAGGGAGACGACTTCTTGCAGAACTTTTAGTGCAGTAATGCAGTCAAGTATCATAACATCCCCTATACAAACGCATGAGGGTAAATACCGAGATTACAGTGTCTGCCAAAAATTGTATGCATGTATTCTGCAAAAGAACTTTCAAAAATGGAAGAAGTTTGAATGTTCTTATTCTAAATAGTCGATAGTATTGTTGATGGCTTTATAATTCTATTGCATGACTGACATTTTATGTTCCGCATTAATAAATGTGAATCGGGTGTGGAGTTGAAAAGAGTAGGCACATGTCACTCGTCTACCTTGCAAAACAAAATATCTTCACAAGTACATCAAAATGTTTCTTAAGACTCGAAATTGTAATATATTAATTGTTTAACATGATTTGTTTTTTCCTTGGATACTGATATGAAGATTATAAGAGAGTATTTTCTTAACAAGGAGATATTGATTGTTACTTATTCGTAACACTGTATGTTGGCGTATTAACCACATACATACCAACAACAGATGACGAAAAAGATAAACTAACAGTGCAAAAAAAATGTAGTCAAAAATCAAGTTAGTTGATGGGGAACTTACAAAATCATTCGACATGAAGCACAGCCCTGCGACACAAACAAGTCTTCATGTGAGTAAGCAATGTCATTTGTACACAACGTTACAGCAAACAAAAAACCATGGTAAACCTTCAAGCAACTTAGTTGTTTAGAAAATGAGCTGCAACAGTTATCATGTCAATGCTACATGGGGTGTTTGGTTTACTTTTGGTTTTGACTTTGGCTTATAAGCCCCCAAAAAAACACCTAAATATGTGCTTTTGGCTTTTGGTTTTTGATTGGATATGGTTGCATGATGGTATAAGCCAACGTCCAAAACCAAAACCACATATTAGGTGCTTTTTTGTCTTATAAGCCAAAGTCCACGGGCCAGAAGTAAGCCTAACCAAACACACACATAGGATGACAAATAGCCTATAGGTGCCAGATAATAAGCCTCTTTCAATCAAAAGGTGAGTCAATATACTCCCCGTAAACTGTTCTTGGGCAAAATATTTAACAAGTATGACATGTAGATACATAAAATAAATAGATACATAAATGACATCCAGTTCACAAAGCAAATAAGAAAAACACAGTATGCAAGTGACAAACCAGTCAGGTAGTCTTCAACATCCAGGCCAAATTCTCCAGAGCTCACTGCAAAATAACAGGGGCATGGCACATTTAGCTTCGTAGGCAAGCAAACTTACACTGTACGCCACAACCGATACAAAAGTTGGCAGAGCCTTCACTTACATCCTAGCTTCTCCTGGGCCTCGGCGTGTGTGAGGAGGAGGCCAGTCTCAAGCCAGTGCGTGAACGCCAGCATCGACACCACGGACTGTGTCTCAGTCCTCCAGTCCCCATGGTACCTGAACCACAAACCCCAATACATGAGCAAATTCCACAGAACCCAACCCCTGCAACCTGGAAAGGCGCGTAGTTGAGTCATCTCATCACCTGTAGTACTGGCCGGGGCACTCTTTGAGTATCTCCGCGAGCTGAGAGTACAGCCCCTTGATGACCTCCACCTGCGACTTCGCCTTGCCGAGCACATCTGCACGAAGAGATAAGAGGAGATGGCCCCGTATCACGTAACGAGGCTAATCGCAAAGAAGTGGCAAAACACGAAGAGAAATGGGGGAGGAGGAGAAGGGGGCTGCAACCTGAGAGCGGGACGGGCTGGTGGACGAGGAGGAGCGCAGCGGTGGCGGCCCGGGAGGCTGACTCGACCTCAGATACGACGGCGCGGATGCGGTCACGGAGGGCGGAGGAACCGTCGAGCTGCGCGCGGAAGGACTCGAACTGCGCGTCCATGAAGGCAGGCGACGGCGGCGGCTGGGAGTCGGAAGGGGATGCGCAAGGCGGGACGGCTGAGGACGAGGAGAGGCGGCGCAGGGGCAGAAGGAGGACACGGCGGGGAGGGAGGAGGCGGGAGGCGGCGACAGGAGGAGCGAGGAACGCGGCTCGGAGCGCGGCGGCGGTGGCTGCTACCGCTGTTGCTGCGGGTCTCATTGCGGAGCAGTGGGTTTTTGGGGAGATTTTAGGGAATCGTGGTGTGGAAGCTGGTGAGGCCGGCGAGAGCCCGAGAGGATGACATGTGTCTTCGGGCCAGCTACGAAAGCGTAGTTGGACCAGGCCGTGGTAGGTCCTGAGACTTGGAAGCCCAAATACCCAACAGGCCGGCTAGTACACGCTGGCCCGGCATCCCGGCCTGTTTACTCTTTGCATTGTCTCTACCGGCACTTGTGTTACTTCTGTTTTTTTTAGGCCTCTTTGTAGTATAGCTATAGTATCTGTACTTATGCACTGACTCACTCTACACTCACTGACTCACACACGCACAACGTAGTGCACAAGCTAGACCTAAACTATACACAACACCACACACTAGAGGAGTATTAGGGCATGTACAATGGGGTGATGTCAGCCTTTCCTTATATATGCCACGTTGGATTTTTGCTTAGTTGGAGGAGAGAGAATGAGGGAAGAGAAGGTTGTCTTCCCTTAGATAAGGGATGATCTCTTAAATATTAAGAGAAGGCTATTTTGTTCATTGTACCACATGTCTTCTCTTATTAAGCCAATTTCATACTAAATTTAATTAATTCTCATTAATTGCTAGAGATGATAATAAGAGATAACGCATTGTACGACTGATATTTAGTGTCTTCTCCAAATGACGTGGAGGCGTAAGAGAAGACTCGCCTTCCCTATCATTGTACATGCCCTTATCGCTGTGCACTTCTGTTACTTCTGTTGATATGTCCGACATCATCGAAAAATTGTCCATTATCAATCAGGGTGTCTGAACACGTGTCCGCCATATGGAGACGGCTACCAAAATGACACCAAACGACCGTCAATATTTATTTTCGGCTATTTGCACATCAATATGTTCATATTTTTATCTAAATGAATTACAACTGCATTGCATATTATTTTTTAGCATATAATTTAGTCAACAATAATTTAAAAAGAAAAATAATATATTTCATATAATAACTAAAGTTAAAATTAAAATTCTAAAAGTTATAGAAAACAACATTACTATTGATTCTTTGATACTCAACTAAAATCTTGTAGTTAGTGATGGACATCTTCATCACGAATTCCCTTATGCATATCAAGAAATCAATTAATTCGGTTGGGACGCCGTGATGTGGCTTGGAAAGAGGGACTTAGTAGTCAAAATGTTGATCAAACACCATACCAATATTGCACTCACTCTTCACGATCATGTTGTGCATAATAACATAAGACCTTCGACATCTGATCTAGCAAACATGACTTAGCAAAACAAGCTTGGAGCACACTAAATATCTGCTCCACATCCTTTCCTACAACTCTCTTGTTGTGAAGCAAAGTAAGTTTTTTTTTGTTACCTTGAGAGTTGTGGATTGTCTTTACAGAAGTTGACCTTCAAGGATAGATGTTGTCAGCTAGCTATTACCCCTTGGTGTATTGTTGTCCATTGATCTCATAGTTACATTTCGTAGCCTGGTGTCGTGGGATTTTCACGAGCTAGGCGACATGGGAGACCAAAAGGTGTGTTGGCATGAGGGATTTACCCAGGTTCGACCCCTCGCGGTGGAGGTAAAGACCTATTCCTGCTAGTTTGCTTGATCGCAGTATGATGTGGAGCTAGGCGAGATATTCTCTTTCTAGTGATGATCTCGGCATTGCAAGCGAAGCCATGGCTCTTCTCGATTTGCCTCTTTTGTGAATTACATCAACCCACCATTCCTTGATGCTATGGATTTCATGTCAATCCCTTGGCTTGATTTTATGTAGCCCAAGCCAATTCTTCAAGGTAGACCAAACTCGAATAATGAACCGACAATGGAACATGAGATGAGTGGCTGACTCGTGGATTTGATTGCAAAGTTTAAACAACACACCAATTTGCCATCCTCTTTTCTCAAGTCCGTCTGCCATCCACACCCGGTTTTGAAGGATCAACCATGCAAAAAAAATTGCATTTTGGGGGAGCCCATGGTTTCCATACCAAAAAAGACATAGTGGAGGTGGTGAGGCCTAGGAATTGCTTCTTGTAGGCCGACTTGGCCGAATAGCTTCCGTTGTTGTTGAGTTTACATGTTATAGAATCAGCTCCAAGTGCACAATTTGGATCATCTCCCAAAGCTTGTAAAATTGGAGGAGGTGGTTAATGCCAGGCTATGTTGGGTGCTAATTTGGGAAATCCAAAGGTTATTTTTCAAGGCTTTTTCCACCATGTTTTTTTCCTTTTGGAGAGGTCGATGATGAGAGGAGCAACGCAGAGCCGGGCCTACTGTTGTGCCGAATGTGCGGCCGGAACAGGGCCCATAATTTTTTGGGGCCCAAATTTTTTTTATACAGGCCTATTCCTATCTAGTCTCATATGCATTCCGTTGGGCCACATCGATGAATCGATCGAGGACTCCCGTCCACGTCCACGCGACTCCATCGAGATCCCTCGAAAAAAAGACATGACTCCGTTGAGGCGTCGATTCGCCTCCATAGTCCACCGCCCTCGTGACTTGCCTCCGGCCCTCCGCTCCAGGCTACAAAGCGCCCTCGCGTCCGCCGTCCGGCGCCCCTCACGACCGTCCGTCCAGGATCCAGTGCCAGCGCCGCCTCCCCCCGCGTCCTCGTCGCAGGCACAGGCAGGCCCTAATCGCAGCCTCGCAGGAATCGTTCGTCCGAACTCCGATCGATTTGCACTTTTGCAGGTGAGAACTAAACCCCTAAAAAGTCTGATTTCTTCTATTCGATTTTCGCTACTAAATCCTAAGTCGTAACTAAATTTTGACAGGGATCACTAGGGCCTAGCGATTGGTTCTCTTCTCACCTCCTTGATCGCTGATCGTAGTATAGATTATGTGAGTTTGACGGTTCATTTTATTGCTAAAACTTGAAGTAAATTAGCAATTTTGTTAGTCTCTAATAGTCCAATTTTATTTTATTTACATTTGAATCATCATGGGGAAACATGAGTCCGGTTTTCAGAAGCGCAAGAGAAAAAGAAAAAGAACATAATTTAATTAAAGCTCAAAAAGGTGCTATGGACAAGTTTATTAGAAAAGAAGCTGCAGGTAATCAGCCTGAGCCTGTTGATCCTTCTACCCTTGCGCCTGCAATTGTTCCTCACAATCAGGCTCACAATGATTCTAGAGATGCCCAAACAGAGACAGATAATGACGATGTTCAAATAAACATATGCAACTTGGAGTTAAATAGGTATGATTCTCAATATATACAATTGTTATTTAAAATATTATGTCATGAATTATTTATTATTTTAAATTTTTGTGTAAGATAGGGCCAGTTTTAGAGTTTTGTACAGGGCCTATGATTTTGCCGGCCCGGCCCTGGAGCAACGTCTTTTGGTCTTGAAAGGACATCTCATCTCCTAAGTATGTTTTGATATTTGATTACAACACGATAATATTTAACCCCTTTGTTCAAGATGTGTTGTTAGGTTTAAACGGTGAAACATCGACAAAAGGAGGTTTGAGCAAGAGTAGAAGGGGAGAAGAAGAAAGCTTGGCCGGCCACCTCCCCGGCATGGCCGGCCCATGGCCGGGCCGTCTCGGTTACTAGGCCGGTCCATGGCCGGGCTGCTTGGGCATTTCCTCTGCGCACTGGCCGGCCACCTCCCCGGCATGGCCGTCCCATGGCCGGGCCGTCTCGGTTACTAGGCCGGCCATAGTGGCCGGTCCATGGCCGGGCTTGCGTCAGGGTCTCACGTGGGTTGGCCGGCCACTCCCCGGCCACAGCTCCGGCCTGGCCGGCCCCCACGGCTGGTCTCACACTTCTCTCCAACGGCTGGATTTTCGAGACCACCTATTTAAGGGCTTCTTCTTCTACCTTGGTCACTTGTCTATCAAAAAGAAAGAAGCTTGAAGCTCCACCATTTTAGACCACCTCAATCCACATAGATCTCTCTCACTAGCCAATACATCTCGTTGATATTTGGCGAGTTGGGAGAGAACCTCTTGATCTACAATCTCCACCAAACCGATTCGTTTTCCCCCCTTGATTTGTGAGAGGGGGCTTGTTACTCTTGGTGTTCATCGGAACCCTAAGAGCTTGTTGTTCTTCGGGGCTTTGGGAGCTAAGGAGACATCGCCGGGAGCCACCAATTAAGTTGTGGTGTGTACCCCGGCCTTGGGCATCGAGTCTTGGCGGCTCGGTGCATTTGGTGAAGACCCTCCAACTTGTGGAGTGCGCTTCATCCTTGTAAAGGTTCTAGTTGTCAACCTCAACGGCAACATAGTGACAAGTGCCTCGCCACATCGGTGGTAAGTCACAACGGAGATACGGTGTGCCATATCAAGGCTACTCGGTGTTTCACTTTGGTGAACACCGCGCCGCTCCAACGGAGATTAGCTTCCATTGGGAAGTGAACTTCGGGATAAATCTTCGTGTCATCTTGTTGCTTATCTTTGCACTTACCTTTACTTGGTAGCACTAGCTTACTATATCTGTATCTTGTGCTAGTGATCTGTGCTCATCATATAAGGTTGCTCACCTAGTTGCATATTCTAGAGAACTTGTATTTGAGCAATATTCTTTTAAAACGAAAAAGAAGTAAAATTTGTAGTTAACCTATTCACCCCCCCCTCTAGTTAACCTCATCGATCCTTTCAATTGGTATCAGAGCCTCGTCTCTTTATTAAAGGCTTCACCGCCTAAAGAGGAGGATGGGGGATCCCACTCCCATGGAATTGCTTCAAAAACAAGTCGAGTCCATGGGGGAAAGATCCGATAAGAGGATGGATAGGCTAGAGGAACTAATAATGAAACTTGCCTCTACATCTAGCAATACAAATAAAAGTCCCTCTCTAGATGAAAATGGTAATCCCATATCTCCTTTAAAAGAAAGTGACGAACACTCATCTAGAAATGAAAACCCAAATCAATTTGGACATATTTATAACAACGCTCTTAATGTTCAACATCCACATGTGAACAATCTTGGTAATCCACCTTTAGTAGATAGGGCCCGTTTTACTAATTGGAAAGCTTCTATGAAATCTTATGTGTGTAGCTCTTCAATGCAAATATGGAGAATCATTGAGAGGGGATACTATCCTAAGGATATCAATAATTTGACCTCAAGTGAGATCATTGATGAACAACTCAATGCACATGCTATGCACATGCTCGAAAAGGCAATGGTCAATGAAGGTGTCGAGCACATCCGGTCTCTCCCAAACGCCAAGGAAGCTTGGGAGTATCTACTTGCCATGTATGATGGCAATGTGAGCATGCAACGTTCAAAGAAAACACTTCTTCAACGGCAAGTTGATCACTTCATCATGAAGGATGGAGAAGTTCCGGAGGATGTATATCGAAGACTCAAGGCTCTTGTTGTGGACATGAAGGATGTTGGATTCAAGGATTGTGATGATGATTGGTTCAAGGGAAATTTTCTTCAAACCTTGATTCCATACAATGAGAACATGGTAATGAATGTTCAAGCAAGAGCGGACTACATGGAACTAACTCCCAATGATGTTTTGGGCACCTTTGTCACCATGAACATGATGAAGAAATCCTCGGAAGATGTTCTAACTCGTGTGAACGGAATGAAGAAAGTGTCTCTTGCCTTGAAGGCAACATCCTATGATGAGGAAGAATCAAGTGATGAAGGTGGATCCACCTATGTGCCATCCGAGAAAGAAAAGAGGGTGTCACACAATGAGTGCTTAGCGCTTGCCAACCACAATTGGTGGAAGAAAGGGGATTTTAGATCAAATGCAACGAAGAACAAGGGAAGAGAAGGCTCAAGTACAAAGAAAGCAAGAACTTGTTTCAATTGTGGAGATAGTGAGCACTTCGTTGCGGATTGTCCCTACAAGAGTAGGATTGAGAATGGAGGAAAGCTCGTCAAGAAAACCAACTTTGTTCCTAAAAACAAGAACTTCATGAAGAAGGTATCTAAAAGGGCAATGGTGACAAATGAGCAAGAATATATATCCGGAGGTGAAGAAAGTGAAGATGAAGAAGAACAAGTCGGCATGGCGGCAATGGCAATTGGGGTTATTCCTTCTTCTTTGGATTCACTCTTTTCAACCCCGAATGACAAGCAAGGTCCTACCAAACACAAGTGCCTTATGGCCAAGGGTACATCTCCAAAGGTAACCCACTCACGAAAACCCTCAATTTCCTCTACTCCATCATTGTTAAATTGTGTTGAGGAACTTGATGATGAGAATGCTAATAATCTTTCAAAAGTCATGAGATCACTTGAAAGTGAAAATAAAATTGCATTTGATGCTTTCATGACTCAACTTGGTAATGCATATGGTCTCATAGAAGAACATGGAGAAAGAATATGTGAACTTGAGGGTTTCGCTCGTGATGATGCTAATAGGATAGCGGAGCTTGAGGAAGCCCTAGATAATGCACTGTGTCTCAAAGATTCTATTGAGGAAATCTCCACTTTAGATCTATCTAAGATGATGGGTGACCGTGATCATGCACTATGTAAGCTTAAGGAATTCATGGATGAAAATGATAACATTATGAATGGTCACAATGAACTACTTAAGGATTTTGAGCATCTTGAAAAAGCTCACATGGCACTCTCAAGAGAGCTCAAGGTTCTTAAGGAGTCACATGACAACTCTCAAAATAAGGATGTAAATGAAAATGCTTGTGCCACTAACCCCTTGTGTGTCAAAGCATCTCTCATATTGGAGAACAATAGGTTGAAGGCTCAACTTGAGAAAGGACTAGTGTCTTGCATCCAAGGAGAAAAGAGCCTCAATAATCTTTTGAGAAATCAAAGGAGAGTTGTGGGTAAGGAAGGACTTGGATTTGGAGTCACATCCAAGAAGACCAATGTGAAGAAGAAACCAACTCCCTCCACTAATGCTATTGTTGTTGTGAAGGAGGGGGAGTTGGCTAATGATGAAGATGAATTCGATATCCTTGCTAAGAGCATTGCTTCTAAGAACACATCTTCCCACAACAATTTTGCGGGAAAATATAATCCATCTTATGTGCTTTTGAAATCTAATAATGGACATGTTTATGCAAAATATGTCGGCACTTCATATGGTAGTGATTATAGTTCTACTATTTGGGTTCCCAAGACCCTTGTGACTAACAAAAGAGGACCCATCAAAACATGGGGACCTAAGTCAAGAACTTGATCCATTGTAGGTGTGTGCTTCCGGAGGATCATCATGGCTTATTGATAGCGGTTGTTCCGCACATATGACCGGAAGCAAAGAAGTATTGAAAGATTTAAAGCATCAACTTCTCAAGACATCTCATGTCACTATTGGTGATGGTTCCGAACTCAAGGTATTGGGGCACGGCAAGGTGGTCATTTCTCCAGACACGTCCATTGAGAAAGTCCTCCTTGTTGAGTCCCTTGGTTATAATTTACTTTCCGTTTTGCAACTTTGCGAGTGCAACTTTACCGTTGTCTTTGGACGATATCATGTGCTTATCCTTCACGCAATTTCTCTTAAAGTAGCCTTTGTTGGATTTGTGGAAAACCGTATGTATGTAGTGGATTTCTCGAAAGAAACTACACACATTGCCACAAGTCTAATGGCTAAATCCGACGTGGGTTGGCTTTGGCATCGCCGGTTGGGCCACGTCGGTATGAGAAATTTGCAAACGCTTGTGAAGGGTGAGCATGTGGAAGGACTAACAAAAGTTAATTTTTCTAAAGATCGTCCTTGTAGCTCTTGCGTTGCCGGAAAGATGCATGAGAAGAACCACCCCAAGGTGACAACTATCAATACAATGAGGCCCTTCCATCTCATTCATATGGATTTGTTTGGGCCTCCTACTTATGAGAGTCTTGGTGGCAAGAAATATTGCTTGGTAATTGTTGATGATTATACAAGATACACTTGGACTTTCTATATCAAGAAGAAGAGTGAAACTCAAAGGGAATTCATTGATTGGGCTACCCAAGTACAACGCCAATATGACACAACCATCTTGGCCATAAGAAGTGACAATGGAACCGAGTTTAAGAATTACACCATGGATGAATTCTTGAGTGATGAGGGCATTAAACACCAATATTCCGCTGCGTATACCCCGCAACAAAATGGTGTTGCGGAAAGGAAGAACCGGACACTTATTGATATGGCAAGAACAATGATGGCCGAATTCAAGTCTCCATATAACTTTTGGGCCGAAGCCATCAACACCGCTTGTCATCTAACCAACCGGCTCTATCTCCGCCCATTCACTAAAAAGACTCCGTATGAACTTCTTGGTGGTAAAAAGCCGAACCTCTCTTACATTAAAGTTTTTGGTTGCAAATGTCAAGTTTACATTAAAGGTTCTAAATTACCTAAGTTTGGGCCTAGAACTTTTGAAGGCATATTTGTTGGTTACGCCAAGGATTCCCACACTTATAGGGTTTTCAACATATCCACCGGGTGTGTTGAAGAATCTATGAATGTGGTATTCCATGAGGATAATGGCTCCCAAGTGGGGCAAGTTGATCTTGATGATGTAGGTGATGAGCCCTCCTCCATCGCCATAGGAAGAATGGGTATAGGTCCCCTTATACCCATTGAGGAACCCCTTGTGGCAACGGAGTTGGACTCAAGCTCGACGCAAGTGGAGCCTTCTACATCAACCATTGATCAAGCCGCAAACCAAGAACAAGCTCAAGATCTACAAGATGATACCAACCATCATGATAATGATCAAGATCCACCCAATGATAATGGTGGTCAAGATTTTGGTGATCTCTCACCAAGAACTCCAACCCACTCTCGGATTAATCAAAATCTAGATGAAGGAGATGATGAAGATGCACCTCCAAATGAGAGACCCTCAGATGCTCTTGCTCGTCGAGTGGCTAGCAAGGCCGTGGCATTACATCAAAAATCTCTCTATCAAAAGAACATCATTGGTGGTCTTGGAAGGAGTGTGTCCACTCGGAGGCAACTATTACTCTTTTGTGGTGTCCATGCTCATATATCACATTTTGAACCTACCAAGGTGTATGAAGCTCTTGAAGATGAAGATTGGGTTCATGCTATGCACGAAGAGCTCCATAACTTTGAGAGAAACAAAGTATGGTCCCTAGTGGAAAGACCCAAGAACCATAATGTGATTGGAACCAAATGGGTGTTCAAGAACAAGCAAGATAATCATGGACAAGTGATTCGCAACAAAGCTCGTTTGGTTGCTCAAGGCTACTCTCAAGTCGAAGGACTTGACTACGGTGAAACTTTCGCTCCCGTAGCTAGACTTGAATCCATTCGAATATTGCTTGCATTTGCTTCTAGCTATAAATTCACTTTATATCAAATGGATGTTAAAAGTGCATTTCTAAATGGTCCACTTAATGAGATGGTATATGTTAAACAACCTCCGGGGTTCGAAGATCCCAAGTGTCCTAATCATGTCTACTTACTCCATAAGGCTTTGTATGGCCTCAAACAAGCCCCACGTGCTTGGTATGATCACTTAAAGGAGTTCCTAGTAGACCGTGGTTTTGCACTTGGGGTAATCGATCCCACACTCTTCACCAAGAGTGTAAATGGAGAATTCTTTGTATGCCAAGTATATGTTGATGATATTATATTTGGTTCTACTAATGTCTCTTTTGTAGAACAATTTGCTAAGCTAATGACAAGCGAATTTGAGATGTCTATGATGGGTGAATTAAGGTTCTTCCTTGGTTTTGAGATTGAGCAATATGACGAAGGAACCTTTATTTGCCAAGCTAAGTATACTCAAGACATGCTCAAGAAGTTTGATATGTCAAATGCAAGCCCAGTGAGATTTCCAATGGCAACAAACGTGAATCTAACACTAGATCACGAAGGTATTCCGGTTGACCAAAAGCTTTATCGGTCTATGATTGGTTCCTTGCTTTATCTTTGTGCATCTAGACCGGATATCATGTTTAGTGTGGGTTTGTGTGCAAGATTTCAATCTAACCCTAAAGAAAGCCATATGACTGCTGTTAAAAGAATTCTTAGGTACTTGGTTGATACCCCCAATCATGGTCTTTGGTATCCCTCAAATACAAGCTTTGATCTTGTGGGGTATTCGGATGCGGATTGGGCCGGTGACAAAGTGACTAGGAAATCAACCTCGGGTGCTTGCCAATTTCTTGGTAGGTCACTTGTGTGTTGGTCTTCGAAGAAACAAAATTGCATATCCACCTCCTCCACGGAAGCCGAATATATTGCCGCAGCTAGTTGTTGTTCACAATTATTATGGATGAGACAATGTCTTGAGGATTTCGGAATTAAGAAAAAGACATTGCCTCTTTTATGTGATAATGAAAGTGCTATAAGAATTGCTCACAATCCCGTGCTCCATGGCAAGACAAAGCATATTGAAATACGGTATCATTTTATCCGTGATCATGTGGCCAATGGAGATATCTCTCTTTCATATATCAACACCAAAGATCAACTCGCCGATATATTCACAAAACCACTTGACGAGAAGAGATTCAAGGAATTGAGAGGAGAAATCAATGTCGTATGTGCAAGCAACTTTGTTTGATTGGAAATCGTGCTTACACACCTCTACTAGACTCTTATTTGGATTCTAGATGTTTGCATGGACATAGGGGGAGTGTAGCACAATTCATGTGTCAACACTACTCCTATTATGCGTAAATAGACAAATCTTGCAATATAGTTACTCATGTGACAAAATATGCTTAAAAGATGAGTTTTGATTGTTAGACCCAAGATATATCTTCGCGGTGCCATGTCAAGCATACTCATACATGGTGGCTTCGGCCACCGACCTCCTTGTATAAGGAGTTGGTTTCATATATCTTTTCGAAATAGTCGATGCCTTCGGTTTATTGCACAAGTTTCACTTTCATATCACATCCAATGTTGCTACTTGTTGATTTCGATTTTCCCATTGATGTGTGACGAAATCATCCTAATCATTGTCATATCATACATCGTTATACCTCTCTCTCGTATTTCATCTCAAGCACATAACCATGATTTTCTGGACAAAAGTGAAAAAGATATATTTGAGTCAAAAATTCGAATTCAAATTAATAAAAAAAAGGGAAAAAAAGGGGGTTCAGGGCGCCTGGGATTGGCTGCCCGGCCATCCCCCGGTCTGGCCGGCTCCGTGGCCGGCCCCTCTCGGGTGGCGCCCCGGCCATCATGGCCGGCTCGATGGCCGGCCTCTCTAGGCTTGATGGCTGGCTCTGCCCGGCCATTCGACCCGGCCTGGCCGGCTCCGTGGCCGGCCCCTCTCGGGTTGGGTCCCGGCCATCGTGGCTGTCCTGCCCGGCCACTGACTGGTGGTTCGCGTCCCTCTCTCTTCCCTTTTTCTTCCAACACCAGTGGCTTCTCTTTCCTTTCTCCCCTTCTCCCTATCTCATGTCAACCACCATGAGAGGCCTCCCAAGCTCTACCTCCACCCATCCCACTCAAGTTTAGCCATTCCCTTCACTATCCGTTAGCCAAACTCAAACCCCCTCAGCCCGATCTTCCTCTCCATCCAAGTGATTTCCTCTATTGGTGTGGGGATTTGGAGATCTCCCAAGTTCTTGGTGGTGGTGAGAGGCCTCTATCTCTCCCCTCCATCCAAGAATCACCTTGGGCAAGGATGGCTTTCGACTCGGGTATAGTTGTGTCCTCTCTCTCATCTTGTGTAGATCAAATATCTCTTAGCTTTGTGGGTTTGGTTGTCTTAAGTTTTCTCATAAACACACTTATGTGCATATGCTAAATTTCGTGGCTAATATTCATTGTCTTAACTTAGAGATATTAATATGAATGCTTTGGTGTCGATTCCCTCATAGGAAAATTAGTTATCACCAATTTGTGCTCATGTTGTATCCCTATGCAATGATATTTTCATTTTCCACATAGTGACCTTAGTGTTCAATATTTTGGTGTCCACTCTCCTAAAGAAAATTAGTTATCACCAATTTGTGCTCATGTTGTACCCCTATGCAATGGTATTTTCATTTTCCACATAGTGACCTTAGTGTTCAATATTTTGGTGTCCACTCTCCTAAAGAAATTTAGTTATCACCGATTCCAAAATGTTTATTCTATTGCTTAGTGATTCTAGAACAAATGCTTTGGTGTCAATTCTCTCATAGGCAATCTTGTTATCACCAATTTGTATTCATTATATATCTCTATGCCCAGTCTTGTATGTGGTTATGTGCACTTATCCATCATGCTCGTCCCTATGCTCTAATTTCACAGATTCCGACAATGTTCCTATCAATCAGCGTCTGAGGGCTCGTCGCCCTAAGAAAGTCAGTGGCAACAAAACTGCCGGTCCGTCTCAGCGCACTGTCACCAACAGGGTTGAGCCTGTGCACAGTGATTGGAACACTCTTCCGGAAAAGGACTTCCAACGGGACCGTCTAGGTTTTAATCCCTATATTTATGATCGTACCTCCTCGGATCCCCGGTTTTATTGCAAGATGCATCAAGTTATGTATGAGTTTGTCATCAACCGGAAGGAAAATACCTATGTGCCTCAACAGTTCCTTGATGTGGATTGGGTTCGTCAACACTATCCGGAGACAATGGAAATTCTGGAATTCCACAATCTTCATGGGCTCACGGGTCGTAAGAAGGACTACAATCCCGAGCTCATCAAGGAGTTCTTTGCCACAGTATATTTTCACTCCGATCCTGCCAATACTATGACCTGGATGAGTGCCACCGCTGTGTGTCAGGCTACACTATCTGACTTCGCTCGCTTGTTGGAATTACCTGTCATTGATCCCTCTGATTCCAGATACTTCCGCATTCATGAACCGGGTCAACGTCAGTTGTCAGCCAAGCCTCATCTCTATCACTGCTATGATTCGGAGGCCGAAGGTATATGTCATGCTCCCAATGTCACCTTCATGTCACCCAAGTATTATGTCCTCCACAGGATTCTCCGCCATACAATTCATGTCAAGTATGGGGAACGGAATTTGGTTCGTGGCTGGCTGATCAATCTTCTCTTTCACTTGGAAAGCAAGAAAGAACAAGGTGTCAAACTTGACGTGATGCACTACATGCTCAGTGAGATGCGTCTATGTGTTCTCAAAAGAAGGGTTCCCATCTATGCTCCCTATCTTCAGCTTCTCATTGAGAACAAGTGTGGCGCCACTAGGTCTTCGGTTTATCCTTTGATTGATCACAAGCCTCTCAATATGAATATTCATGGTGATGATGATCCTCCTCCGTCCAAGCGCTCTAAGCCCTCTCCCCATGATGAAGGTACAAGCTCAGCTCACCCTTCCAGTACACCCAAAACAACATGGAAATCTATCTTCTAAAATATGAATTGCTTTGGGATTGATATGCAAAAACGGACTTATGAGGCTCATAAGAACAACAAGATCATTCGTAATAACCAGAAATTGATGGCAAGGCACATGAACATGGAGTTTGCCAGTGGATCTGAGGGTGAGATCACTCCTGAGGAGACATGGGTTTCTTCACACTCAAATTGGTTTCTGCCACCTATTTCTGCTAATCCCAATGTTGGCCCCAATGTCAATCCGTCAGATGGACCCAGTTCTAGCACAGCGCCCCCCGTGATCAACACTCAGTATCTCTATGGTGGTGATGATGTCGAGCTTCCTGATCTTGAGAATGAGACCATGGTTGATTGGTTCAACGAGTGGCCGTCTTCGGGTAACGCTTAGATTAGTCTTCTCTTCTTTTTGGTGTCTTGATGCCAAAGGGGGAGAAATATTAGGTTGTCAACGGGAATTTGCATATGGGGGGTTTCTGCATCATCATTGCTTCTTCCATTTGCTTCTCTCGTGTGTTTCAGGTGAACTTTAATTTGGATTTCATTCTGTGAACTTGGCTATCTACTATATGTGTAAGACTATGTTATCTTGGATTTCATCCTGTGAACTTGGCTATCTACTCTAAGTGTAAGACTATGTTATCTTCGGCTATCATCTCTATGTCAAGACCTTGTTATTTGTGTGGTCAATTGATGTCATTTATTATCTCTACGTCAAGACTTTGGTGAGCCATTCTTATCTCTACGAATGTGGTAGTTGAGTGCATGATGATTATGTTATATGTGGATTCAATGATGTTGAGAGCTATTTGTCTTAGTATAAAAGGTGTGTGAATTGCAAAAGTTAGGGGGAGCTCATGTCTCTTGTTGTTGTGCACACATTGAGGGGGAGCTCTTCTAATTCTTGTAATTCACTAACCTTCGTTGGTCACTCTCATACATATATATGTCATGCAAATTCTTGTGTTGTCATCAAACATCAAAAAGGGGGAGATTGAAAGGACATCTCATCTCCTAAGTATGTTTTGATATTTGATGACAACACGATAATATTTAACCCCTTTGTTCAAGATGTGTTGTTAGGTTAAAACGGTGAAACATCGACAAAAGGAGGTTTGAGCAAGAGTAGAAGGGGAGAAGAAGAAAGCTTGGCCGGCCACCTCCCCGGCATGGCCGGCCCATGGCCGGGCCGTCTCGGTTACTAGGCCGGCCATGGTGGCCGGTCCATGGCCGGGCTGCTTGGGCATTTCCTCTGCGCACTAGCCGGCCACCTCCCCGGCATGGCCGGCCCATGGCCGGGCCGTCTCGGTTACTAGGCCGGCCATAGTGGCCGGTCCATGGCCGGGCTTGCGTCAGGGTCTCGCGTGGGTTGGCCGGCCACTCCCCGGCCACAGCTCCGGCCTGGCCGGCCCTCACGGCTGGTCTCACACTTCTCTCCAACGGCTGGATTTTCGAGACCACCTATTTAAGGGCTTCTTCTTCTACCTTGGTCACTTGTCTATCAAAAAGAAAGAAGCTTGAAGCTCCACCATTTTAGACCACCTCAATCCACATAGATCTCTCTCACTAGCCAATACATCTCGTTGATATTTGGCGAGTTGGGAGAGAACCTCTTGATCTACAATCTCCACCAAACCGATTCGTTTTCCCCCCTTGATTTGTGAGAGGGGGCTTGTTACTCTTGGTGTTCATCGGAACCCTAAGAGCTTGTTGTTCTTCGGGGCTTTGGGAGCTAAGGAGACATCGTCGGGAGCCACCAATTAAGTTGTGGTGTGTGCCCCGGCCTTGGGCATCGAGTCTTGGCGGCTCGGTGCATTTGGTGAAGACCCTCCAACTTGTGGAGTGCGCTTCATCCTTGTAAAGGTTCTAGTTGTCAACCTCAACGGCAACATAGTGACAAGTGCCTCGCCACATCGGTGGTAAGTCACAACGGAGATACGGTGTGCCATATCAAGGCTACTCGGTGTTTCACTTTGGTGAACACCGCGCCGCTCCAACGGAGATTAGCTTCCATTGGGAAGTGAACTTCGGGATAAATCTTTGTGTCATCTTGTTGCTTATCTTTGCACTTACCTTTACTTGGTAGCACTAGCTTACTATATCTTTATCTTGTGCTAGTGATCTTTGCTCATCATATAAGGTTGCTCACCTAGTTGCATATTCTAGAGAACTTGTATTTGAGCAATATTCTTTTAAAACGAAAAAGAAGTAAAATTTGTAGTTAACCTATTCACCCCCCCCCCTCTAGTTAACCTCATCGATCCTTTCAGGTCTCATAGCCATGCGGCCTCCGAAAAGAGAGCTTTCTTCCTGTTGCCGATGGTGACACATGTGGCCGTCGCAAAGAGATTATAATCATGGGGACTACAAGATTTCCTGATACCTGCCTTGTCCTCATTCTTTCATTCTTGCCACAGGCATCTCAAACAAAGGGTCGAAGCAAATTTTGTGTGGTTGAGGATTCCAAGCCCTCCATTTCTTTTGGTTTGCACACCGTCTCCCAATTAACTTTGCATTTTCCTCCGGTCGCCTTCTTACATGCCGCCCAAAGAAAAGCTCGTCTTATGCTATCAATCTTCATGAGCACTTCCATTGGGATGTCAAGCACGGTTATGTAGTAGAAGTCAATGCTAGTGAGGAACACCTTCACAAGGGTGGATCGGCAACAAGGCGCGAAAGGTCCTTCTAGTAAGGCTCGAAACCCTACACAATTTTTCTCTTAGGGACTCTTTGATTCAAAGATTTGCATAGAAATTTTGAAGGATTCAAATACTTAGGATTTTTCCTATGTTGTTTGTTTGATTTATAGTAGTGCATCTCATAGGAAGTTTTCCTAAGGAACCCTTTGCACTAGCTTTCATAGTAAATCTAACATCAACTCAAAACTCTTGTTTAGAATCCTTTGATGGAATCAAACAAACTTTGATACATATGAAATCATGTAAGATTGGAGTGGGCATGCATTGCAATCTTGTGATTTTCTTATTTCTGTGTTTTTAGAATCCTGTAAATCAAATAGACCCTTAAAGTAGCTAATGAAATCGAGTCATGTCGGAATATTTGGGCATGACATTGATCGTGTCTGAATCCTGAGTTCAAGCCTATTAGGAGTGGTGTGTCCATATGTATGGTGCAGGAGGGACCTCTGGTGGTGCGAAGTTGGCCCCGAACCTGGACAAGATCTTCACGGGGAGTGCATTTCCTAGCCCTCGAAAAACTCAGTATGACGATGGAGCAGCCCCATCACCTGCACTATGCAGGACACAGGACCTAGGCTGGCCCAAAGTATATATAGTTTGGGCCAGCCTAGGTCATATGTCCTGCATAGTGTATGAATTTCAAACTTTACGAGTTTACGTACTGTAGAAAAAATGAATACAAAAGGATTTGAAAACCACATTTGTGTAAGTTCAAGGAGTGGGCGTCAGCATTAATTGTGATGTACACTGTCCTTTCTTGGAGTTTTGTAAACTTTCTCTACCTTTTCAATGCATCGAGACGCAGACTTTGTGTTCTTCTCGGAAAAAAACATTTGCACATTCCTGATAGTGGCAGTTGAGTACTTGTAGTGCAGATCACAATTTTACATGTAGAAGTAGACCGGTGTATTTTCCCTAAAAAAGGTTGATATACCAGTCTAACAAGCTTTATGGACAAGAATAATAATCTCAAATATCTACAACGTGCTAATGTGACAAAAATATTATATGCAAATTCCATAGCCGTTGAATCTTGAGTATTCAAGAGAACAACCTCTTGTTCTTTTAGTCCACAAGACAACTAGACCTTTATAATCCACCTATCCAGATTATGTAACTTGGTCAGTAAGATGAAAAGTAGAAGGAAATTTACCAAACCTGACTATATGCATACTTACATCTATTTAGCTTCAACAGACTAAGTAGAGCAACAAACCGGAAGAGTATACCATTAAGCATCATAATGGCGATGCAAAGAGCAAAATAATTGATATCATAACCACCTTTTAGCAGTGCTCCACATCGGGTAATCAGCCATACGCCAGAATAACTGAAGGGCAACAATGTGTGTTAGGAAAAAGGGTAAAGGGGGTCAAGTTTGATCATTAGACTAAGATAAGAAAGATTTTCAGGTTTGGGACCTGCTGAGCTAAATTGATACCGGGCAACCGAGTGAGGAAACTTCATAACTTCATGATATTATAATGAAACTTAGTAATTTATAAGCTTTAGGGCCAGATAATTCTCCCAAAATATTGTTAAAAGGAGTTCCTCTACATTAATATTTATATACAAATAAATATCAACTAGAGAATTTTTATAATTTTGAGGATATACAAGACTGATAATTGACTGCTGTGAGAATATTATATTTTCTCACTGCGCCAAACAGCTTTTAACATTTTCAAGCTAGTATGAAGCATTGGATATTTTTCATCTATATGAATGAAAAATGAATTTATAATGATTTTTTAGGAGTTCATATAGCCTAGCTTGTGCTGCAAACAAGCTTAATTAAATGAAAACAACTCATCTTTTACTATTAATCAAGTGCTAATTAAGGAAAATGGAAATTTAAAAAATGGGGGAGAAAATACTAACTTCTTTGCTCCAGCAATAATGAAAGCCTCTAGTGTCCACTTGGGATAGCAAAATCCTTTAACAAATTGTGGAATTTTTGCATCAGTGCCAACCAGGACCAAAACCACAGGTAGCAATGCAGAACACTGCAAGAACAAAGTTCATCAAGTTAAATCATCTCCTCTAATTGGATTTATAATATCGTGACAAAGTTTTGACGATGGCCTACTTACCAACTGAGCTAATCCTAGCTCAAACCAAATCGACAGGGTATAACCTATGCCAGTTACACAGTAAACTAATGCAAGCAAGACCAAATAATTGTCTCGAAGTGTAGAACGTGGATTGTTGAAGAAATAGAATGTTGAGAGGAAGACAATAGGTTTAACCACAGTGTTGAAATGATCAACTGTATCTCTTGCAAGGAAATAAGCTAGAGAACTCATGCCAGATTCTCTCTCTCTCCAGTATTGCAATCTTTCTGGTGAAAATGATCGCAGTGCTGCAAGCTGGCACAACAGTGCTGAACAAAAAGCAAATTAATATCAGCAAGAATACTATTGTAAGTTTTTAGAACAGTCTCCTTTGAAAAAAAAATCTATGGACAAGGGTCATTGTAGGTTCATTTTAAGGGACAAAAATCCCAATGTAAATATAATCACTAGTTAATCATCAATTAGTCAAACTAGTAATATTGAAAAGTTAACATATGATTTTATTTAATTTTCCTTTTCACAGAACATGTACGAAGCTGTCATGTGTATCTATTGCTACTTCATAATTTGACATAACAAAAAAAAAATACACACTAAGAGCAAATTTCTGGAAAGAAAGAGGCAACATCTAGAGAGATACGAAAATCTATTTTTGGACCATGGTTGCTCTATGCTGACCAAGATCGCAGTACTAAATCTACTAACAGCGAATTTAACTTTCATACTTGTTCAATCAACCCAAGTTAATATTCCAGGCAAAGATGCAGCAGGAAGTGCTAAATCTTTATTTATTTATTTATTTATTATATAAGCCTTATAGAAATGATAGGTCATGTATGGTCAAGCCAAGTATTACTAATAAACATTGGTTTTTTGCAGTCCATTATTAGATGCTGTCTAAGAGCAAATGATATTTTTTGCATCTATCTTTTGTGATTGCATGGATGATGCACACACGGCACACACATACCATCCCGCCTAACCACACGCTAGAACTGATGGAGGCCGTGCGCCATAAGTCAGTGAATCTCACTAAATTCCTACTGAACACACCGCTTGTGTGTGTGCAAATGTGAGCACCAGAATTTGAACATGGTGGGTCGAATTTCACAACTCCACCATCCTACCAAATAGGTGGCTCTCAATATTCTCGTAATCTAATAAAATGAGGAGCAGAATATTTCTTCTTCTGTCTTTTTTCTGTTGCTGCTTTATGGTTTAGAAATCATGACATTTGCAAAAAAAAATAAAGAGGATGCTGACTTACAAACTGCAATTATGGTATACCCATAAGAAGCTACACCAAGTGTATCATCGTTAACTTTTGTGATAGTTCCAATGCATATGCCAGCAATACCCAATATTAGGTAATCAATAGCCTGTTGTGTAGCTTCACGTAGGCGTTGCTTAGCTACCCTGAAAATATAGTTTTCGCACTTGAGTTATGAACTGGTTCACCAAAGCAAGTAAGAGAAATTAAGGAAATCAATTTACCTCCCTAAATAGTACTTGTATTGTGCAAGTACACCCGGTGTTTTCCTATCCAGTAAATCGTTTGTGTGCCTGACATTTTGGTGCACAGAATCTTTACTATCTATCTGTTGTACAGAAGAATCTTCTCTAGTAATTGATCCAACAGTATATAACTCATGCATCATATTGATCTCCTCAAGGTCCTTCCGCATATTTTCTGGAACTTCATATCCATTATGTAGAATCCACAGAAGCGGCAAATGTTTAGGAGTGACATGTCCTTTCATTTTTGCCTTTACTATCCCCTCTAAGATGTCAATATAATAGTCTGGAGGATTCTCACGCTCAGGAACCTTGATCCCCAGGCCTGAGAAGTAATTTTCAATTTCACATATAGGCCCGTGGTAAGCAATAAGGCCACCTCTTGCCAAAAGAACGAAGTCATCAAACATATTGAACAAAGTGTAGCTGTATAAAATATTAATACATGTTAGATAAATATTCATATTGAATAAAGTAAAAAAAAAGTATGTACAGAAGATTATTTTAGTCAAATGAGAATAAATGACTGCATGCTTAGTCCTGTTTCTACAACGTGTTATATACAGTAAAGCGGAGCATTATGCATGTCCATGAATTTATTTTCATCAAATTTAGTAATGCCAACTGATAGGTGAGTAGGTGACCCTGGACAACGTGAGGCAGTGCATTGGTCGACTGATCAATATTTGTTACAAAATTTGCAAGATAACTTTGCAGATGAGTTAAGTCATTTCAAATCAAGATTAGACAAGAAAGATATTTTTTACAGGAAATTAAGGCATGATTAATTCAAAGTTTGCAGGGAAACCTTGGTTGGTGAATCACTGCACAAACATTCACGCCTTGGGATGCTTCATGACGAAGAGCTCTTAGAAGTTGCTGAGAGGAAGCACTATCTAAGCCTGTTGTTGGCTCATCTAATATCAGAAGAGATGGTTCCATAACCATTTCAATTCCAACATTTACGCGCTTCCTTTGTCCACCAGAAATGCCCCGCTTTTCCACTGTCCCAACAAGGGAATTTCTGATTTCTTGGAGCCCTAGTGACCCTATAACTCGTTCAAGAACGAGAACCTTATCAGCTTTTGACATGCCTTTGCTTAACCTGTTTCGCGAAACAATAGTGATTGTTAGAGGAAAATGTTTTCCTTATTAAAAGTCATCCAGGCACATAACTTACGGCATATAAGAGATAAGATTAATCTATGTAACTGAAGGAGGGAACATGAAAACAAAAGTAAGTTAAATAAATGATATACCACTTTAATAATCACATTGTACCATCTTTGGAAAAAAACAATAGGAAAGCAAGGAAATTGTCTTTGATATGTATCTAATACCTGCAGCATCCACTAAACCACAGATTTTCCTCAACCGTCAGGTTCCCGTGGACAATATCATCTTGTGGCACAAAACCAATTATCTTCTTATAAGACTGCATCGATCCAGATTTTCCATTTACAAGGACCAACCCATCCTTCTTATAACCCGATGTTTTACCTAACACAGCATTGAGAAATGTGGTCTTTCCTGCTCCAGAAGGACCCATAATGGCTGTTATCCTACCTGGTGAAAGTTTTCCAGTAACGCACTGCAGAAGTTTCTTTTTTCCAATGGATAATGTCAGACCTTTGAAAGCAACCTCAAGCATTGGCCTTTGTGGTCTATTTGCAGCAGCTCGAGACACTATTCCAGAGAGTGTTAATTTGTCTTTGTCTAGCTGCAGAGCTCTTTCCTTGTCAATCTGACTATATGCACGCCTGAACCTTTCAGTGCGAACATTTAGCTTTCTGCGATTTTTGGATCTCTTAACGTTACCCTTATTGGCATGCAGTATTCCATCAGAAGATGTAGCTAATTGCTCAGGTGTATCAGAAGACTCATACATCTCCACCTCATGCCTTAGTACAAGTTCTTTTGCTAATTTCCATCTGTCACGCGCTGTTGCTGATTCTTGTGCAATTTCAGCAGCCTTTTTACGAGATTTAGCCGACACTTTAGCTCGAATTGCAATGAACTGATCAGAGCAGTTGTACACCAGCAGTAAAACAACACTTAAGATAATCTGCAAAAACAAGATCACAAGTAAATTAACCTTTTTGAAGAACTATCATTAAACAGGGTGGACAAGATGGTCGGCTCTGTTGAAGTATATGTGGATTGCCCAACCTTCTCCATCAGTTCGGACTTTTGGTTCTATCGGTTGGTTCATCAAACTTAATATCGTATCAGAGCAGAGGTCGTGGGTTCAAATCTCGGCTTTCACAATTTAGATAACAAAAATTGCTTGCCCTCTTTCTGTCCATGAGTCACACGTGAGTGGGGCGTTGAGGTATATGTGGGTTCCCCAACCTTCTCCATCAGTTCGAACTTTTGGTTCTACCGGCTGGTGCATAAAACTTAATAGGCTCTAAGTAAATTGATATTGATAGATGCTCCAACTTAAGTTGTGTTTTCTATGAACTGGCTTTCTGAGAGAAATTAGGATACTTACAATCAATATACCACCAAACAAAGCGATATCTTCTTTTGTTGAATTTTCCTTACATCTGCTTTTCCAGATACACTCTGCAAAATTATATGAAATTACTGAGACAAAGTATAGATGATAGCTATTTTAAACTTACACAGCTTGTTATTAGATATTGCAACATACATTTGTGCAGATACTTTGACCCAATCAAGTGCTCTAGGCTATCTACCTTTTGTTTTAAAAGGTAAGTTAAGCAGCGAAACTGGTGGAATTTTATCTTTAGCAGACATTACAAACTAGTGGTTAAGATGTCAAGGGATTGTTCAATTACAAAAGAAAAAAAGTGAAGTGTTACAATCATGTATGGATGTTGACAAATTATACATAAATTGAACTATAAAGCACCAGTTATTCGATAAGTAGTACTAATTCTAATCCATGCTTCCAGATGGAGGTAGTTCAGAAAATAAGAGATGCATACCATTTTCATCAGTGGAACCTTTCCTGCAATAGGACCTGAAAATACAAAGTCTGTTATGAATAATAATTAAAGATAGAACAGCATATCACAAAAAGAAACGGTAAGACAGTACCCCTTGCTACAGTTCAATTTCTGGACAGTGGTTGGACAGTGGTTCCCTGGAGGGCAGAAGACATCATTAGTCGTAATCACATCAGCCCAAGAATCTGCACTGCCGCATGTACTGTTTGATCCAGGAGTTATTTGGTAAGAATACCTGAAATATTCGAAAACAAAGAAACAGTCATGTGCTATGAAATTCTTCTGAAGAGTTTTTACATGGTAAAAGAAGCATGGCAAGTGTAAATTACTCTTACGGATCACAAAGGTTGGTGGTGTCATTCAGTGTCCCAAGAGGACAATAAGCACCCAAAGGACAAGCTGGAAAAAATAAGAATAAATTTAGAGCAAGTAAACAGTAACACTGTGAATACTGAATACGAACAAGAAAAGAGATGCAAGCAACTATAAAGGATGCATAATCTTGAGAAAGTTAACAAGTTCAGAAAACCTTTGTGTGAGGTAATGGTAAAGATATTAAATTAGTGCATCAAACACTTTCAAGAACTCTTCCCACATTTGGCATTCAAACTTTTTAGCAATTTTTTAACTACTGATTTCATATAAAATTAATTTACTCTCTTGGGGTAGTTTGTTTGAAAAGATACACTTACGCATCATGCAGGTCAGGCCAAGAGGACAAAAGAAACCTGGACAGCATGGTCTGCACCTCTCTGCTCTGGGTGGAACTGTTTTCTCCAATGAGGTGACATTGGCATCCAGTGTTGAGCAAGCCCAGCCAGATTGGCAACCAGTTGCCCACGAGCTCTGGTTGCAATTCCTACTAATCCTTCCAACGCGCTTTTTTCCTAAGCTGCTGAGATATAGTTCCATTTCAGCTTTGCCGCACAGCATTGTAACCATTTGCCCTGCATACACAGCAAACTTATTTTTATTTACGAAAATATACACGAGACATTTTCCTCGCAAAATTAATATGTAGGCATGTGCTTCAACTCTAGCTCTAGTTCTTAAAGAAAGCATCAGGATCCATTGAAACATCATGACAAATAGACTAGTTTAACTTGCTTAAACGGCTTATATTGTGGAAGGGAGGAAGTATTTTAGCTAGTACTAGTCCCGTTCGGCACCAAAGGATGCAGGCCCAAACCCCACACCCTTCTCAGGCATTCACCCCCAGTACTCATCATTCTCCTATGGATTCCACAACCCTCCACGGACGTATTGATCTACCTACCATCGCTTCCACCCACAAAGCTATAAGGCCTTGTTTACTTCTAGTGTATTTTAGGGGATTGGAGGGGATTATTCCGGATCCCCAAAAATCCCCACTAGTTTGTTTACTTCTAGTGTATTTTAGGGGATTAGAGGGGATAATCCCTAGATATCCCCCACCAACCATCTTATTTTTGCCCAAAACAAAAACTCTAGTCCATGCTAGTGTATTGTAGGGGAAGAGTATTTGTGGGGATTGGGTGTTCACCAAATCCGTTCCCATCCCCACTCTTCCCATCCACTAGAAAACTCTTGAAGTAAACAAGGCCTAAATGATTCGGCGAAGCTAGGGTATCTCCGCGGAATTTTCCCCGGACCAAAAACGCGGAGATGATTCAAATTTACCGTAGCATGCGAGGGGGCCTGGCCTACGCTGCTCTTCAACACGACCATGGCGCGGTATGAGAAGGGAGAGGGGGCGCTGCGGCCTGGACTTGAGCCTCCGCAAGACCCGAGCCCGGCCCCGGAGGGCGACGGCGCCGTCGAATGGGTTGAACTTGAACGGGCGTCACCGTCCGCATCGGCCTGACAGGCCTCGGCGGCTCGGCGTCTTTGGCACCATTTTATTTTCTTTTCTTTGGTGTGCGTACAGCGTACGACACAAATCTGTCCGAAATTGGTACGCCTGATGCATACAGCAGCATCGTTGGATGAGTTGTCGTACAAAAATCGTATAGCCAATCGTCGTATGTGTAGCTGATTACATTCAAGACTTGTTTTATTCCGCATTGCATTCGATTACTACTCCAGTTTGACTCAGTTATTTTTTACTCCACTTTTAGTGTTTTACTAACTACGGAGTATATAACTTTCTGCCCATGTTTAAGCACATCATCAATGCATTTTTCAGTTACATTACAGTTAGTCACAGTGGCACAGTACAGTCACAACATTGAGTGTGTCCCGCTGAAACCACACTAGTTAAAAAAATGTCGAGAAAGGCAATCGTACTGTAAACAAAAACTAAATATGGGCCTGAACGTTGACCTAGAAGGAGACTTGTGTTGTCTTCCTCAAGGATCCAAAGCTAGCTAGCAAACTTGGTTCATGAAGAGAATCATATCGTACCACAAGGACAAAAAAAAATTGCTGATCGACTTCGTACCTTTGGTTTGCTCCATGCAGTGCGAGATGAAGCTCGGGTCCTTGGTGAAGTCGAACGTCTGGTCGAAATCAACATCCCTGCGAGCGAAATTCCCCGTCTCTTTCAGTTCAGCGCCCAAACAAACAGCAGAGAGAGAGAGAGAAGCTGCAGAATACTAAAACAGAAACTTTGGGCAGGGCGGGCGAGAGGAGACGACATACGCGTTGGACATGCAGAAGCCGTACTTGCTCTGCACCTCGCCGGTGAGCTCGCTGGTGACGGTATGCATCCTGGCGATGAGCGCCTCCTCGGAGGCGGCCGTCGCCGACGGCGGCAGGGCGCCGATGCCGCCACCTCCGGGCTGGCATCGCCCGCCGGACGGGAGCAGCGCGAGGGCGAGGAGGAGGAACAGCGGGTTGCGCGGCATGGAGCTGATCAGCGTGTTCGCTGAGAAAGAGCTCGACACAGCGTAGTTTAGCTAGTTGTTGCCGGGAGGGGATTACGTGAAAGACCTGGTTTTTGCGGGAGGAAGGACACGGTCAGAGTATCAGCGGGAACGCGCGCGCGTGGCCGGTGACAAGCTCCTGTCACCGATTACGCGCCGGGGTTGACCCGGTCTGGGCCTGCGCTCGGAACCGGAGGCGGCTCCAGAGTGGGGCCGCGGAACACAATGACGCACGCCAGGGCCCAAGGGTTGCTTGGTGGCTGCCTGGCGGGCGGCTACGGACGGGAGCTCCTATTCTGCGCTCTAAGAGCATCTCCAACAGAGCCTCTATATTTAGGCGCGATAAAACGTGTTTGCAGCGCGCTGTATCCTGTTTTAGCGCGTGGCGGTTGAAATTGCTTTTTCAGACGCCCAAAAATATAGTGCGCAAACTGCATCAGTTTATCAGACACACTAAAATACAGCGCACAGACAGAAATAATATAACAAACAGGTCCCTAACTTTTACAAAAACGACCCTAAGAAATTTTTCAGAAAAGCAATTGGATCCTGGAGACGTCCTCCACCATCAGGCCATGGCCGGCGCCGGCGACCTAAGGGATATGGACGGCGACGGCGAGTTCAGGGCCCGACGGCGACCTGGGGATGCTCGGCGTGGAGCCGGCGTGACGAGGGAGGAGCCGGAGGCGGCCGCGGAGCTCCTCCGCACGAGCCACCGCGCCCGCGTCCGCCGGCCGCGGAGCTCCTCCGCCCGAGCCACCGTGACCGCGCCCGCGTCCGCCCGGCCGCGGAGCTCCTCCGCCCGAGCCAGCTTCACCCACGTCGCGGACCAGCGGGGTTTGAGACGTCGTCGGGGACGAAGTGGAGGCGGGTGGCGCGGCGGGAGCTCGACCGGCGGGAGCTCCAGGCGCGAGATCGACCGCCCGGGAGCTCGACCGTTGCGGCGGGGAGCTTGGCGGCAGCCGGGGACGCCCGGCGGGGTCGCGGGACGGCAAGGGATGGCACGGATGCGGCCAGGCGGGGACGCGACTGCCGCGAGCTCGAGCTTCTCCGATGCGGGCCGCCCCGACTCCGGCCGCCTCGAGCTCCTCCGATGCGGCTCGATTCCGGCGACGGCGGTTCAATTCCGGCGATTGGCTGCTCGATTCCGGCGACGGGCGGCGCGATTCCGGCAGCGGACAGCCGAAGCTAGATGGCACCGACGGCTTCCTACCCGCGGTGAAACTTCCCAATGGCAGTTGTTCTTCGCGCCTTTCGTCCAGATTGTGCTGCGGTATCGGAGACGTCAAATTTGCAGCTCAGCGTACCGCTTTGGCCCGCGCGCTGGACCGTTTTTACAGCGCGCTCTACTTTACAGCATCTGTTGGAGCACCGTTTTCTGCCCCGCGTGCGCTAAAAGTTAGTTATTTCCACCGCGCGCTGTTTTTAGCGCCTCTGTTGGAGATGCTCTAAGCGTTGTCTGGCGAGCGAACGCGTACCCTGCTAATGAACATGCTCGTAAAATGGGCTTGGCACACGAGATGCTTATTGTTTCGCGTATGTGCTGTTGAGCTAGCGCGCATACAAAACAAACCATTCAGGATCGATCGCGTACAACCCGAAACTATTTTATACTGTTTATAAAAGTCGATGATGATACTGTGCCATTTGGTTAAGGTTTCCAATTTTAGACAGCATATTCCGCCATAGTAAAAATTTGAAAATTAAATGAACAAAAATAAATAGATAGAGGAATGTACCGAAGATATCACCGACACTGCGCGCGAGTTAACTATTTTTTCTAGTTCTTTCCTATAGTTTTTTTTTCGAGAATATTAACGCAAAGAAGTGCAGCTCGCGCAAAAGCTGAAGGCCTAAAGCGAAGCAGTTCAAATAGCCGCAGCATATATGGTATGGTGCAGATCCATTTTGAAGCTGATACCGAAATACTGATTCGAGCGCAACTGAGTACGACATTTTCCCTGATAGCATTATGTACAGAGACCCACATCGGAAATTCAAAACGGTGCCCGGACTCACATGCTCCCGATATTTTTGAGAGCACAAAAAAAATTGAAAATTTTTCAAAAAAATGCGAAAAAAATCATGCACATATCTGACCATGGTCCGCACCATCGTGAAAATTTTCGCACCGCATGCGCCCTCGGAAAAAATGACAAAATTCTGACAAGAAATTCAAATTTTCGGATCTCATATGCTGTCAGAAATTTGTCATTTTCGCCCAGGGTGCATACGATGACATTTCGGTGCAAATTTTTTCACGGCGATGCGGACCATGGTCAGGTACGTGCATGATTTTTTTCGCATTTTTTTGAAAAGTTTTTTATTTTTTACATTTTTCCGAAAATACCGGGAGCTAGTGAGTCCGGGAGCAGAAACGCCGTTCCCGACCCACATATGTTTCTTTTTTCGGGGAAGACTCGGCGTACTTTTCTAGGCCTACATTTTAATTTTGTGACATTTTCTTATGTTCCAGGAACTAACTTTCATTGAACACAATGGAAGTCCCAAAATATTTTAAAGATGTTGATGAATTACGAAGTAATGAACCAAAAGATTTAAACCTTGGGACTAAAAAAGTTGAACAATAAGAAAATTTGAATGAACGAAAGTAAGTCGTGAACCAAATAATATAAATTCCTTGTGAACAATTTGAATGAAATGGTTTTATCTCGTATAACAATTATTTTGGATGATGAACCGAAAAAGAATAAAAGAAATATATCTAAGGCCATGAACCAAAAGGAATAGGGCGATGAACCAAAAAAATAACCTAAAATACCTAAGTGATGAATCAAATATAGTGAATGAAATATATCTAAGGCGACGAACCGAAAGGAGTAAATCAAATATATCTAAGACGATGAACCGAAAAATGAACCAAATATATCTAGTTGATGAATAGAAAATCTTGTGGATGAACCGAAAAGAGTGAGCCAAATATATGTAAAGCGATGAACCAAAAAAAATTAAACCAGATATATCTAACGCGATGAACCAAAAAGAATGAACAAAACATATCTAAGGCGATGAACCGATAAATATTGAACCAAAAAAATCTTGGTGATGAACAAAAAATGAGTAAACCAAATATATCTAAGGCGATGAACCGAAAAAGTGTATCAGATATATCTAAGACGATGAACCGAAAAGATTAGGTCGATGAAACGAAAAAAATGAACCTAAAATGTCTAAGAGATGAACAAAATATATCTAAGGCGATGAACCAAAAGGAGTGAACCAAAAATATCTTAGGCGATGAACCGAAAAGACTGAACCAAATATATCTAAGGCGATGAACCGAAAAAAATAAGGGCATGAACCAAAAAAGAATGAACGGAATATATCCAAGACAATGAACCGAAAAGAATTGGGTGATGAACCGAAACTAATGAACCTAAAATATCTAAGGGGTGAATTAAATAGAGTGAACCAAAATATATATAAGGCGAGGAACCGAAAGGAGTGAACCAAGTATATCTAAGACGATGAATCGAAAAGAATGAATCAAATATATCTAAGGCGACGAATAGAAAATCTAGGTGATGAACCGAAAAGAGTGAGCCACGTATATGCAAAGCGACGAACCGAAAAAGTGAAACAAATATATCTAAGGCTATGAACCAAAAAAATAATGAATGGAATATATGTAAGGCAATGAATCGAAAAGAATAAGGCGAAGAACCGAAAAAAATTGAACTAAAAAATCTAGGTGATGAACCGAAAAAGTGTGAACCAAATATTTCTAAGGCGATGAAACAAAAAAATCTGTTTGGTTTTTTCTATTAGTTTTGAAAAAATGTAGTACCCAGAAAAATGTGAGACGAATTAAAAATGGTCACAAATTTTAGAAATGTTCAAATAAAACATGTACAGTTTTTGAAAAAACATTCAAATTTCAAATTGTTCAGATTTGAAAACTATTCAAGTAAAAAAACAAATTATGAAAATGTTCGGATTTGAAAAATATTGACAAGCCATTTTAAAATTCACGAATATTTTTCAAAGTGATGAACAATTTTTCACCAACTTTTTGAAATTAAGGATATTTTAAATTCACGATTTTTTTTCAAATTCATGGAATTTTTTTATAGTTTCTTAAAAATCATGAATTAAAAAGTGTATAGGAATTTGAAAAAATGTTCGCCAATCAAAAAATTGTTCCCTCATTTGAATTCAGATAAAAAATTCACGGATTTAAATTTAGGTTTATGTATTGTAAAATCTTCACAAAAAGACATTAATTTAAAAGAAGAAAATACGCAAAATAAAAAAAGGAAAAACAAACTAAGTACAAACGCGGAGGAAATAAGCCAAAGAAAAGTAGTGAAAAAAAAAGAATAAGAAAACCACTCGGAAGGTCCCAGAACCTTCAAAAAACCGGTGGTGGGCAACGTACCTGGGCCGGCCCATTTAAACGAACCAGCGCTCGGATGGATAGGTGTTTCCGCGCTAACCCGCGCAGCGGGCGTAGAATAGGAAACGCGGCTACGGACGCTGGGGGCTCCTCCCTGGCACCCGGGCGATTCCTTGCTCTGGAATCGCCCGGTTGGGCTGGATGGCCGCGGCCCATGCGGCGCTCTCTCCATGACTCTTGCGCATGGGCCGGCCAACGTGTGGGTTTTTTTCTTTTTTTCCTGTCTATTTTCTTTATATTTCATTGTTATTTTTTATTATTTTTAATAAAACCATTTTTAAATATGAACATTTTTTAACAATATGAACCATTTTTAAATATAAAAATTTCAAGTCCAAACATTTTTAAAAATAAAAATTTTAAATTTGTATAATTTTAAATATCAATCTTATAATAAATAAAAATAAAGGAAAAACGAAAATTTTGGATATACCAAAAATACCGGTGAACCAAAAATTCGGGTGAACCGAAAATAATAGTGAACCAAAAATTCGGATAAACCGAAAATAATAGTGAACCAACAAGTCGGGTGAACCGAAAATAATAGTGAACCAAAAATTCGGGTGAACCGAAAAATAATAGTGAACCAAAAATTCGGATAAACCGAAAATAATAGTGAACCAAAAATTCGGGTGAACCGAATAAAATGGTGAACCAAAAATTTGGATAAACCGAAAATAATAGTGAACGAAAAAACCGAAAATAATAGTGAACCAAAATTTCGGGTGAACCGAAAAATAATAGTGAACCGAAAATACTAGCGAACCAAAAGTAATAATGAATAAAAAAGAAACAAAAATTCGGATAAACCGAAAATAATAGTGAACAAAAAATTCGGGTGAGCCGAAAATAATAGTGAACCAAAAATTCGGATAAACCAAAAATAATAGTGAACCAAAAATTTGGTGAACCGAAAATGATAGTGAACCAAAATTTTGTGTGAACCGAAAATAATAGTGAACCAAAAATTCGGGTGAACCAAAAAATAATAGTGAACCAAAAATATCGGCGAACCGAAAGTAATAATGAATAAAAAAGAAACAAAAATTCGGATGACAGAAACTAATAGTGAACCGAAAATAATAGTGAACCAAAAATTCGGGTGAACCGAAAATAATAATGAACCAAAATTAAATTTTTGAAAAATAGTTCATATGTTTAAAATTGTTGATATTTGAAAAAAAATCATTTTAGAAATTGCTCATATTTGAAAAATATTCATTTTTGAAAAATGGTTCAGATTTAAAATTTATTCATTTTTGTAAAAGGAAACATAGAAGAAAAAAAATGAAAAACAGGAAAAAAAGAAAACAGAAAACAGAAAAAAAGAAAAAAAGAAAAAAAAAAGAAAAACATAAATGAAAACAGGAAACAGACCAACGATGAAATAAATGGGCCGGCCCATCCAGCTGTGCACGCGGGCGAAATGGCGGTACAAATCGCCCGGGCGATAGGGAGCAGTTTCCCCGACGCTGATATACGCCGCTTTCAGTGGCGCGAATGCGCCGCGCCGCGCACCCGGCTGCTTGTATCTTTCCTTTGGTGGGCCGGCCCATTGCTATTCCGTGTGACGGTTTTTTTTCGTTCCGCATGCTTTTTTTTTACTTGCGTTCCGCATGCTTTGTTTGCTTCATTTTTTATTTTTTCCTTTTTTCTGTTTTTCTTTTTTCTGTTTTTTTGTGTGTTTATAAGTTCTGACCACTATTTAAAATACGAACATTTCTAAATCTAAACGGATTTTCAAATCTGAATATTTCTAAAAATTCAATTTTTAAAAAACAAACATTTCTATAAAATGAATATTTTTAAAATCTGAACATTTTTAAATTTTATAATTGTTCAACATGAACAACTTTCGAATTTGAACACTTTTAATATCTAAACATTTTCAAAATTTCAATATTTTTCAGAATTGAACATATTTTAATCTGAACAACTTTCGAATATGAACATTTTTTAAATCTAAACATTTATTAAAAATGAAAAAATTTCAAAATCATATAAAAGTGACGAAAAAAAGGAAAGTAAAAGAAACAAAAAAAACTGAACGAATTCGAAATCTGAACAAATTTGAAATATAAATAAATTTGTAATCTAAAAAAATTCGAAATTGAATAATTTCGTATTTGAACAAATTCAAAATCCGAACAAAATTCGAATTTGAACAAATTCAAATTCTGAACGAAAAAACGAAAAATAAATATTTAAAAAAATGAACATTTTTTAAATGTGAACATTTTTAATATCCGAACATTTTCAAAATTTGAACGATTTTTCAGAATTGAACATATTTTAATCCGAACAACTTTCGAATTTGAACAATTTTGAAATCTGAACATTTATTAAAAATGAATATTTTTCAAAATCATATAAAGGTGACGAAAAAAGAGAAGGAGAATAAAACAAACGAAAAAACTCTGAACAAATTTGAAATTGAATAATCTCATATTTGAACAAATTCAAAATCCGAACAAATTCAAAATCTGAATGTAAAAATGAAAAAGAAAAAGGAAATATTTTCAAAAACTAAACATTTTTAATATCTCAGCATTTTCAAAATTTGAAGTTTTTTAAATGTGAACATTTTTAATATGAACATTTTTTATTTTCAACATTTTCAATTTGAACAATTTTTCAAATTTCAAAACATATACAAAAATTCTGAACATTTTTTACTTGAAATAATTTTCAATTTGAACAATTTTTGATCTGAACCACTTTCAAATTTAAGCTTTTCAAAATCATATATAAATGACAAAAAAAAGAAACGAAAAATAAACAAAAAAGAAAAAGAAAAACGAAAGGAAACAAAAAAGAACATTTTTTGTTTTCCTTTCGTTTTTGAATTTGAACATTTTTAATATGATTTTTTTTCGAATTTAAACATTTTAAAAACCTGAACATTTTTTAAAATTAGTTTCGAAATCATATGAAAGTAAAAAAAGCAAATGAAAAAGAAATATAAAAAACAGAGAAGAAAAAGAAAAGAAAACAGAAAAGAAAAAGGAAAGAAAAGAAAAGAAAAGAAAAAGAACGAAAAAGAATGAAAAAAGGAAAATCATCAATGGGCCAACCCGAAAAAGGAAAAAAAAGCAGAAAAGAAAAACCATAAGTGGGCCGGCCCGTTGCGGCTAAGGGGTGCGCGGCGCGAGACTCCCGTGCCGCAACGGGCGGCAAATAGGGTTTGCCGGCGGCTACTCAAGTGTCTACTGTTTTTATTTCGACAACTTTGTCCACAATTCTCTCCTTGTTTTTTCCACGAAAAAATAAGTCTTTTCTAATAATTATATTTTATACGATTCAAACAAATTATCTTTGGATTTGCTATCAAATGTAATTGAACAAATTCGCCATTTGTTCAATTACTTTTCATTTTTCTGTTATTTTTGAGATTTAATCATCACTCACACCTTTCCCAGCGAAAAATACATCAGAAAAAAGTGTCCAAAGCTTCTAACCTGGGTAATCTAGACGATTTTTCACTACACACCCGCATGAGCGGACCCAGCGGGTGGGCCGTGGCCCACCCAGAAATTTTGAAGATTTTTTTACCTACTACTATTCAAGTCACGACAGTACCTTAACACGTATTTTTGAACTAAAAATAAACATGAAGATTCCTTTCCCAACAAAAATGTATAAGAAAAAAGTGTCCAAAGCTTGTAACATGGGTAATCTAGGAGGGCGGCGTTTTGGTGCCCGGGAGCATATGCTCCCGGTATTTTTGACAAAATTTAAAAAAGCAAAAACTGTTCAAAAAATTACGGGAAAAATCATGCACGTACCTGAGCATGGTGAGCATCGTCGTGAAAAATTTCGCATCGAAATGTTATCGTATGCGCACTGGGAAAAAATGACAAAATTCTGACAGCAAATGAGATCCGAAAATTTGAATTTGCTGTCAGAATTGTGTCATTTTTGCCCAGGGCGCATACGGTGTCATTTCGGTACGAAATTTGTCACGATGATGCTCGCCATGCTCAGGTACGTGCGTGATTTTTTTGGGAATTTTTTGAACAGTTTTTTTATTTTTTATATGTTTTTGAAAATACCGGGAGCATATGCTCCCGGGCACCGAAGCGGATTTCCCGTAATCTAGACAATTTTTTCACTACACCTACACGGAATAATTAGTGTCACAAATGCCTAACTAGAGGGTAAAAAGTAGAATTTACTCAACTTTTTATGGTGCTTGTAAGAAACTAAATGTCAATAATCGATATTGCTAAAGTCCCCTCACTTATGCCTCGGGTCGTTGACATTGTGTTGAAATGGGCTCATGGATTGGCTGGTGGCATCCTATCCACGATATCCTCTTTCTATCCCTCTATCATTTCGTTGTTTCAAGACCTGTTGTATCTCTTCTTCGTTGTCTGGTCCTTTGGTTCATAAAAACCTCTTGTGTACCACAAAAGTTTACGCCCCCACAAATCACAACCTAAAGTACGACTTCGTGAGCGAAATGTTGCACATCTCCGGGACATGTACAAAAGATGTGCCTACATTGGCCAAGAATGGGACCCCAAATATGAAGATACATCATCAAGTTTTGACAATGAGTCTACATTATCATGCTAGAATAATCAAGGACATGTTTCCTAGTTAGAATAACTGTAGAAACTAGATAATTTTTCTAAAAGATTTGTGAAGAAAAAGAGCAGTACCTTAACACATATTTTTGAACTAAAAACAATCATGGAGTAATGGCTTAAACCAATAGCTCCATAGGTACACGTGTAATCTGAGCACTAAACACGTGTGTTCGAACTGTTAGCTGTTGGATAAATATCAATATTGCGGGCATGCAAAACAATATTTAGAAATACAAAATGTTCAAACCCATAGCATAAATCAAGAACATTAAGACTTTTATCAAGCATTCGTTTAACTAGTAGGATTGTTGAAAGAACGAGATGTCGCCTAGAAGGAGGGGGGGGGGGGGGGGTGAATAGTCGATTTAAAACTTTTACGCTTAGGGCTTGAATAAATGCGGAATAAAACTAACATTTAATTTATCAAGCACAAAACCTAATATATTAGGTTCACCTATGTGCACCAACAACTTATGATAGGCAAGATAACAACAAGGATAGCAAGATATATAACTTCAAGCTCGATGGCTATCACAAAGTAAATGCATAAGTAAAGGAGTTTGGTTATAGAGATAACCGACACAAGTGGAGATGGAGGTTTGTTTCCCGTAGTTCCTTCCCAATGGAAGTACATCTACGTTGGAGGGGTATGGATCCTCCTTGGCACTCCTACAAGCACGCCCGTGCTCACCCTATTCTCCGTCACCTCCTCCCACGGGGAATACCCGATGGGGGATTTGCTCATCTACTATGAAGGTCTTCTTGAGGGCGTTGACCAAACCCGTACAATTTGCCTGGGGTTAACTCCACAACCAATGGAGACTCCCGAAGCTTGCCCGAAGCTTCACAACTCGAAGATCTTCGCAGCACCCACCAACCGTCTAGGGTACACAATGCACCAAAGAGGCACAAGCTCTTGGGAGCCCTAAGCACCCAAGAGTAAAAAAGCTTCTCGAACTTCAACTTCCACGTATCATCGTGGAGAGTTGCTGCTGTATTAAAATAAGTTGGGTGGTGCCCCAAGCGAAGGCGGAATTGCAGCCAGTAGCAGTTTTCCCTCGTTTAACGAACCGAGGTTTATCGAACCAATAGGACTTAGAAATCAACAACGAGGTGAATGTTGAATATCTCTGGTGCTTGACCTTCAACAGACGTGGACCTGCACACACTCAACCAAAATACTTTGCCCCCAACGGCGGAAAGGTTGTCAATCTTTCCGGTCTCGCAGAAAACAAAGCGGTTAATTGTATGGTGAAATAGATGAAATATGAAAATTGACCAGAGTAATAATGATAATTAAAAGCAAGTAAATGAGGTTGTAAACAATGTAAAAAAGATGGACCGGGGGCCATGGGTTCACTAGCGGAGTCCTCAAGTAAATAAAATATGCATGTGATGGGTGAACGAATTATAGCTAGGCAATTGACAAGATCATGACACAAACCCAATTTAGCTATGACAAAAAGGACATGATAATATTTATGGAGGCATCATGACAAGGAACAAAGACCGTTGAGTCCAACTGTGTCTTTGTCTAAAAAGTCCACCGTGGGATCGCTATCTAGCCTGTCACCCAACGGTATTAAGTTGCAAGCAACAAACAATTGCATTAAGTAAAGTGCATGAAGTAAGCAATACTAATATCAAAATAGACATTAACACCGCTGTTTTACCCTTAGTAGCAACAGCACACCCTCGCCCTTAGACGTTTCTATCACTCGTGCCCAGGAACAAAAGGGGGCATGAACCCACTATCTAGCATAAATACCCTCTCTTGGAGATACACACAATCACTTGGCCAAAGTAACTACGCACATCGGAGAGCATGCAAGAACATAAATTACTCATATATGAATCATGCACAATCTGAACATAACTTCATAATCCATCGGATCCCAGCAAACACATCACATAGCATTACAATAATCGATCTTGATCATGTTAGGCAGCTCACAAGATAATAAGACATGAAGCACAAGAGAGAGAGACTACCAACTAGCTACTGCCATGGACCCGTAGTCCAAGGTGAGACTACTCACAAATCATCTCGGAGGGAGGCATGACGATGAAGAGCCCTCCGAGATCGATCTCCCCTCCGGCAGAATGCCGGGATCAGCTTCAGATTGGACCCCAAACTAGGGTTTTCGGTGACGGTGCGTCGGGGTCGAGTTTCTGGAAAATAATGGCCACCTCGATGTTTTTAGGTTATTTCTGATTTCATAGGCATTGGAGGGGGCCGAGGAGGTGCCCCACGGGCAGGGACGGGCCCCACCCGCGGGTCCACGTAGGGCCGCGGCAGGGGGGTGTGTCTGCCCTGTGGGTCGCCTCCGAGGCTCCCCTTCAGACTCCATCTTCGTCTTGGCGTAAAAATAATCCCCATAAATTTTGGTGCAATTCCGAGAATATTTCCAGAAGTAAATTTCTGAAACAAAAAGACAGCAGAAACAGGGAACTGGCACTTGGCATCTTGTCAATAGGTTAGTCCGACAAAATGCATAAAAATGATATAAATGACAGTAAAAACATGTGACAATATCACAAAACTAGCATGGGACACTCAAAAATTATAGATACGTTTGAGACGTATCAGCATCCCCAAGCTTAACTCCTACTCGTCCTCGAGTAGGTAAGTGATAACAAATAATTTTTTATGAGACATGCGACCAACACAATCTTGATCAAGATAGTGATGCAAATCAAAGGATGTGAATGAAGAGATACAAAACAATTGTCTATAATTGATAGCAAGAAAGCAATGAATAAACAAGTTGAATCATCCAAGCAAAACCTTTCATAAAAAGTATGTCAAAGACATGAAAACAATGTGATCAACATATTTGACTAATTCATAAGGATAATAATTCCATGACAAAAGTGTTTGAGAATCAACACAAAGGAAGATGTAAGCATTAGCAAAGAGCTTCAACTTCCAACGGCTTATCTTATAGATAAAGTCAATATAAAGATTCATGTTTAATCTTGATAATGTAATATGCTCAACGATAACCAGGGTCAATGCTAGATGTTTGCTTTTGTGGAGATAGAAGGAAAAAGGGAAAACTGACTCAACATTAAAAGTAAAAGAAATGCCCTTCGCAGAGGGAAGCAGGGATTAGTCATGTGCTAGAGCTTTTTGGTTTTTAAAACAGAAGTAAAATGATTTTGAGGTATGCATGCTTTCGTCAACGACTTCACAACAGAGAAACTATCTAGTCTATCATGACAAGCAAGGTTTTTAGACTTGTGAGAGCAGCTGGTTCTTAGAAGAGCGAGTACGCTCTTCTTTCTCCTTGGTTTCACCACTGTCCAATGTTTGGGCTGATTTCTCAGATTTGCATCGCACGGAGGAGAATTGTGAGTTATATTTATATTTTTTCTTAAGCTGCTCTCGGGTTGATTCAAGTGAAGACGTAATCCATCAACACCGGGTGAAAAGGGGGGAAATGACCTCGCTTGTCACAAGTTATATCTAGCTCTCTACTGCTCCCTCATGAGCTTAAAAACAGAGGCACATAGAAGAAGTATTTTGAATTTTTAAAGGTAGCACATGACAAATTTACTTGGAATGGTAGGAAATACCATGCATAGGTAGATATGGTGGACTCAGCTGGCAAGAAAATTTGGCTTTGGGGATTGGATGCACGAGTGAACCATACACTCAGTACGAATTTTTAGGCTTAGTAAAAAAAGTGTTTGAAGCAAACATCTAACAATAACCGGCAACAGAACAACATAAGTCATTTACCGATAATAACCATAAAAACTCTACACCGTCTCCCTTGTTGACCAAACAATTCTTTTGATGGAAAGATTAGCACTATGAATTAACAACTGTGAAAAACCACACAATTTCGAGCTTTAAACCATATTTCTTTACTAATCAATTCCACTCAAATAACCAGCAAGTTTAAGCATTCAACTTAACATCTCAAAACAATTAAGAAGCATCAAGTATCCACACCATGATCTACAAAACTATGCAGGCATTTCATTTTATTCTATCATCACACAAACAACATTTTATCGCATTGACAATTCAAGCAATTTTTCAACAACAACTCTCCAACAAGTATAAGTGAAGAACAAGAGAGTTTAACTTAATGACTAGCAGCTCTAAACAAGATAAAAGCTAAAAGCGAGAGCTTACTAGAAAACAAACAGTAGCTAAGAATACTCAAAAAGATATAAGCGAAGCAAAGGAGTATTCAAACGAAAAAGCGGAGCGTGTCTCTCTCCCACACAAATAAAGCTAGGATCCAACCAAGATATGACTAACAAACAAAGAAACAAAACTGAAAGTGAAAAGACGCTCCAAGCATAGCACATAATATGTAAAGTGATAAAAATGAAGTTCAACGAAGACGACCTTATGATAGTCGATGAAGATGAGGGGATGCCTTGGGCATCCCCAAGCTTTGACTCTTGATAGTTCTTGATATTCGGAGGGGGATAGATAAAAGCATCAGGCTTGCTGTAAAAAATGATCAGAAAAAGATAAAATCAAGCTTTGTCAGAATTTTGTCATTTTTTTCCAGGGCGCATACCGTGACATTTCGGTGCGAAAATTTTCACGATGGTGCGGACCATGGTCAGATATGTGCATGATTTTTTTCGCATTTTTTTTGAAATATTTCAATTTTTTTTGTGCTCCCGAAAATATCGGGAGCATGTGAGCCCGGGCACCGTTTTGAATTTCCGCACCATAACATTAATCTTTAAGGTCCCCGATACTAATACCCCATAAAGTAACTTCATGATTCGGTCTTGGGTTTATGTGTCCTCCCAAGTCTTCCTCACTCCATTACACTACGGTGTTCTCCTATGAGCCCATATAGGTGAAGTGATATGCAGTCGACGTTCGCACAACACCATCATAGAATTACATCAAAGATAAAAACTAGACAAAATACCAACACATGTCATATAAAAATCATTGCCAATTCATCCTATACCCCCAGGAATATGAGAGAACTACTCACAACACCAAGACATGATATGATTCAGTGGTACAATTGATACAACACAATCTGAAACTATGATCTCCCCACAAAACAATGACAAGTAGCAATTCACAAACATGTAGAATAGCACTTAGACAATAGCTAGGGATCAAACAATCTCAAACTATGAGGGGGATGAAGTGGATCATGAAGATGGTGATGGAGATGGTGCTGGTCTTGACGGTGGTGTTGATGGAGACTCCGGAGGGGGATGGAGAAGACCTCCGGAGGTGATTCCGGCGGTGTTTCCCCCCTCCGATCTTCTCCGGCGGCAGCCTTCTGTCTCTCTGTTTCTGGTTTTGTGTTTCTTCGCCGCCTCCTCCTGGAAAACGTCGGGGGACTATTTTTATAGTCGTTTTTAGGTCACGAGGAAGCTCCGGGAAGAAGGATCGACGCAAACGAGGCCACGAGGGCCAAAAGAGGTGGGCCCACGCGACCAGTACAGGGGCCGCGTGGGGCACCCTCTTTTGCCCCTCTGGCCTCCGTTTGCTTGCTTCCTTCGCTCCTAGGTCTTCCTCCTTCCAAAATAATGATCCCCGTAAATTTGCAGCTCATTATGACGTCGTTAAGGCCCTGAAATAAATAAGGAAAAAAATAGGGGTTTTCTGCCTGCGCAGGATTAATTCCATAAAAAGGGGAAATCATTATTAATTACCAAAAATCATTAAATAATAGTAATATACACCTTATATGATGCAAATATGAATGGAATATAAGTATTATAGTGCAAAGTTCATGTATGCATTTTATATGCATCAACATCCCCAAGCTTAACTCATGCTCGTCCTCGAGTATGGAAGTGATAAAACTAAATGAACTTTGCAATATAATAACAACATGGATATAAAAGATGATTGCTACTGCTACATAAAGTCAAATGATTCATTATTCAAAGAAGTAGCAATATGCAAACAGTTTATAAAGTGATATCAAGTATTGAATGCAAGGATGTTCAATGATAGTTCACAAAGTGTAACATAAAAGGTAGTAATATGGACCACATGTATGCAATATGATAAGTAAGAACATCCTACATAGGTCATAGAGTGAAGATGAAAATCTGAATATAAAAGGTGGACACTTTGGAAAAGATATATAAATGAGTAGAGGTAAAACATGCATATGTTTCATCTATCCTCCAAACTATTCTACTTAAGTTATTGAATGCAATGGTAATACTTGGTGTCAAGCTCTCATTCCCCTATCACAACATCTTAAATGATTAAATTTTAATGTGAAAGCAAATATGAGTAGTGGCCTTGATAAAGTAAAGGTTAGATGTCTCATGCCCCTTGAATACAAGTACCTACACCATGATTACTCAACTTGGGAAACAAAGCAAGTTTAAGTTATATATCATTGTAAGTAATAATGATATTATCAAGAGCCTCAACTGGGGTACCTCTTGTCCCATGATATGGATCAAGCCCACATCAAAACAACAAGACAAACAAACATAATGAACAACCTCAACACCCTTTTTATTTACCACTTGATATAGCTTTTTATTGTAGGGTGTATCACAGAAAGTTCAAAATAACATGAAGTAAATTTCCACCATGAATGATGCATGGCTTAGATTAGCGGCCCAGGTTTCTCTCTAACCATTTATACAAACTCATTTAAACTTACTCAATTTCCACATTATTTCACCATGATAGGCATCCATAAACAAAAGTACATGATATCAACTAAATAAAGGATGGAACATGTTGAAAGCTTTGCATGTGACAGCACATATGGGCTAACTCCCAACCTTAAACATTTATCAAGCCACTATCATCATAATATTAATCACAATGGTTCATATTTATTAAATGTAATAAAAGTGTGCATCAAGTTCGCGAGAGCTTTTTAACCAACTATTCCCATTACAATAAATAACATAATCATTTTCATTTAAAGGTAAAGATAACACAAATAACATGATAAACATACTCGGAATAGCATAAAGCTAATAGGTAGATATGGTGGACTCACTGGAAAAACTTGGGTTGAAGGTGTTGGAAACAAGTTTTTACTTGTTGGAATTTTTGGGCTAGCAAAAGGGAGAAAGATGACCATCTAGATGCATGCATGAGTGTCCATAGAACTAACTAATTCATGTCAAACAAGGTGAAATAACATAAAGCATCAAAACATGAATAAAAGATAGCTCATGATAAATCATTTGCAAATTATTACTCATAAAGAAGCTCATGAATCATGCAACTATATGTGTCATTAAAAATCAACTTACACATCCCTTCTCTCAATACAATAAAAGCATGCAAAATATTTCAACCCATATTTCCAGTAGCTTTATCATATATAAATGATAGTGTGGTGGTCTCACAAAATAAAAATCAAAGCAAAAACAAACAAAAAGACTCCAAGTTTATGCGATAAAGTGTTTCAAATGAAAAACAGAAGTTAGACGTGTGCAAACCGAGAGTATGTTGGTTCAGTGGGGATGTTCTCCACATCCCCAAGCTTATGGTTTTCACCATCCTTGGATAACTCATGGTGCATCTCCTTCAATCCCTGTGAAAAAACTTCAAAACACTGTTTCTCCCATTTCTTTTCTATGGGGTGACATTAGTAGTGATAGACAAATAGGTTTCTTTGCTGCATAAAATCCTTAGACAAAAATTCATGTGAATGTCCAGAAGTGTATAATGTTTTATGCCTATTCAATAAACTCAATTGGATCAAAAAGATTCAAGTAAAAAGTTCAAAAACATGCATCAAACAATATTGGACAGAATCTGTCCAGAAAACTAACAGCAGAGAAACGTATTTTTCTACCTGACTTACACATGTCTAAAAATTATGAAAACATTCATGCATACAGAGGATGAAAAGTTGCAGCTAAAATAAAAATATCAGCTCATTCGGAGTTACAGAATAAGAACCAAAAATCAAACCGTGCACAGACTTCGTGCAGGAATAAAATCTCCGAATAGAAATAGCAACTTTGTCAAACCAAAATGGGTAAAACTTGGCACTTTATTAAAAATTCTAGAAACTAAGCTAAGAAAACATTCTCTTGTTACAGCAAGAGGACACAAATAAAATCAAAAGTAAAAACAACCGGGTTGCCTCCCGTAAAGCGTTTTCTTTATAGCCATATAGCTAGGCTTACTTACTTGGTATCAAGATGGTTGGAGCGAGGTGGCTTGGCATCCCCAAGCTTAAATTCTTGTATGTAGGGTGAGCCTAGGGGTAACATCCCCAATATTGAGTGTTTGTCCCTCTTGATCTTTGTTTATCACCCTCAACTCTTCCACTTGAAAGTTCTCTTCACACATAACTCATCGTAAAACTTGATTAGAGGGGTTAGTGTCTCCATAAATTAAGTCTCCATAGGTACAGCAAAGACATATCATGAGTTGATTTTAAACATTATCTACTATTAATATGGTTGTGTATTGCTCTTTGATCAATAGAACCACACAAAACATTATTAATGAGAGTAATGCAAAATAAAGACAGAATCTGTCAAAAACTGGACAGCCCATAAAGAGTGAATTTTCAGAGGTACTTACGTTGCTCAAATCAGAAAACATTGAACTAATGAAATGTGTATTAATAGCTTAATAATGCTGTCATAAAATATCAGATCAAAATTCCACTTCCGTGATTTTTAACATTTTTCGCAGTGAAGCTTAGGAATCTGTTTTCTGGACAGCAAATCACTATTGTTCAATCTTATCTTTCAAAAGAGATTATGCTTGCCATTAAGATGAAAAATAAGATACAAAAGGTGTGGTTACAGTAGTAAACAAACACCTTGACTCTATTTATTTAGTTTTAGATTTGGGAGAAGTTTTAATGATAGAGACTTTGCAATGGTTCTATTGGCATGAACAACACATGTTCAAGGTCGACCCCAACATCTCCATTACTCATCCTTCTCATTTACTTTTCCAAACTTTATATAAAATGAAAATCTTAAACTAATTGTTAGTAAACAGTAGGTAAAGTTATTTTGCAAGTTCTCAAGATATAAAGGTGTGCCCAAACAGAATTGGAAGTTAAAGCATAAGGAACACACCACAAAACATTAAACCATTAACTTTTAAGTCTAACTCTTTTCCTATGCATTGGCATTTTATATATGGATGAATCACAATAAATAGAAATTTCGCAATGCATATTAACAGTAGTAACTTGCAACATATATTTATTAGAAGCATAAAGAGGGTTCTTAGTACCTCATCTTTTATAATAGTTGCAAGTAGAAGAAATAAATTCAACCATAGAATCACAAGAATCATTCAACTTAGATAATATAGGCACATAAAGAGGATCATTAAATTTATTTTGTAATTCAATAGCATGCTTCCCTCTTTCAAAATAATTATTAAGATCAATATAAAGTTTAATATCATGGTTGCAACAAATATTTGGAACTAAAGATAATTGCAGACCACATAAGTATTTCTCAACATAAGCAAGTTTCTCCTCCATGGTGTGAATAGGGGAGTTCAGAAATAAAGTAGGACTCTCATGAGTGAGAGTATCATCACAAGCAGCAAGTATATCATTTTTATCCTCACATAAAGTAGTAACAACTAAACATGGAGGATTATCAATAAGCATAGGACCATCATCTAAAGCATTATCATATAGCATGTCTAAACCATTTTCTTCATCATTTTTAAAATCATTATCAATAATGTTCTCATTAGGCATAGGTTCATATTCTTTCTCATTGTCAAAATCATAAAAGCAAAGTTTATCATCAACCAAATTTTGAGTGTTACCCTCATCCATAGGTGGTGAAGGTGGATGTTTCCTCTCTTCATTCTCTAGTTGTTCATCATTTTGAAAATCTTCTTGCTCTTCATTGTCCTCTTCTTGGGGCTGCATGGACATCCCCAAGCTTAGGCTGTTATCCTCTTCTTCACATAGTTCTTCCAAGCTTATGTTTTCATCATCTTCTTCCTGCAAAACAATAGAGCTCTCTTGGGGAGCCTCATTATATTCAACAACATAAATATTTTGAGAGAAGTTGTCTATGCAATATTCAAGAATAAAATCTATCTCTCATTCAAATTTGTTAGCTATAGGGCAACTTTTATTTTCATGAATGAAGGTTTGCAATTCAAAAGATGCCTTGAAAGTAACAAATTCCTCTACTTGTTCCATTCCTAAATAAGCATAATCACCAGTATGGTAAGATGCAATAACACATTCTTCATGGAACCTACATTGAAATTCAAAATGTTTATCTTCTTGTTCAAAGGAAAAAATACAAGTTACATCAGTGTAAAAGCAACTCCTCAGCAATATAATTTAATTCCATCATGAAACCTTTTAGTATTTTCCCTTCCTTAGATTCTCTATATTCCTTGGCAATCTTAGCAGCATTCAAGTGTCTAAACAAAGCATCATGTATATACATACTTATGCCCATAACACGAGTTTTTTTGGTATTTTTCATTTTCTAATTTTTTTTTGGGTTTTTGATAAATGCAAAACTGAAAGTAAAACTAAACTAAATGCAAAACTGAAAGTAAACTAGAGTATATGCAAAACTGAAAATAAATATCTAGTGCAATCAAGAATAAAACTTAAGCGTTACACTCCCCGGCAACGGCGCCAGAAAACGTCTTGATACCCACAAGTATAGGGGATCGTTGAAGTCTTCGATGTGTAAGTATAGTATCGATCCCACGAGGAGTAGAAGGTATAAGTATTTATCCTCTCAAATAAGAGTGTCACTTCCCTTATTATCTATGCACTAGACAAACTAAAATGATTAAATGATGCAAGTGTTTTTGGGTTTTTGGTATAGAGTTTGCAATAAAGTAAAATGCTGAAAATGCAATATGACAAGTGAAAGCTCTCAAAGAGAGAAAGCCCAATCCTCTATGCAGCAAGAGGACAAGCTCAAGTGTGTGTTTCTTATAGGTGGAGAGAGTTCCCAAGGGCTACCTAAACTTCATGGCATAAATATTTCTAGAACAACAAGGTAAACATTTTGTCAAATTTTAATCTTCTTTGGACGGAGCCATAATTAGGAATAGCTAAATAAATAAACTAAACCTCTTATGATGGATCATGTGGCCAAGTAAATGACTACACAAGATTTATTAAGACATAAAGTCCCACCATAGCGGGAGCGGCGTTTCTGCTCCTGGGCTCACCAGCTCCCGGTATTTTCGAAAAAATGTATAAAATAAAAAACTTTTCAAAAAAATGCAAAAAAAAAAATCATGCACGTACCTGACCATGGTCCGCATCGCCGTGAAACATTTCGCACCGAAATGTCATCGTATGCGTCCTGGGCGAAAATGACAAATTTCTAACAGCATATGAGATCCGAAAATTTGAATTTCTTGTCAGAATTTTGTCATTTTTCCCAGGGCGCATACCGTGACATTTCGGTGCGAAAATTTTCACGATGGTGCGGACCATGGTCAGATACGTGCATGATTTTTTTTCGCATTTTTTTGAAAAGTTTTCAATTTTTTTTGTGCTCCCAAAAATATCGGGAGCATGTGAGCCCGGGCACCGTTTTGAATTTCCGCACCATAGCATTAATCTTTAAGGTCCCCGATACTAATACCCCATAAAGTAACTTGATGATTCAGTCTTGGGTTTACGTGTCCTCCCAAGTCTTCCTCACTCCATTACACTACGGTGTTCTCCTATGAGCCCATATAGGTGAAGTGATATGCAGTCGACGTTCGCACAACACCATCATAGAATTACATCAAAGATAAAAACTAGACAAAATACCAACATATGTCATATAAAAATCATTGCCAATTCATCTTATACCCCCCAGGAACATGAGAGAACTACTCACAACGCCAAGACATGATATGATTCAGTGGTACAATTGATACAACACAATCTGAAACTATGATCTCCCCACAAAACAATGATAAGTAGCAATTCACAAACATGTAGAATAGCACTTAGACAATAGCTAGGGATCAAACAATCTCAAACTATGAGGGGGATGAAGTGGATCACGAAGATGGTGATGGAGATGGTGATGGAGATGGTGATGGAGATGGTGTTGGTCTTGACGGTGGTGTTGATGGATACTCCGGAGGGGGGATGGAGAAGACCTCCAGAGGTGATTCCGGCGGCGTTTCCCTCCTCCGATCTTCTCCGGCGGCAGCCTTCTGTCTCTCTGTTTCTAGTTTTGTGTTTCTCCACTGCCTCCTCTTGAAAAACGTCGGGGGACAATTTTTATAGTCGTTTTTAGGTCACGAGGAAGCTTCGGGAAGAAGGATCGACGCAAACGGGGCCACGAGGGCCAAAAGAGGTGGGCCCACATGGCCAGGTACAGGGGCCACGTGGGGCACCCTCTTTTGCCCCTCCGGCCTCCGTTTGCTTGCTTCCTTCGCTCCTAGGTCTTCCTCCTTCCAAAATAATGATCCCCGTAAATTTGCAGCTCATTATGACGTCGTTAAGGCCCTGAAATAAAATAAGGAAAGAAATAGGGGTTTTTCTGCCTGCGCAGGATTAATTCCATAAAAAGGGGAAATCATTATTAATTACCAAAAATCATTAAATAATAGTAATATACCCCTTATATGATGCAAATATGAATGGAATATAAGTATTATAGTGCAAAGTTCATGTATGCATTTTATATGCATCAACTGCTCGCGCCCATAACTGATTGTATGTGAGTCAAAGAGGGATTCATGTGAGCTTCTTTACACCGCCGGCCTTTAGCGGCGCGAACGCGCCGCGCCGCACACCCCTTCCTTGTTTGAGATATGCCCTAGAAGCAAATAAATAAAGGAGTTTATTGTAATATCTCATTAAAGTTTATAATTAGTTTTGTACCATGCTAGAACTGTATTAAGAGGAAACATTAATACAGGTGTGGTATGTAAACAACCAGGTCCCTAGCGAGTATAAGAATACGCTAGTTCATTGGTCAATCGATGATTGAGGTTTCCCAATCATGGGCATTTATGCCAATTGGCAATGGAGTCATTTCATTGGGTGAATCAATGTCCAACTTTTCGAAAAAAACATGAACATTTAATTTCACAAATTTTGCCATGCAAAAAAAGAAAATAGAAACAAAAATAAAAATATGAAAAGAAAAAGACAGAGAAAACTATAAAGAATAAAATATAAAATGTAAACGAAAAATAGAAAGAGAAAGATAAAAAATATAAAAATATAAAATGAAAGTTGAAAAGAATAGGCGAAAAAGGAAATACCAACAGAAAAATCGGAGCTAAAAGTACCTGTCGGAAGAGGTCGCAAGAGTTGGCAAACTAGCGATGCAAAAAGAGCTACATGGTATAAATGGCTCCAGCCTCGCAAGCGAATCTCCCTACTAGGAAATATTATCGAAAATTGTTTGCAGATTAAAAAAATAGTCACTAATTTAATGTTTTGAGGACTTCAAAAAACGTTTATGAATTTGAAAATTTTCCCATTTTTATAATGTCCACATCTTTTAAAAAATATTGAAATTTTTTTTTTCAAAAAAAGTTCGTTCACACACATCACTGCTTCATGTTCGTTTACACACATCACGTTAATGTCTTTCCCTAAAAAAATCACGTTAGCTTCTACACATTTTGTCTATTTCGTAAGTACAATTTCCTGCTATAAATTATCTAACATCTTGCTAAAGTTTAAACTTTCTCTCAGAACTAAAAAATAATTATTTCTGTTGCTTACTTATTATTATTTTACTGCAGAATTTGCAAATTAGATACATCGAACTATAAGAATGGTTAATATTTAAAAATAAGAACCATTTTAAAAAATCAGAACCATTTTAAAAAAGTATATTTTTAAATATGAACCATTTAAAAAAAATTAAATTTGACTGAACCGAAACTACAGGTGAACGAAAAATAATAGTGAACCAAAAATAATATCGAACCAAAATAATATAATAGTAAACCAAAAATATCAGCGAACCGAATATAATAGTGGACCAAAAAGGAACTAAAATTTGGGTGAACCAAAAATAAAATAGTAGTGGGCCGACAAGGAACAAAAAATCAGGTGAACCGTAAATAATAGTGAACCAAAAATTCCTGTGAACCAAAACGGAATCAAAATTCGGGTGAACTGAGAATATTAGTGAACCAAAAATATCGGCAAACCAAAAATAATAATGAACCAAATAAAACGAAAATTCGGGTGAACTGAAAATAATAGTGAACCGAAAATACCGGTGAACCGAAAATAGATTACTGAAAAATGATTCATATTTTAAAACGTTTCATATTTGAAAATTGTTCGTTTTGAAAAACTATTCAAGTTTAAAATATTCATATTTGAAAAATGTTCATTTTTTAAAAGGTTCAGATTTCGAAAAAAAAACTTTTTGAAAAAATTGTTTAGATTTAAAAAATATTCATTTTTTGTAAAGTACGAAAATAGAAAAAGAAACAAAAAAATTTATTTTTAACATTTTCAAAAAAAAAGGTAGAAAAATGAAACAAGAACCAATATACCGATCAAAAAATAGAAAAATACGGTCGGAAGATTTCGGGAGCTCCTGTATCGCGCGTTGCGCGTGCGTTACGAGTGTCCGCATACCTCCGCAAACAAATCATACGTAACGCCCAGATATTTTGCCCTCCCCTCGATTTCCTGCTTTCGGGAAGCTTCCCGTCTGGTTTATTTTTTGTTTGTTTTTTTCCTTTTCATGTTTTCTTTTTCTTTTTTTCGAAAAATGTTCAATTTAAAAAATATTGAAATTTGAAAAATGTTCAAATTTTTTAGAATATTTAGGATTGAAAAATGTTTAGATTTAAAATGACCAAATAAAAAATGTTCAGATTTAAAAAATGTTCAGATTTTTAAAAATTAATTTTTGATAATATTCATACTTGAAAATGTTCAGATTTGAAAATGTTTATTTTTGAAAATGTTCAACTACGAAAATTGTTCAAACCCAAAAAATGTTCAGATTTTGAAAATGTTCGAATTAAAAAATGTTCAGATTTGAAAATTATTCAAAAAATTAGAAAAATAAAACAAAAAACAAAAAAGGAAATAAAGAATAAAAGAAAAACGAAAAGAAGAAAACTGAAAATAAAAATAAAAAAAGGAAATAGGACGGGGTAGCCCATAAGCGTACGAGGGGTACGCGGAGCGTAACTCCGTCCGCGGTACACGGGGTATAGGGTTCGCTGAAAATTTCAGAACGTTCCCAAAACCGCTGAGCAAAAAAATTTAACTAGGCCGGCCCGCTTATCGATCTGGTGTTTGTAAGGGTGGGCATTATCCGGCTAACATACGCAGTGAGCGTAGAATAGGAAACGCGGCCGCTAAAGCCGGCAAATAGGTTTGTCGGGATTCCCCCAGTCTTAGAGCATCTCTAGCAGTGACCGAAATGCGCGGAACCGAAAACACGTTGTTCAGTTCGCGTTTTACGCGCTGAAAATAGCCGCGGCAGAACAGAAACCGTAAAGCCGAGCGCCGTTTTCGGTTCGCGTTTTGCGCATTTTATGGGCTGAAAACAGCCGCGACAGAACAGAAACCGTAAAGCCGAGCGGTAAAACAGATTTCGGTTTTACCGCTCGGCTTTCTGTTCTATCGCGGCTGTTTTCAGCCCGTAAACCTAAAAACATAAATATGCCAATTCGTCATGAATATGTCAAATTCATCACAATTTTGACATAATAAAGTTTGATTAAACATAGTTTTCAATCAGATTCACATGTCGACAAAATATCATCCAAAAGCCCAAAAAGTTGCATCACCAACTAGTTTGCACAAGGAAATCAATCACCGCCACCACCACCGCCGGCACCTGCACCACCACTTGCCATTGCTCGCTTCCTCCTCTCCAAGATCTCTTTCCTTGCAATGTCGTGCCACTATTTGGTTATGTCGTCCATCACACTGCGGTCCATCATCATGATCTTGTTCTCTTCGGCAAGGAGCTTGGCCACGGACTTGTTCTCGTCGGCTTTGGCACGAATCTCTTCATTGGCCGCCATGCGTTGCCCCTCCTCCCGGAGTTGTTGCCACCTTTCTTGCTTCTCTTGAGCTCTCTTGTCGGCTAGAATCATCTTTAGTTCAATTGTCTTGGCCACCATCGTCTCATTGGATTTCACCATGAGCTCTATCTTCTCTCTCAAACATGATGCCTCGGCTTGAGTCTTTAGCTTGTCCTTGGCCTTCTTGGTGCCGTCGGGCCTTTTCTTGTTTCTTCCTTCCTCATCTTCTTCTTCCTCATCATCATCATCTAATTTTGTGATCACCTTCTTTGGTTCTTGGTCTCTCAACTTCCACTTCTCGTAATCCTTAAGCAACTTCCAACAATGGTCGAACACGAATGGCTTGTTCTTCGAAGCCGGCATCTCAACGTATCTATCTCTTGCAATTCGGTCCCAATCACCCTCATTGATGCCGCTTGGAGGTGCATTGCGGACTTGCTCCAAACATCCACCCCATCGACTACACGCCGTCTTGATCGCATCCCAACGACCTTGGAGTGATCGATATGTGCGTGGGACGGTGGTACCGTCCTTTGGCATCAATTGGAAGAACTTGTCTTCCACCCTTTGCCAATACTGCTTGCCGGTTTGGTCGGCACCATTAATGGAATCGAGAGAGATGGTCTCCCATGCCTTGATCAATGCCTCATCTTCCACAATGGTGTAGTTCACCGCCCTTGCCCGCTTAATTCCTTGCGACGTCATAACCATCTCCTCCACCTCCTCCTCGTCGTCGTCACCACCACCACCAACGCCACCGTTGGTCTCATTGTACTCGAATTGGCCGAGTGGGGCTTCGTCAACGTTCACCGTGGCCTCGTTCAACATGTCGACGAATGCATTCGGCAGGCCACTACAAATTTGACTACAACACCGCGGATTCATACGTTGCGCCACCGTCAAAATTGGAAAGGGGATTCATTCGATTCATACCTTGCGCCACCGTCGGTTGGGGCATCAGGAGCTGCGGGGTAGGAGGCCGGAGGCGGAGGCGTCGGGGTCGGCGTTTTCTTCTTTTGCACACCCACCCTCGGCTTCTTGGGCTTCGCCGCGGCGCGCGGGGTGGTTGCTGCAGCGCCGCCCACGATTCTGAGGCGCCCGCGCTTCACGGTGACGGGGACGGGGCCTGGAGCGGGGACGGGGACGAGAGCGGGGACGGGGACGGGGCCTGGAGCAGGAGCGGCGGTGCCGGCGGAGGCGGAGGCGCACCCTACCGCCAGATCTGGCCGGTCCGATGGCGCCGCCCCGACGGGGACGGACACTAGCGACGAGTCGGAGGAGTCCATGGCGGTGCTGGTGGGGCGTGGCAAGGTCGGCCGGAGTGGGGGGGAAGAGAAGGAGGCGGTGGCGGCGGAAGGAGGCGGGTCTGAAATGTCCCTCCCGCCAACGCCTCGCAGTTTTCCAGGGCACCGTCGGTTCCCGGGGGGGGGGGGGGGGGGCCGCTTATACTCGGTTTCGGAGGGAAGTTCTCGGGCACCCGGAAAAAAAATTATAGGTCGGATACTTTTTCGGTCGGTGATATATTTTAATTTCAGGACGTTTTCTGTCACTGTTAGAGATCTTACCCAGGCGCGGCCCATCTTGTGCTCGGTGTGTGTGTGGCCTGACAAAATCAACTGGCGCGAGCTAGCTTACATGCCGGCTGTCTGCAACCTCGGTGCTCCCGCCAGCAGAGCCGGTAGTGCGGCACATAGTAAAAGCTGCCCGTGATTCGGCCAGTCCAGTTCTTTGGGTGTTCGGCGTGTCAGCAGCAGCACCCATGAAACTGGATTTGGACCATGCCACGAAGCCGAGCAAACAACCAAAGAAAATGAGGGTTTAAGAAATTTCAAGCGTCACTATTTTTCTTCTGGAAAATACAAAATACAACGCGCCGTTTTATGACTTGGTTAAGATGAAAAGAAAAAAAAGCAAATATTTAATTGGTAGGTTCCAACCCTCAAAACATATAATCTGGAAACCATGGCAGTTGGCAGGCCCCAAGGGCAAACGTCAAAACCAAAGGCTTAATCGTATAATTGTACGATCATATCTTGTCTCCTGCAGGTAGCCATAGTTTCCCTCGTCTAAAGACATTACAGGATCGACCTTAATCTGGTGGCAAGTCTGCTCTACAAAAAGTAATGTGACAACAATCGCTAATTAAAGAGCACGAGCTGAATAAACAATATAATCATTGCTTATTCATTTGCTCTAGTTTTATGACTAGTGGTGATACTGGTACAGATCCCCTGGACTGAATGCAGTGCCTTTTTTATTTGGGGTGAGACTGAATACATAGCCTTATTTATTTATTTATTTAGGGTAATACTGAATACATAGTTGACAAGGGAGAAGAGGCAGCTGCTGCGGCTTCCTTGAGAGATTCGGAAACAGCTAACGTTAGTTGGTAAACCGCTCTCACCAGCTACATGGCATGCGTTGCCAATGGAAAAGGAGAGCCGCCGTTGACACTTTCTATATTGTTGCACTTGTACTGCTCTGCTATTGTTCGAAAAATAAATTGCCAGTTAGTCTATTATTGCTACTCCCTCTTTCGTTCAACTTTAACCATCAATTTCGCGGTAAAATATGTGATATGTGTCATAAAAATTACGTATATCGTTAATTTTTTTTATGAATTTAAATATGATGTCATAATTTCTGTGACAAATAACACATATTTAGCTGGTAAAATTGTTGGTCTGGTTCACGCATGTAAAACAAGACGGCATCTAAATCGGGACACAGGGAGTACTAAAAAACTAGTCAATACAAGTTATCTAAATGTATAGATAACTCAGTCTTCCGGATGCGCCAAAACAGTGTACAATGATGATCAAAATAACGCATGTCAATGTCGCGATTGAATGCATGTTTTTGTAGTCACTCTCTCCTATTCGGTTTATGTAACTCCACCCACTCCTACACTTTCTGAGATATATTTTTCTTTTGTTTATCAATTTATCGGTCTCAGTTTATTTTCATTTCAATTTGTTAGCTCAAAGGAGGTTGGCCTATATCATTCTCTTCGACAATATCATCAAGTGGCACGGGTCATAGCAGTAGTGTAGCTAGGATTACTCAAAGCCCCAGGCCAATCCTCATGCTACAATACAAAACAGGGCAAAACAGTGCTACAGTAGCTGTAGTTAGCAAAGCAATTAGTTGCTACGCCCCAGGCCATGGCCAGTGTAGCCTGTGGCCTGGCTACGCCCCTGGGTCATAACATCATGTGGGGGAGGCGCATCGGTTCAAGTCAATATGCAACCGATCATCTCCGATCTTGGAAGCAAATAACCCGAGAGACTTTTCTTGGAACGCCCCTACAACCCCTTTGTATGGCCCTAATCCAACTCACACATGATAGGCATTCTACTCTTTCAAGTATGATGTCATGAACCAACATCATACCTTCCATCTAGTCCAACTTTCTCCCTCGGATCCATCAATTTCAAAACTTCTCTAACTCTTGTCACAACCTCAACACAGGTCGAACTAGTGACAAGATCATCCTCTTTCTTCTCGTTGTCAACATACTCGCCATAGTTTTTTGAACCTTGCATACTTGTCATTGTTACATAAATCGTTTCTTTTCCACATAATGGTCATTACGATTCTCACCATCTGCATCATATGACCGTGTAATATCCAAAACGCGCCACAAATGTTTAAAACAGCCAATGGCATGGTATGTGTTCCAAGCTCTGCAACAAACCCTAAACCCTAACCCTAATGTTAGATGCAAATCTCCATTGTATGTAACAAACATAAGTGTTTAATGCACATCATATAACCCACATTGCACCAATTTCAACAGTTGATTTGGGAAAAATTCCCAAAATCTAGGGTCCGGCCAAAAGTGAACAATGCCACAAAATAACACAATTTCGACGAAATCGTGGGAGATGAGAGGGATTACCTCAAAGGATGCAAAGGGGCCCGATTCCATGAACAAAGCTCTCGGGAATTGAGTGGGAGAGGGGGGTGGGGGGAGAGAGAGTGGGGAGAGGGCAACAGTTCAGGTCTGGAGGAGGAAGAATGTGTGTTGGGGCACGAGTAGGGGTGCCCCACCCACGGCTCCGCGACCACTTAACCTACGGTGGGTTACTGCTAGAGGAGGCGGTGGTATGGTGTCATGGTGAACAACCACTGGTGGTGGCGGTTCGATTTGAGGTACAAAGCCATGCCAACACAGTAAAGCTCGTGTGGGCGATCGTGGACTAGGACAGATAGCGCCAAGTAGTACCATGTTAATTCAACCGCCCCCTTGTTTTGGCATGGTAGCCAAAAGGGTTAGAAGTGCCTAAAACTTGTAAAGGGGTTCATTTCGGACTGAAGTTGTGCCACAAGATCAGATCTGTACTCCGGCCAAATGTTCGGGACTCAAATCGGGAATTCAACCAAGGCGGGTAAAAACATAGATGCTCGAGGGAGCCCTTTATTTTGATTTTTTTTTCAAAAATCATATTTTGAAGTTTCAAAAAATCTGAAAACATCCTAGATCTAGACAAATGATGCATTCTACCAATGTGCAAAATCTCAACTCAAAATAATTCATATTCTGGGCTACACAAAAATGACAAAGTCTGATAAATTTGGGAGAGTTGAAATGTTGCATTGTTCACTACTTTCAAATGTCAGAATTGTCATTTTTGTAAGATATTTCTAGTTGAGATTTTACACGTTGGTAGAATATTATCTCAATCGAGGAGTTTTCAGATTTTTTTTTGAAACTTCAAAATATGATTTTCGAAAATTTTAAAATAAAGAGCTTTCTGGAGCTTGGGCTCCATTTGTGTTCAAAACGAAATGTGAAAGAGAACTACATTGACTTGGTTGCCAGCACCCAGCACTCGAGCAGACATAATCTTTGTCCGGACTCATGCTGCGACTTCCAACAGGTAGCCAAGTCAGACCAGACCATTGTGCTGATATTTTAATGGTTTTCCTTCTTGCCATAAGTTCATGTATTACACTTCTGCCATGTTGCAGTATATTGTTTTGCCAATATATCCTGTCACTGGATTGCGTGCAACAGTAGAGACAATGGCAAAAAAAAAAAAAAAAAGGAGTGGCAAACACAAGTTTCTTAAAATCGGAACACATTTCACGAAACATGTACTCTTGTGTCGATCGAAACAGTCAAAGATACCGTTTTTTACTTCCTAGAAACTGGTGACAAAACCAGCCAATTTCCAAAAACTTTGAAAACCTGAGCAAGATTTCTGATAATCTGTTCCTTCAACTACAGGCCATCAAGATGAATATGACTAAATGAAGAAAATCACGAGGTTTTTTCAGACGCCATGGTGATTGAAAACATATACGAAGTACTATAGTACTACAGAAGTTGCTATCTTGAGGTCTGTACAGAAAGTACAACTATGACGAAAGTTCTTGTCTCTGCCATTTGTCAGTTGCCATTTCCCCGCCGTGTTCTTCCCTCAACACAAGCACCCATCACCATACTCGTCTTCCCCCCACCATTCAAACCTGTCGCCATCCAAGCCCTCACGTTTCTCTCGCGTCCCCTCGTCCCAAAGCAAGCAAGCGACCAACCAAGCAGAAAGAGACACCTCGAAGCAGCCATTGACCTGCTAACTACGCAATCCATTCAATCTAAATCCCGTACACTGATCAATCCGTGCCAAGACCCAGAAGCGGCAGCGTCTTCTCCTTCCTCCCATGTTCATGTGGAGGCTCAATTAGGTGGCCCGCCCCGTCGCATGCCACACAGGTGAAGAAAGCTCAAACTTCTTGGTTGGGATGGGGTTCATTTGTTGGGGTTGACTCTGGAGCAAAAAGGTTGCAGGGGATTGGATGGAGGGGGGGGGGGGGGGGGGGGGGGGGGGGGGAACTGGTTGGAGGTTGTTGCCATGAAAAATCTTGCGATCTCTGTCATGGTTGATCGTATCCTTTTCTTTTGGCAAATAGGTAGGAATATATTGCTGATTGTCTGGTTGATCCTTTGTCGCTGAAGGTTTCTTTTTTTCTTTCAAAAGTGCCAATCTCTTGATTCTTCCGAAAGTGTTATGACTCTATTGCCAAATGGAGAGGCGTAGTCTTGTTCCTTTGATGCCTTCAAAGTTATCTTTCTCGTTGAATAATGCTTCTTTTCTGTGGGTGTAGCCTAGTCTTCTCAGTTCTCAACCAGCTTGCTTCGAAGATACCAGCGCTTGCTTTTAGCGCCATCTAAAAATGACTTGTTTAGGTTGCATCTTTGACGCTGACATGTTGTTGCAGAGCTAGGGAGTCGCCCCAACGGAGCAGAAGGGCGATGCAGTGCTTCCGGTTCGTGACCCGGGAGAAGGAGGACCTGCAGGGGCCGGCACGGTCGCAATCGGCACGTTCCAACAGCAGCATGTCGACAGACCATGATGCGCGTCGGTCAGGGTCAGAGTGCTGCTCGCTCAACATGTCATCAGAGATGAGTGTCGAGTCGTTTGGCCGGTACCGGCAGCTATCACTGCCACAGCGGCCCAACAACCTCCGCATCTTTACCTTCCAGGAGCTGAAGAGCGCAACCCGGAACTTCAGCCGCACCCTCATGATCGGCGAGGGTGGCTTTGGCTGCGTCTACCGTGGCAACATCAGGAGCGTCCTCGAGCCGCGTCGAAGCCTTGATGTTGCCATCAAGCAGCTCGGACGCAAGGGCCTCCAGGTGACATTCTCATCTTCTCCCTATGCAATGCCCCGATCTTCAAACAACACAACATAGTATCAGAGCTCGCCAATCATCAACCCGAACAATCATCGGGGATCTCGCAATGGATGGCAGGATGCAGGTGATAATCAACGTTTTTATTCATTGTTCCAGGGGCATAAGGAATGGGTGACCGAGGTGAATTTTCTTGGGGTGGTGGATCATCCGAACCTGGTGAAGCTCATCGGCTACTGCGCTGAGGATGACGAGAGGGGGATTCAGCTGCTGCTTGTGTATGAGTTCATGCCTCATGGGAGCCTAGCTGATCACCTGTCAACGAGGTCGCCGAAGCCAGCTTCGTGGGCAATGAGGCTAAGAGTTGCACTTGACACCGCCCGTGGTCTGAAGTACCTGCATGAAGATTCTGAATTCAAGGTATGCCTCAGTCATAGGAATGTGGATTCTACACAACTCAATCAAATGTTTTGATTGTTGAAACATAAGATCACAAGAGCATGATCTTTTTTCCTCTTACCTTTTACCCTGTCTTGGCGATGTCCTGATATCATTCAATAAAATATTCATCCAGATAATATTTCGTGATCTGAAGCCTTCAAACATTCTTCTCGACGAGAACTGGAAAGCAAAATTGTCGGACTTCGGCTTGGCTAGACTGGGACCACAAGAGGGAAGCCATGTTTCCACAGCGGTATGCAACAAGCAGCCCGGAACCGATTTTCTTTATCCAGCCCCTGCTAACACTGTTCTCAATTTCACTGCGCAATGCTGACACACTTAGAAGCATACTGTGACTTTTGAAGACCGTTTTGCGAGTTCAAATAGTACGATCAGTAGAAAGAATAGTTCATAGTCTGTAATCTTTGTTGAACAAGCAGCAAAACCAAACCATGAACTGTTAGAATATTGAATCTTTCAGTCAAGAAACTGCTCCATGTGCTTGGACACATAGCCCACAGTTAGCAAGCACTTTCCAAAAATCAGTGGCCTTTTGAAAATAAGAAGCTACCAGCACTATCATCCCATAGAAACAAGCAAAACATAGGGTAGACAGATAGGCGTTTTTGGTTAGTCAACATGCTAGTGTAGAAAGGCTGGTCAGAAAAGCCATCAAAACTTACTGGTTGGCTCAAATCAACTAAATTGGTTGATTTCCAAATGTAGGATTTTGCCGCATGTGGTGATGAAATTTGCAATAAAGCAGCCTCTGTTTGTAGCAAAACCCACTAATGGGTTCCAGGATCACATGACCGTTAAGAAAAAGTTGCACTAATTAAATCCCAAAAAAATCTAGCATTTAAATGACTCAGTATTGTTTGCGGATTTTAAGTTTCGTGAAAATTGCAACTGAATTGTGAGCTGTGTCAAAATACAAACCCAAACCTTTATTTTCACAACCCAGGGGGATAACTTTGTTCTCTCTTCTATCTATACAATACATCGAGACGCGATCTTTTGCATTTTCTCCAAAGAAAATTGACCTAGACTTATCAAACAACTTTTTTCAGAGAAACTTGAAGGTACATGACTCACTCTAATATCTGCACACCAGAATTTTCTGAATCGTAAACTCGGTTTTTGAACGAAAAAGAGAGATCACATGGTCCCGAGAGCTGAAAATCCTCACTCCTGTTTGTAGCTTATAACTCTAAATACCTGAAATCTGTTACCAATAAAAAGTGAAAAAATCTAAGTTTGTTTGACATGCCAAACAGGTTGTGGGGACTATCGGGTATGCAGCTCCTGAGTATATCCATACCGGGCGCCTCAGCAGCAAGAATGACATATGGAGCTATGGTGTAGTGCTCTATGAGCTCCTCACAGGCCGGCGACCTCTGGACCGGAACAGGCCGAGGGGAGAGCAGAACCTTGTAGAATGGGTGAAGCCCTACTCTTCAGACACGAAGAAGTTTGAGACCATAATGGATCCGAGGCTTGAAGGGAACTACAGCTTGAAGTCGGCAGCCAGGATTGCCTCGCTAGCAAATAAGTGCCTGGTGCGCCATGCCAGATATCGGCCTAAGATGAGCGAGGTGTTGGAGATGGTCCAGAAGATCGTCGATAGCAGTGACCTCGGAACACCTGAGCATCCCCTGATAAGCCATTCAAAAGAATTGGCAAGTGATGAGAAGAAAAGGAAAGGTCTTGATCTGAAGAGGAGTTTTGCTTATATTAAAGCTGGAGAAGGAAGATGGTTTACATGGCAGAAGTGGACACCCAACCTTGTGAGAACACAGTGACTCACAATATCATCCGATGACATGTTCCCTTGATGACTTTAACATCCATAATTATTAGCAAAAACAGCAACAGCTGAAATGCCACTTGAGTTGTTGCGTATCTTAAAAATGAGATAACATGGTAATTGAAAACAAATGATTTGGCGGAGCCTAATGCTATCACTGCTAAATAACGGCTATGCCTGGATTTGTGGGGTCACACACAGGTAGTCTTCACATAGTTGGAGATTCCATGTTTCCATAAGAGCTGGAAAACAAAACTCAAGCAAGTACCTTTTTGGAGTAGAAATGTTATTCTACAGTTTAAATTGGTTTTCGGCTTTTGCTGAGTGAATTTTGAGTTGTACTTGTATCAAGTGCCAAATAAGGATTTTCAGGCAGTACATATAGCTCATTGGTTCCTGAATTTGCTAGATTTGCGCCCTGTATAGATACCTCTCAGTTTTTTTTTTTTTTTTTTTTTGCACTGATAGACTGACACAGTTGATTGCCAAGTTCTTTTCTTCTGTACAGATCAATGGAAGGGCAAATTTTCTTATCTATGTCCATGTAAATAGAGTCAATGTGTGATTATAATGTGAAGAGAGGTTATAGAAGACGTAAACTAAGGGAAAATGTGAAGAAAAGGGTGGATAAACAGGTCATGTTGTTTGCTAACTGCTCTTTTCGCTCTTGTTTCTCTACAAGCAAAACACAGTTTTCTTGGTAAAATACCATATGACCTTTCATGAAAGTAATTTCGTTCTGATAGGACAAATCACAGATGGCATTTAAATATACCCTCTGTTCTATATGTTTGGCAATTGGCATGGTAGAAATATAAAACTAAGCAATGTGTTATTAGTTCTGGGAACAAAGGTTACCGTACAGAAACAGGAGCAAGCAGACTGTGATTTCACCTTTGAGTGCTATATAGAAGCAGAAATCGCTTTAATGGCCAGCTCACCGCTGACTGAATAAGCAGTTCTGGCACATGGTCCTGGCAATTAGCACATACCACGACTGCAGATTCTTAGCCAGTGTATTAATTTCGTTCATTATATTTGAAGCATATTTAATTATTTATAATGAATATTGATGAAATATCTGAGATGTGGTTTCCTAGTCTGAACAATCTCATGGTTGAGCACCATCTGCCATAAATAGTCTGCGCTCCTTGGAATGTTCTTGTGCTTAGATCAACCGTCCATACAAGCATATGCCAGAGGTGAGACCGCTATGGAAGAAAGCTTAACAAGATGTTTGATGTTGTCTGATTAGTGTTCCAGTAACAGAACGCAGTTTTCTCATTGCCAATGTTTTCTCAGTATCCTGTCTGACTAGATATATAAAAGCAGCTCGAAAATCTCAAGACTATTTGCACACCTCATACTTCTATACCCCTGCTTCCAGTAACACGCGAATGCATTCTGTCTCAACTTCAAATGTCTACCTCTTGATGGATCTGCTCACAACTAGGTTATAATTGGCAGTCTAATTCCCAAAACAACCAAGTCAGTGTATGAGTGGCAGAAAGCATAATCAAAATGCTTCACAGGAATTTATTTTTGAGAGATCCACCAGGCAACGATCCTCTGGGACAGCAACAGCATTCTTCATTTTCATCTCCGCTGTCATAAAATTAAGCAAGGCATAAATCTCCGCTGAGCCAGAATGAGTCTTGTCATGGGCAATAAACCTGCGAAGCGTTCCACCGACATTAATCTCGCTAAACCCAGGGATCTTTCTCACTCCTCTCTCCTCCATCACCTTTCTTGTTTTCTTCGCCTCTTGCCACCGCCTAGCAACAGCATAAATATTGGACAACCCAATGTACCTGCCATCATGGTCTGGCTCCAATTGGACAAGCTGTCTGCCGACTACCTCCCCCAACTCTACCCACCCATGCAGATGACATGCATTCAAGAGGGCACCAAGCACAGAGACACTGGGTTCCATTGGCATGCTCTTAACAACACCATATGCTTCCTCCAAGCGGCCTGCTCGACCAAGCACATCAACAAGACAAGCATAGTGCTCGACATGCGGTCTGAGCCCTTGAGCTTCAAGTGAGCGAAAGAACCCCCAGGCCTCATCTACGAGACCACCATGTACGCAAGCACTTAACAAAGCAAGGTATGTGATCTCATCTGGCAAAACCCCAGAATGCTGCATCTCCCGGAAAATCTCGACTGTCTCCATGCCCATCCCATGAACCGCAAGTCCACCAATCACAGCGTTCCATATTAGAACATCAGTGCTGGCCACCGGCACAGCCCGAAACACCTCAAGCGCCTCACTGATGGCCCCACACTTGGAGTACATGTCCACAAGTGAGGTGGCGAGTCTGAGGTTCAGCAGGAAGCCCCGCTCCTGAAGGTGCCGATGCATCTGCCTCCCCCGCCCGAGGTCCCCCAGGTGCGCACACGCACCGAGCACGCTGACCATCGTGACATCGTTCGCTCTTACGCCGTGGCCAGCCCCCGTGGTCTCCATCATCTCAAACAACGCGAGCGCCTCACGGTGCTCCCCACACTTGACGCACCCGTCGATCATGGCGCTCCATGAGACCACATCCCGCTGCGGCATCCGGTTGAACACATGGCGGGCGGAGAGGAGGTCGTTGCACTTGGCGTAACCGTCCAGGAGGGCGTTCCAGGAGACGAGGTTAGGCCGCGGTATTTCGTCGAACAGGCGACGGGCGAGGCTTGGGCGCGCGCAGGCCGCGTACATGTGGACGAGGGAATTTGCGATGTGGAGGTCGCAGGGGAGGAGGCCGAGGCGGAGCGGGTGCGCGTGGAGAGAGAGGGCCAGGCGGGGGGAGGCGAGGCGCGCTGCAGCGCGGCCGAGGAAGGGGAAGGTGAGGTGGGAGGGCCGCAGCGCGGAGCGGAGGAGGAGGAGGAAGAGGGAGAAGGAGAGGTGCGGGGTGGAGGGCGAGGAGGAGGTCGTGCGGATGAGGGGGTCGAGTAGCGGCGTCGAGAGGGTGCGGCCGTCGAGGTGGCGGAGGAGGTGCGGCGGGAGGGGGAGGGGGAGCTGAGGCCGCATTCGGCCGGAAGGAGGAGAGCAATGGCGGGAATTGGTTGAGCCGGAACTGTTTTGCAACCCGTGACACTTTGGGTCAGTCCACTTTCGAACCAATGCAATCAGTTTGGAGGTTTTTGGCAAAAAAAATCACTCTAGCATAGTCGTGGTACGGTACTGCATCGGCACTGTTTTGCAACCCGTAACAGTTTTGGTCAGACCATTTTCTCACTGCTGACTGCTTTTTTTTTTTGAACAGGGAAACGGCCCAAAGGGCCGAGACTTCATTCATTTTCAGCAAAGGCGTTACAATACATATGAAGGACCTTACAGAAAAATGAAATTACAACCAAGTCCTTGTGTTTTGCACTACGGACCTCAGAATTACAACGAAAAACGCGATCAGGTCCAGCTCCAAGTCCGCCTCGCCGACGAACCACGCCATGGCCAACTACGACGAAACCGGGGACGAGACCACTTGGGTCACCGCAGCGGGAGCCAACCATAGCGAGGTAACAGGGCCTCCAAAACCAGAGGTTGATCGAGCCCTTGTGCTGGCCAACCTTTGCCAGCAACGAGGGAGGGAGCAGCCGCCCTTCGGCCTGAAGAATCGGCGGCAAAGATGCCGTCGATGATGATCTCCCAAGTACAGCTTCATCATCATAGCAGCAGCACACGGCAGCTGAGATGAAGAACTGCGACGAAGCTGCAAAGAAGTCCCCCCCCGCTCTCCTCCAAGACACGCCGATCGAAGAAGCAATCACCATCTGCAGCACTTCCCACTTCCATAGCAGCAAGCACGCAGACAGAGTACTCCAGATCGAACTTCTTGAAGGGAAGATCGAGCTTATTAGAAGAAGTACCTTCAGATCCGCACCACTGCCGCTCCATCCACCATGGACAGAAGCCGCCTCGGAGCATCTCCAGGCTGCAGCCGCCGCTCGAGTACGACACAGCCAGGTACAAAGGGAGGACGGCCTTATTATTGGAGATGCCGAGCTTCGAACTCCCACCAATCCACCACTTCTGCCACCAGAGCAGCTTCTCGAGGAAGATGAAGCACCGGGCGCACCAGATTCGGCCGATGGAATCCGGTGACCTACTCCAAGACGGCACACAGGCACACAACCAAAAAGCAACAGCAACCTCTACTACTACTATATACAGAGGAAGAGGCCAACCTCCTAATCCACTGCTGACTGCTGAGACATGCTTTTCAGTATATCGCCGTCATATAAAAATGGGAAACGCTTCGTTTAGGCCGACCTATTCTGCGCAAACGTAGGTCCTTTCCGTTGCGCGCGTTGCCTCTCTCCTTTCCGTGCGCGCAAGCTATTTGTTCCATAATACGGTGGACCCACACCTGTCTTTTCTGGTTGATTCTTACTGCTCACGACCGACAGCATGCATGCCATCGGTGCTACAGCTAGCTAGCACTCTACGCTGCCTAGCTAGCTACACGTAGCTTTTTTTTTTTTTTTTGAAACAAGCTAGCTACGTAGCTGCTACTGCTTTTTTTGCAAGCATGTGCACCGGACGGAAAAAAATCCTATACGACCCAGTCTGTGAACCACATCTAGTGACGCTTAACGATCCCTCCGGCAGTTGAGATTACGACGATCTAGCGTACACGAGCCTCCGGCTAGTCGGGTTCGTCGTCGAAGGTATCGAATCGGTAAGATCGGTCCGCCGTGGATGATGATACAAGTAAGTTTTCTTTCATGAACTTTTAAATGTTGCTTGCGTCTTTGAATTTTGTATTAAAACTGCACGAGTTTTGTTGTGAAAGCATAAGGGAGATGTTGTAACATTTTCTTAGCATTCTGTGACAACATTTTCGGTGTTGCATATGCTGCAAACAAAGTTTTTATGTTGTAATAGTTTCTGATTTTTGTTTAAATAGTTGGTGACTTTTGTTGCAAAATCTACAACAAAAAGTTTGTTGCTTACCAACATTTTATTGCTGCAACCAATTTTTTTGTTGTATTCGCTTATGATTATTGTTGAAATCGTTCATGAATTTTGTTGCAATCCAATATGCAACAAAAATGGTTGTTTAACAACTATTTTGTAGCATTACTTTTTCAAAATGTTTCGATGATTTGTAAAAATATAACAATTTTGCTTCTATATTTGTTGCAAAATTATATAAATTGTTCTACAAATATTTAACAATTTTGCTTCAATAGTATTCGGGTTTTGCTGTGACCTTTTTTTTTGTTGCAACGCTACATGCGTTTTTTTCTTTTGTTGTAAAGATACGAATTTATGTAACAAACATACAATTATTTTAATTCCATTGGTTTCAAAATTTGTTGTGAGTCTTTTACTGCATTGCTACATTCAAGACATACTATAACAACAAAAAGATATTATAACATGCATGCAGTAGTGGTGGGTTCCATAGGTGGCCGCATGCAACGCAAAAGAAGGCGGCTTCGTTTCTGGTGGGCTCCACACCATGTGACCAATGAAAGAACAACTTCCACCAGGCTCGGCGTCACGGGAAAGCAACATGAAGCATGCATGCAAACCACAGTGGTCTCCAGCAAGTGGGAAAACATCAATACAAGGCTTCGTTCTGACTGTAGGATGCGCATCGGAGGGCTCACGAGGGGACCTACGTTTCCCTTTCCTAGGCCGACCTATGCCTAGCACTCCCCTATAAAAATCCTACAGTACCAAATAAATTTGCAAAACAGAACTCATCACTTGTTGTCGAAAACGCAGAGCAGATTTAGGCTGTACAATCTTCACCCCTTTGATTTGGCCACAGTAAAAGCAAGCGGGACGCCTAGTGACTAGTGAGGCAAATCCGATGTCCAAGCATTGCAAAGATGCCAGCATGTACCTCTCGTCATTTGATGGCAACGCTCAAGTAAATTTGTAAGGTTAGTATCTTGCTTATCCAGACACCTCAGAGAATTTCAAATATTCCAAAAAATACTTTGCATCCAAATACACAACCCGAGGCAGCTCAAGGAAAACAGTAGTTTCTTCAGAATAAAGATTACCATCTGGCCCCACAGACACAGTCAAAGCGGAGATTAGCGGACGCATACCAAAAGAAAAACAATAGAACATGATGCAGAGAGACAGGAACTCGTAACAGCAACAGCCACAGGAAGCAGCTTCCATTGTACAGGAAATAAACACCATCGCAGGGCTTGCCGTGTCTATATGATAAGTTTTAACACATGACTGACACAACCAGTATTAAACGCAAAACACAGAAGGACGAGCGGACGCCTACAAAACTAACTATATAAATCATCCTCATCAGCGGCTGCAGCAGCAGACGCAAAAGGATCAGCTGCAGCTCCAGCTCCAGTGCCGGCTTCTGACCGATCAGCGAAGCGGAACTCGCTGCCGATCCCACGGGACTGCTGCAAGGTCTGGGCAAACGCCTGGTATTTGCGGATGTCGGCATCACTCACACTGCGACGTGCATACTTCATCGACTCCTCAAAGTGGGCAGCCTTGATCTCAGATACTTCGTCCACCTCATCTTCCTCCATTGCTTCAGGGTTGTCTTTCCTGCGCTTCTCCAACTCAATGTCCTGGAAGGAATACAACCAGATCATCAGTACCACAATTTGAATTTGGTAAACAAAATTTTATCCCGAACAAAACTATGCTTGCTAGATCTTTAAGATATTCCGAAATTAATGGTTCAAAATTGTCTATCAGATGAGTTCTAAATTGAGGAATTAATACTGTAGTAACTAAATTAAGGATTCATATGGTTTACCTTCTCAATGTTCTCTCTGATTGCATATTTGCACGCACGCTGGCATATTTCCGTGATATCAGCACCGCTGAACCCTTGCGTGTATTTGGCAAGAGCTTGCAGGTCCACATCCTTGGCCACAGGAGACTTCCTTAGACAAGCTTTGAAGATTTGGAGCCTCGAGGCATCGTCAGGAAGTGGAATATATATTAACTGATCAAGACGCCCTGGCCTAAGCAATGCTGAGTCTATGATGTCAGGCCTGTTTGTGGCTCCAATGATGAAGACGGTTTTCTTGGCATTCATGCCGTCCATCTCTGTCAGTAGCTGATTCAGCACTCTATCAGCAGCACCACCAGCATCACCCTGGCTGCCTCCTCTCTGTCATACGATAACATTTTTTAAGCCATGGAAATTGTGGCACTAAAGAACATGCAAGGGAGGGGGATTCACAAACCTGTGTGGCAATTGAGTCAAGCTCATCAAAAAAGAGGACACATGGTGCAGACTGACGCGCCTTGTCAAAAATTTCACGAACATTGGCTTCACTCTCACCAAACCACATGGTAAGCAGCTCCGGACCCTTGACACTGATGAAGTTAGCCTGGCACTCGTTGGCAATTGCCTTGGCCAACAAGGTTTTACCACAACCAGGGGGTCCGTAGAACAGAACTCCTTTGGATGGGGACATGCCAAACTTCTCAAACTTCTCTGGATGCTCCACTGGATATTGAACAGTCTACAGAAATGTTTGATGATACATTAACAAACCGTAAAAGTAGAAGACTGATAGCAGAGGGTAATAAAATCAGGGTGCTTCTACATACCTCTTGCAATTCTCTCTTGACATTTTCCAGTCCACCAATATCTTGCCAAGAGACGTTCGGAACCTCCACAACCTAAATTCATGAATTAACTTACTAAGTATCACTACAAAAAGTATTACAAACTGAAGAGCACTCTGTTCCTAGAGCAACTTACAGTTTCACGAAGAGCAGATGGGTTGCTTGTCGTAAGAGCAGTCTTGAAATGGTCATTCGTAACCGCCATGGAGTTCAATATCTCAGCATCTATGGTCTCATCCTCCAGATCTATGATATCCATCTTCTCACGAATGCACTGAAGAGCAGCTTCAGTACAGAGGGCAGCAAGATCCGCACCAACATATCCGTGGGTGTCTTTGGAAATATGTTCCAACTCAACCTGTGATACAACATGAGTTATAGGAAGCATCACTAAAATATGGAAGAAAATTTTGGAAATAGCAAGTTTTAAGGAACTTACATCCTCTGCTAGCTTCATGTTTTTGGTATGAATGCGGAGAACCTCAAGCCTTCCAACTTCATCAGGAACACCAATGTCGATTTCCCTGTCAAACCTTCCAAATCTACGAAGAGCAGGATCTATACTGTTGGGGCGATTTGTAGCACCCATAACAATAACATGTGCACGAGCCTTGAGTCCATCCATAAGAGTCAAAAGTTGTGAAACAATACGGCGCTCCACTTCTCCATGGGTCTTCTCTCTCTTTGGAGCAATAGAATCAATCTCATCGATGAAAATTATAGCTGGTGCATTCTTCTCTGCTTCTTCAAATGCCTTCCTGAGATTGCTCTCACTCTCTCCTGCTAGCTTTGACATGATCTCTGGACCATTAATCAGAAAGAAGAATGCACCCGTCTCATTTGCAACAGCACGGGCAATGAGGGTCTTCCCAGAACCAGGCGGTCCAAATAGTAAGATACCCTTTGGTGGCTTCACACCAATAGACTTGAAAAGTTGAGGATGACGCAGTGGAAGTTCAACAAGCTCTCTGATCTGAGCCATCTGCCTCCTAACTCCACCAACATCATCATAACCAACCTCATCAAGCCTCTCCTCATCCTCCCTCTTAATTGGCTCTCCATCACAGAATATTTCTGTATCTGGTGCAACGATGCAATACTCAGCCGGATCAGTCTCTATAACTTTGAACTCCACACTTCTCATTCCACCCCTGACAAGGAAAAGATCCCCTTTTCTCACAGGGCGGTATGCTTCTAGGAAGTATGCTGCACAGTTTACAAAGATCCCTTGTTAGTAAATGAATTAATATGATAAGATATGGTCACATAAGCAGAGACAATTGTGACAATAAATGAACATGAGCAGAGATGGTGGTAACTTTAAATAGAAGTTTAAAGGTCAAAATCTTACGTTTCAAGAAGGCGTCAAACAAGTTCCCAGTAATGCCTTCAACAGTATCATCAATTGGAAGAGTATGGATGCGCTTCCCATATTTCACGTCTTGGCATTGATGGACAGAGATAACATCGCCAAGTCGCACCCTCAGGTTCTTCCTAACGACCTTATTCATCCTAATTTTAGGCTCCTCACAAGTGTCATCGGCAAGGACAATGCAGATAGTGTCCTTCCTCTTCTTACCCTGTAATGCAGAATATACCAAATGTAAGAACCAGAATCAGATTATAGCAGCAACAATCTATCAAAACAAGTTTACCAGACTGGCCATTCAAGATATAAAATAGCAAACAGAAGAGACATTCTATGTGGATGTTCCTGAGAACGATATAAAAGCTTACATCTAATACAACATTAATACTATACTCACGTCCCATAAGAAGTCTAAAAATCAACACAGCAAGTGGACACTTTGAACACCAGGTGGGAAAGAAACAGTAGAATATTAAATTGAACAGAACCTTTCATCTAATATTTGAACAAACATCTTGCCCCCATAGTAACTTGCAAGAAGTGCATAGTAGTAGCAATAAAACAGGTTAATAACATACCTACAACATGCTAGTACGTTTGAAACCCCATCCAGAATAGTTTCAACACCATACTGAGCCCAACACAAAAGCAAAAACGTAACAAGACATGGGGGTTATGGGGCTGGAATTTTATAATTACATGCAATCCAGGGTTCTAGATTAATTGTGTGCAGACCAGAAGGCACAACAACCTAGTACTAAATTCCTTGTAAAGCTCAATAAAACAATACACAATTGCACACTATCCTACACTCCCACGAGCCATCACAACGATAAAGCTACGATTTTTGCAACAGATCTGTACCCCAGAACCAATTCCGATTTCAAACACCGACAGCCACGGATCAACACACTGCCCCACGATCCCATACAACAATGCTAATTGAGCTGCGATCAGGCCGTGGAAAAATCGTACCTTGAGGAGGACGGTGTCCCCGCGGAAGAGCTGCAGCCTCTCCATGGTGTCCGGGTGCAGCGCGACGACGGAGTTGTCCTCATTGGTGGCCTCGTCGACTACGAGCCGGTTGGGCGACTTCTTCCTCTCGAGGATCGCCGTGGAGTAGTCCTTCTTCCCCTTCCTGCAGCGAACACGGATTATGAGTCCTCGAAAAGCTCCGCCAGAAGAACCAGATCGGAACCCCAAAAACCCTAGGCCGCTAAAACGGATCGGGAGATGTCTTACGGATCGGCGGGTGCGGGAGCCGAGGCCGAGGCCGATGCCTCGTCGTTGCTCGCCATGGCGTAACGCTCAAGGCTGCAAAACGGCGGCGGCGGCGGAAGGTCTCGTAGCGTGATTGGTGACCGGCGGCGTCTGTTAATTGGAGCGGTGCGGAGAAGGCGAGATTGGGGCTGTGGGGGAGGGGATTACTGTTATTTTATAGTACTAGTATATACTGGCAGCTTGGAGTCGGAGTCGGTTATTACTCGTGCGTCGCTTTGTCGTCATGGGTAGGTCCCTGACGGGTGGGCCCCTCAAGGATACGGTGCACTTGCCATGGAACACTCGGGAGTCTTCTGGAGGTCCGGGCGGGCCGTGCGGGAGGAGGACACATGTGCGTCGCGACGACGTGGATGCGGCCGTGGAAATCGTGCTCGGGTGCGGTGCGGCCGCGGAGGAGGATATGGACAGGAGACGGAACAAGTTTGCTATCGTTCTCTTCTCGTGTATCCTGTCGTGCCGACGCATTTTGATCCGATCGGTCCGTTTCAATTTGAATGGGTTGAAATCAGAATACAATGTGTCGAAACAAACAGACCTGCGCATCACAGACTCCCCTAGTCCCAGGCGACTAGGGTTTCCTACTCCTCCCAGTCGGAACCTGCTTCGGCGTGGAGTTCTTTTCTGTTTCCGATTCCCTCTGGTGTTCGTTGCTCCTCAACATAATCAGAGTCATTCTCGAGTCTTTTCTGCCCTTGTTAAAAGGCTTTTCTCGGGACTCGGCTCTAGGGTTTTGACGATCTAATCTGGAGGCTCTTCTGGCAATGGCGGCGGTGTCGAACTCAAGTGGGGCGAGCCAGGCTAGCGCAGCAGGATCTCGTGGGAAGGAACCGATTGATGATCTTCTTCAGCGGTTGGGGATTGAGGAGGACGAGATAGATGATCTCGTTTTGGAGGATGAATCTGATGTTCCGTTGGAGGGGGTGAAGTGGATGGCTCTTGCCAGGGTTCATACAGATAACTATTTTAGTCCGCAAACTTTCGAACAGCAAATGAAGGTTGCTTGGAGTCCAGCGAAGGATGTCAAATTCACGGCTCTCGAAGACAATCTGTTTACGATCCAATGCTTTTGTCTGGGTGATTGGTTGAAGGTGGAGCAAGGTGGTCCTTGGCACTTTAGACAACATGCTGTCATAATTGAACCTTACGACGGTCTGTCTCCCCCGAATCTGTGCAACTGGAGCATATAGCGGTGAGGATCCAAATCCATAAGTTGCCAGTGGGATATAGGAAGAAAGCTTTGATTACCAACTTGACTGAGAAGAATGTGGGGAAGGTAATTGAAGTTGAGACAGAAGTGCAAGGAGTTGGAAATTTCGTACGTGTACGTGTGAAGATTGATGTGAGGAAGCCGCTTGCTCGGATAGTCTCAGTGTCTCGGGGAGGGCAACGAGAAATCTATCAGATTAAGTATGAAAGGATCCCAAAATTCTGTGGGGCTTGTGGTTACCTTGGGCACACCCACCTTGAGTGCGGTACTGGGGAGCATGATGTTAATACGTTGAAGTGGGGGGAGTGGCTTAAAGCGGATTGGGAAACATGGTATGGAAGGAGAGCTAATTTTTTTCCAGGAGGAGACCAAGGTGGTCGTGGAAGTGATTCTACTGGTCGTGGCCGTGGGAGAGGCCCGTCAGGTGGACGGGGTATGATCATGGGCAGTGGTGATATTCAGACGAGTTGGCGTTTTAATGCAAATCCAGTGTATGCTTCTAATCCTAATGATGATGCTCTGACAGATACATCAACAAGCCCTATTAAAACATGGATAGTGAGATGTTGGTTAATGAGCTGAATGATTCGGGTGTGAAAAGGAGGTTGCTGGTTGATCCCCAATTACCCATGTTGACTAATGTTGAATCCTTGGATAAGACTGCGCCATCTCCCGTGGTGACGGATGTTGGGAACCAAGCCAAGGTTATCGAGGTGACGACTGCGATGAAAGATCGTTCGAAGAGAACAAAGAAGACTGGAGCTGACTCCTCTTCACTAGGATCGGCGGGCTCTCGTGAAGGGTCCGTCCGGTCGCAATGAAACTCCTACTTCTAAACTGCCGAGGTATGAAAAAGGCCTCGGCAGTTCGAGCTCTCCGAATTATCCTGAAGAGAGTTAGGCCGGATGTAGTTTTTCTTTCTGAAACTCATTTAAGTAATAGGGAAGCTAGCAACCTTAAGCGTAAGTTTGAATTTGATGAGGTGGAGGTTTTTGAAAGTGATGGAAGAGCAGGCGGGCTACTTATGTTGTGGAAGAGTAATCTGAACGTAACATCAAGGGAAACTCATTCAAACTTCATTGATCTTCGGATTGACACTACTAGGAAACTAGCTATAGGTGGAAGGTCTTTTTGTGGCGCACCAAAGCTGTCGTGCGCCACTACTAATATTCTGTGGCGCACCATTTGGGATGCGCCACAGAAAGATGAGGTTTTCTGTGGCGCATTCATGTCCAGTGCGCCACTAAATTGGCACTTTCTGTGGCGCACTTGTTCCCATGCGCCACAGAAAACATGTGGGCCCCACCACCAACGGCTGGATGGCATCCTACCACACCATTTCTGTGGCGCATGAAGTTTGATGCGCCACAAAAAGTTGCATTTCAGTGGCGCATCTGGAAGTATGCACCACATAATATTGTGTGGGCCCGACACCAATGATTGGGGGAGGTGTTTCTGTGGCGCATGGGGACGGACGCGCCACAGAAATATGCATTTCTGTGGCGCATGTGGTTCCATGCGCCACAAAATGTCTTTCCAGAATTACAAAAAGGGCAGCCCCCCACTCACCACCCCCATTGTCTTCTTCTTCCCCTCTCCTCCCACCTAGAGCAGCTCGTGTTCCTCCTCCCTCCCACCCCATTTTGCTCATACTTTTCTCCATTCTTTGTAGTTAAACCTACTTTATTTGATAGGTAATTGGTGAGGGGGCCGGGGGAGGCTCCATATATACTCTACTCCTCTCCCAAATACATCTCTTTTTCTCTCCAACACCGCACACTCTCTCTCATCGATCGCGGTCACGTCTTGGTGACAAATCTACTAGGTGAGTATAGTTGGATGGACATGCATATGCATGTTTTGTGTGGCCGGCACAAAACATGCATATGAAGGGGCGGTTTGCACGATGGCGAGACGTTTGTTTGTTGTGCTCCGACCATCGTGTCGTGGAGATGTGGATATTTTTGTGAAATGCTTGCAGGTACCCCGAGAGGCCCTTGAGATTGCCGGAACGTCGATTAACTTCCGTTCCGGCGAATTCGGGTACTCCATATGTCCCTTTTTTAGCAAAGGTCATGCCGAAATTTTTAAAAATTTCGGCACGACCTTTGCTGAAAAAAGGGACATATGTGTGTGTGTGCGCGTGTGCACGTTGCGGTTTTACTTAACATACTCTCGTTTCTTATTTCTGCTTTTATCTATATATAGCAACCATGGTCATCAAGATGAGCTCCAGTCAAATCGGTAGATACAAGGAAGAAGCAAAGGCGGACATGATTCGGTGCAACAGGCACCAGATAAGATGTCCGTGTCGAACATGCAAAACATGCAAACTCGTGAGCTGGATCGACCCTGATTCCGGACAATTGGAGGAACACCTGCTCAGGCGCGGTTTCTGGATAGGCTTCAACAAGGCGCCGACAGCAAATGGTGCGCATGAAAACGAGGGCGGGCGAGAAGACGAAGAGTCTCCCGGACATGGTTATCATGACGAAGGAGATGCCGGCGGACAAGATCATCATGACGAAGGAGATGCCGGCGGACAAGATCATCATGACAAAGGAGATGCCGGCGGACATGGTCATGATGAAGGAGTAGATGGTGGTGGAGAAGATGCGGACACGCAGACCTCGCTAACTTCGGCCTTGCAGGACCCTCATGTTCAAGAACTCCTACTCAAGGAGACGAGCGACGCCAGAGGTGCAGCCAGAGAGAAAGCCAAGCTGGAGCAAATGAAGAAAGACGTGATGACTCCGTTGTATCGTGGTTGTCGGCCCCAGCATACGCGCTTGCATGTATCGCTTGATGCTCTACAGATGAAGGAGGAAAACAGATGGACCGACGTCAGCTTCAGTAAGCACCTGAAATTCTGGTACGATCATCTTCCCGAGGGGAACACATTGCCAAGCAGTATCGAGGAGGCCAAGAAAGTCGTGTGCCCTCTTGACCTACCGTACGAGAGATACCATGCCTGCATCAATGATTGTGCAATTTATCGGGGCGTGTACAAGGACAGAACCACATGTCCGGTGTGCGTCCAGGGACGGTACAAGAGTGGGAAGAATGTTCCTCGAAAAGTGGTATGGTACTTTCCTCTCATTCCCCGTCTGCAGCGGTATTTCGTGGACCCTAAGGAAGCAAAGCTCATGCAATGGCACGCGAAAAGGGAGAAGCCCGAAGAAGATCCGGAGAAGGGCGTGATCCTGACACACCCTTCAGACGCTTGCCAGTGGGAAGCATTGGACATGGCCTTCGAACATTTCGGGCGCGACGCAAGGAACGTCAGGCTGGGTATGAGCACCGATGGACTCAATCCGTTCGGCAACCAGAGTAGCACGCATAGCACCTAGCCCGTGTTTGTATGGCCTTACAACCTTCCCCCGTGGCTGTGCACGAAGCAAAAGTACATACATATGAGTATTCTCATTCAGGGGCCGAAACAACCTGGTACCGACATACATCTATATCTCGCGCTATTGAAAGAGGAGTTAGCCAGGTTGTGGGAGACGTCAGTCCGTACGTGGGACGCCTACACTGGAGATTATTTCGATATGAGAGCCGCGTTGCTCACGACGGTGCAGGACTATCCTGGTTGCTCATATGTATCAGCACAGGTAGGCCATGGATTCTGCGCATGTGTCAGGTGCATGGATAAGACCCCGCATCTCCAGCTACCAAGGGATCCCGGGTCTTCGAAAACCGTGTTCCCAGGGGCTCGAAGGTGGCTTCGCATGGATCACCCGTGGAGGAAACGTGGTGATTTGTTCAATGGTAAAGACTAGCTCGAAAGAGCCCCGTGCCCGAGGAGCGGCGAAGAAATCGACGAGCTTTTGAAAAATTGGGAGGAGTGCCCTGCGCCGGGAAAGAAGCGACCGAGGGTAGACCCCCTGCTGGGTGTATGGAAAGCGAGGTCTGTTTTCCACGACTTGGAGTACTGGAAGGTACTCCACATGCCCCATAGCCTCGATGTAATGCACATTACCAAGAACGTTACCGAGAGTCTGCTTGGCACTCTTTGCAACATGTCCGATAGGACCAAGGATGGGACGAAAGCAAGATACGATCTGAAATGGCTTGGCATAAGGAAAGATCTTCAGGCACCCGATAGTGATGACGACGATGATGATGATGATGATGATGATCAGACGGAAGGGACTCAAGGTCGCCGCAAAAGGGTAAAGAAGAACGTGGTGGTGCTTCCCGCTGCCTGCTTCACTATGAGTCCGGAGGAGCTCGAGAAATTTTTTAGGTGCCTCCTAGGAGTCAAATTTCCTCACGGTTACGCGGGGAAGATAAGCAGATATCTGGACGCAACGAAGAAGAGGTTCAGCAGGATGAAGTCTCACGACTGTCACGTGCTGATGACGCAGATAATCCCCGTTGCGATCCGAGGGCTAATGGACGAGCATGTCCGTGATACGCTGCTTGGCCTGTGCAACTTTATCGACGTCATCAACAGGAAGTCGATTGGCGTGAGGTAGCTCCACAGGCTACAGGAAGAAATCGTGGTGATATTATGCGAGCTCGAGATTTACTTCCCGCCCGCATTCTTTGATATCTGCGTGCATCTCCTTCTCCATGTCGTTGATGACATCAGGAAGCTCGGGCCGACGTTCCTGCACTACATGATGCCGTTCGAAAGGCAGAACGGTGTCATGAAACGATACATCCGCAACAGGTCCCGTCCAGACGCAAGCATGGCCAAGGGCTTCCTGACCTACGAGTGCATCTCCTTCTGCCAGAATTATCTGAGCACCGAGAACCAGGATGTTGGTCTGCCAATCAGGACGCACCTCGGCAGGCTCGAGGGATTTGGTCACCGCGAGGGCTACCGCTCACTCCATGTCGACATTCATGGTCGACAAGACGACTTCAACAGGGCTCACCGGGTCACACTACAACACTTACAATTGATCGAACCTTAGGTGGAAGAGCACAAAAGCTTAATCGAGCAGAATTACATCGACCTGGGCCGACCGAGGAAGAAGGGAGACGTAACCAGAGAGCACAACTCCAGCTTCACGCGTTGGTTCAAGAAAAGACAACTGGTTCAAGCAAAGAGCATACCGCCAGCTACGGAAGATGAAAAACTCATATTCTCCTTATCACAGGGCCCCGGGCACAATGTAAAGACCTATCAGACGTACGACATTAGCGGTTACAGATTCTGCACCGAGGAAAAGGACAGGAATAGCGAATATCAAAACTCAGGAGTAACTATGCTATCCTATGGCGATGACGAGGCTATTGTGAAGGAAAGATTCTTCAGAAGGATCGAGGAGATATGGGAGCTCAACTACTGTGGACAGTTGGTGCCAATGTTCCGTGTGAGATGGGCCAAGGACGTCATCAAAGAAGATCGGTATTTCACCACCATGGTAATACCCGATGCCAAATCGAAGAACGCCTCCACGAAAAATGAGCCATGGGTACTCGCTAGCCAAGTCGAGCAATGCTTCTTCATTACCGACCCATCAAAGCCTAGCCGTGTTGTCGTGAGGAGGGGCAAGAGGAGCATCATCGGAATGGAAGGAGACGCCAACGAGGAAGACTTGGACAAGAACGGCGATCCGAAGATCGAGGAGGAATTCGACAAGTACTTCGACATGCCTACTACTAGCAAAGAAAGACGGAAGACCTCCCTACCTACTAAAGGTTGTCCGTTCACGCGAAGAAATCTCAAGGTGCCCGGCGTAAAGTATTCAAACGCGAAGAAGGGAAAGAAGAGAAGCTAGCTCGGAACCGAGACGAAGAAGACTTTTTTGGTGTATTTAATTTGTGTGTGTGTGTGAGACAATGCAAGCATATATATGTATTCAATGAATATATATGAGAGACATTGTGTGTGAGACAATGCAAGAGCATATATATGTATTAAATGAATTGAATATGTATGAGACATTGTGTGTATTTTGTAACCAAATTTAACCAAAAATAATTAAAAGAAAAAAATTATAGAAATAAAAAGTGAGACAGCCAGGATTCGAACCTGGCTGTCCATGTTAATCCAGGTTTGTTGGAAATCAGTGGGTAGTTTTGCTGTTTGTATCAAGTAATAGCAGCACAGCTTTTTGAACTGTAGGCCAGGAAATTCTGTGGCGCACCACCTAGCAGATGCGCCACGGAATCTTAAATTTCTGTGGCGCACCACCTAGCAGATGCGCCACAGAATCGTAAATTTCTGTGGCAAACCGCATAGCAGATGCGCCACAGAATTCTCGGGCCTCCACTTACATGTGGGCCCGCCCCGCGCTGCCCTTTCTTCCCCAAATTTTGCTAAGTCCTATAACCCTCTCGCGCTCGACGACCCCCCTCGCCGCCGGCAGCCCGACGCCACCGCCACCACCGGAGGAGCCGCCCCTATCCCCTCGCCCTCACTCTCCGCCACCGCCACCGGAGGAGCACCGCCACGTCCACCGGAGGAGCCGCCCGTGGACGAGCACCAGGAGGAGGAGGCCCGCGTCCACCGCGCCCGCCGTGTCCACCTCTTCCTCCGACCCTGCCTCCCCGCTTCGCCGGTTCAGGACGAGGTAACCACCCTACCTCCAACTCGCCGCCGCCGGCTGCCGATACTCCTGCCGTCCCCGTCCCCACGCCCTGCGCCGCTCGGACCAGCGCCACCTGCGCCGTGCTCGGACCAGTGCCTGTAGGTACTGCTCCTCTCCCTCTCCTCCTCCCTTGCGGCTGCCTCTTCGCTGCCTCTCCCTCTACTCCTCCCCTGTGGTTGCTGGCCTCTCCCTCTCCTCTTCCCCTGCCTCTCCCTCCCTTTACCTCTCGCGTGTAACATGTTCGACGAAATTCCTATGGGAATTTCAAATTTCCCCTCCCCGAGGTGCTTCATCCATAAATCTAGCTAACACACTGGTCTGTCTATCTCTCCTAGAATCGCTCCAGGATGCATAAGACTCGTCCAACATGCAAAGCTAGCTAACAACCTCATATACATGAACAAGCACACGACCTGCTCCACTAACCAACTAACATCCCAAGGTCATGCCAAACCCCGGGGGTTATGCTCTAGTGGTGGATCCGACATTCGTCGGACCCAACATCAATGTCAGGTTCACCCGGGTTCTCGTTGATAACGGGAGCAGCATCAACATCATGTACCGAGACACCATGGTCAAACTCGAAATAACCGAGAATATGATGCAGCCAAGCAGAACCACCTTCCATGGTATTGTGCCGGGTGTCTCACATGCGCCCATGGGCACAGTTTGGGTCGATGTTGCCTTCGGCGACATAAGCAACTGTAGAACTGAGAGTCTGCTATTTGAGGTCGTGGACCTCGAAAGCCCGTACCACGCCTTACTCGGTAGGCCAGCACTCGCCAAGTTCATGACGTCCACTCATGTGGCCTACCTGAAGATGAAACTTCCGGGTCCAAATGGTGTCATCACCATCTCGGGTGACTACAAGCGTTCCATGGAGTGCGCTTCCGCTGGGTCACTTCTGGCCGAATCATTGGTGATTGCTGCGGAGAAGAGGAGAATCCATGAAGTGGTGGCTCTGGCCCAGTCCGCCCAACTCGGTATGCCGAGTCTGGCTAACCCGCAGCTGATAGCAACCTTCCAGGCGGCGAAGGAGTCCAAGAAAATCGGCATCGACGAGTCTAATCCGGACCACACCGTCATCATCGGTGCCGGGTTGGACAGCAAATAGGAAAGCGAGCTCATCCACTTCCTCCGTGAGAATCGGGATATCTTTGCATGGTCGAATCAGGACCTGCCGGGTGTTCTGAGGGAGTTGGCTGAGCACTCATTACATGTCAGGCCGGACGCTAGGCCAGTGAAGCAACCTACGCGGCGTCTCGCGGAAGAAAGAAGAAAGGCTGTGGGTGACGAGTTGGCCAAGCTACTCGCATCAAACTCCATCGTGGAAGTAAGGTACCCGGACTGGTTGGCTAACCCGGTCCTGGTAGAAAAGAAGAAGGATGACCCAAATGCGGCCACTGTCTGGCGCATGTGTGTCGATTACACCCATCTGAACAAGGCATGTCCGAAAGATCCATTCCCGTTGCCTCGGATCGATCAAGTGATCGACTCCACGGCCGGGTGTGAACTGCTATCATTTGTAGATGCGTACTCTGGTTTTCACCAGATACCATTGAACCCTTCTGATCAAATAAAGACTGCCTTTATCACCTCGTACGGGGCTTATTGCTATCGTGTCATGTGCTTTGGGTTGAGAAATGCCGGTGCTACTTACCAGCACTGTATGCAAAAATGTCTGCATGATCAAATAGGCAAAAATGTGCAGGTGTATGTCGACGACATAGTCATCAAGAGCAAGGAAAAACATACCTTGTTGGATGATCTTAAAGAGACATTCGCAAACCTGCGGAAGTTCCGGCTAAAGCTTAACCCGGATAAATGTACATTCGGAGTGCCGGCAGGTAAATTACTCGGTTTCCTCGTGTCAAGCCGAGGTATCGAGGCAAACCCGACTAAGATCCTGTTGGGAATATGCCCTAGAGGCAATAATGAAATGGTTTATTAGCATATTCATGTTTATGATAATAGTTTATTATCCATGCTATAATTGTATTAACCGGAAACATAATACATGTGTGGAATATAAACAACCAGGTGTCCCTAGTAAGCCTCTACCGGACTAGTTCGTTAGTCAAGAGATGGTTAGCGTTTCCTAACCATGGACTTGTTATAGTCACTTGATAACGGAGTCATATCATTAGGAGTAATGATGTGATGGACAAGACCTGATAATAAAGAGTTGCAATTGATCGTGTCACACAAGTTTCATTGCCAACGCTTTTAGTATGCCAAGTATAGTTTCCTTAGACCATGAGATTATGTCACTCCCGTTTACCGGAGGAATGCTTTGTGGACATCAAACGTCACTTCGTAACTGAGTGATTATAAAGGTGGCTTTCAGGTATCTCCGATGGTATTTGTTGGGTGACATGAATCAAGACTGGGATTTGTCCTTCCTTGTGACGGAAAAGATATCTCTGGGCCCTCTCGGTAATATAGCATCAGAAAGGTTGCAACCATGTGATTAAGTGGTAATCACGGTGATCCTATATTATGGACGAGTAAAGAGAATTTGCCAGGTAACGAGATGAAACTAGATATGGAGATATCGACGATCATATCTCGGGCAAATTAAATATCGGTGAGACAAAGGGAATCGTATACGAGATTAAGAATCTCCGGCATCGTGGTTCAATCGAAAAGGAACTTTGTTGAATATGTAGGAGTCAATATGGGCATCCCGGTCCCGCTATTGATTATTGATTTGATCATGTCTGCATGTTCTCGAACCCGTAGGGTCACACACTTAACGCTCCGATGTAGCTAGGGTTAGCGATGAGATAATTGATGGTATGAACGAATGGTGATTCGGAGTCTCGGATGAGATCCTAGACATCATGAGGAGCTCTGGAAGAGTCCGGAGATAAAGTTTCATATAAGGAAAGTGGTTTCCAGGGTTCCGGAAAAGTTCGGGAAAATTCCGGCAGAGTACCGGAAGATTCTAGAAGGTTCCGGAGGGCCCCACCTTGGGGGCCACGAACCTGGAAGGGCAACTTGGGCTAAGGGGAGGTGCAGCAACCCACATGGGCTGGCCGCACCCCTCCCTAAAGGCCCATGAGGCTGGCCCAAGGGAAACCCTAACCCTAAAGGGAAAGGGAGCCTTGGGGGGCAAGTTTCCCCCCCTTGGCCGCCCCAAGGACTTGGGGGAGGGGCAAACCAGCCCCCCCACGCCTATATAAGGAGGAGGGGAGGGCTGGGGCGTGCACCCTTGTACCCTAGCCGCCGGCCTTCCTCTTCTCTCCCTCCTCTCTCCTGCAGCTGCTTGGCGAAGCCCTGCAGGAATTTCTCCACCATCAACGCCACCACAACCGTCGTGGTGCCGAGATCCATCTAGCCATCTCCACCTTGCTTGCGGGATCAAGAAGGCGGAGATCTACATCGAGCCGTACGTGTGGATACCGCGGAGGTGCTACCCCTTGTGGCACTTCGTCGGATTGGACTTCGAGGAAATACATCTCCTCGCGACTAGATGAGTCTAGTTGCGGGGATCGACTAGCCAACCCCTGCACCGACAAAACGCGTTTGTTGATCTTCAAGGGTAAGAGATTGGATCTCATCTTCGCTACCTCCATCTAGTAGATCTAGATCCTTGGGGTTTATTCCGCTTGTTGCGTAGGAAATTTTTTGTTTTCTATGCTGCGACCCCTTCAGATCCGGGCAATAGAAAACATGAAATTACCGAGATGTCTCAGAGAGGTCCAGAAGTTCACAGGGTGCCTGGCCTCTCTGAGTCGTTTCTTAGGTCGGTTGGGAGAAAAGGCCCTGCCTTTGTACCAACTGATGAAAAAATCGGATAAATTTAGCTGGACCTCGCAAGCGGATGCGGCGTTCCACGAAAAAGATGTTGGCTACTGCACCGATATTGGCTTCGCCACTACCGAGAGAGCCCATGCTGCTCTATATTGCGGCCACTAACCGAGTAGTTAGTGTCATAATGGTGGTGGAGCGAGAAGAAGAGGGAACTACGGTGCAGAGGCCGGTGTATTACCTGAGTGAGGTGCTCTCCACCTCAAAACAAAATTACCCTCACTACCAAAAAATGACCTATGGTGTCTACATGGCAGCCAAAAAACTGAAGCATTATTTTCAGGAGCATCCCATAACCGTGGTAAGTGCGGCCCCTGTTTCCAAGATCATCGGCAACAAGGATGCCAGTGGCCGAGTCGCCAAGTGGGCTATCAAGCTTGCGGCTTTGCGTCTTTGCAGTATTGTGAGATGAAGCGGCCCGGACCAACCTTACTCGTCCATGCACGAGAGACCGGTTCCACGACTGACATGCAACTTGTTTTGCATAAGCGGCTGGCGGGTGTCTGTTTCTCTTGCTTTAGTGAAGATGCAATTTTCAATGGAAGGCCTTTCAAAAGGATGAGTAAATAAGCAACTACTATATCACCGTTGTGGTTTTTGCGTAGATTAGAACGGTTCTATCTCGTTGACCCAAGCCACGTAAAAATTGCATAAACAAAGTAGAGGACGTCTAACTTGTTTTTGTAGAGGGGGTCATGTGATGTGGTATGGCCAATGTGTGATTTGTGATAATGTATGCAATGATCATGTTTGTAATCTTTCGCGACTTGCATGTCGACGAGTACGGCAACCGGCAGGAGCCATATGGTTGTCTTTTATTTTATGTGACCTGCGTGTCATTCAATCACCATGTAATTGCTTTACTTTATTGCTAAGAGTAGCATTAGTTGTAGTTGCAATAGTTGGTGGACAACCATGGTGATGGTGCCACAATGATGGAGATCATGCCGGTGATGATGGAGATCATGCCGGTGCTTTGGAGATGGAGATCAAAAGCACAAGAAGAAAGGCCATATCATATCACAATTATGAATTGCATGTGATGTTAATCCTTTATTATGCACCTTATTGTTATGCTTAGATGTGATCGCGACGGTAGCATGATAAGGTGATCTCTCCCGTTAATATCAAGATGTGTTCTCCCCTAGTATGCACCGTTGCGAAAGTTCGTCGTTTTGAGACACCACGTGATGATCGGGTGTGATAGATTCTACGTTCACATACAACGGGTGTAAGCCAGATTTACACACGCGGAAATACTACGGTTTCCTTGACAAGCCTAGCATGTACAGACATGGCCTCGGAACACAAGAGCCGAAAGGCTAAACACGAGTCATATGGATGATATGATCAACATGGTGATGTTCACCTTTGAAGCTACATCATCTCACGTGATGATCGGTTGTGGTGTAGTGGATTTGGATCGTGTATCACTAAACAACCAGAGAGATGTTGAGTTTAGTGGGAGTTCATTAAGATGAACTAAAATTATCATAAACAAAAGTCCTAAGATGTCTTTGCAAAAATCCTTGAAGATCATGGTCGACTACGGTAGTCAGTTTGTTGCTGAAAAACTGCGTCTCGATGGGTCAAATTTTGTTGAGTAGTACCTGCGTCCTGAAAGAAGTCCTACACACCAATGCTCAGCTCTACGTGCTAGAAGAACCAATAGGAGATAAACCCAAATTTTTCTGCAAGCGATGAAGAGTACATGGAGTGGTTTTGAACCACCTACTTGAAATTCAAGTGGATGATGTGCACCTTCATGAATTCTGACCTAAGAAGACAATTCAAGAACTTTATTGCAATGGAGATTGTTGATGAGCTGAAAAATAGTTTTTTCAGCACAAGTCAGAATTGTAAGGTTCAAATGTCCGAACGGTTTTCTTTTACTCAAGATGAAAGAGAACACTTGCTTGGAACAACACATGAGGATAATGCATGAGATACATCATCGTCTAGTGCTTGTTTGGAACCACGAGATGAATGACGGTTTCGCGATAGATGGGGTGATATGCTAGCTTCTCCCCAGCTTCAAGAATTATGCCGGAGACTATGTCATAGGAAGGGATTTGATCACTTTCTATGAATTTGTGTCTCGGCTGCGTCATGTCAAAGTGGAACCCATAGCAAGAGAAGTTGACAAAGCAGAAAGTATATATTGATATACAAGTTATAAGTGTTTAAGTCCAAATTGCAATTGTGGCGGTTCCAATAAGTATTTGATACTCATTCTGTTTTATGAAAACAGAACATGCTGCTTGAGATTTGCATAAAGGATATGGGAAGAGGTTGCGGAATGGTGGCAATCAAGGAGTTGATGCTGGCAACGATCTGTCTCTACATTTATCGTTTTGATTAAAGGATTTGAATAAGTTTTGTAATCGAATTAAGTGTGATTTTGATTAGTGTGTCTTGCTTATGTGAGACGGTTATTCATGTTAAAGACAATGGTTGTTCTATTTTCATGAGTGATCCTTTTTGGAAATCACAAGTTTTCGATTATAAGTGTATTATTCTTATTATAATCTAGATGATAAATTAGTTAAACATTTATAAAATATGTGACATACTAAAATATCCAAAATTTAATAATGACAATAGTTTTAGTCGTGCTAAAGATTGAATAAACATTTTGATGTTTTATCAATGCGCCTTATTGAAGGAGTATGACTAAAATGCCACCCTTTGGAAGAGTGACAGGAGTTGCCGGAAATAAACACAAGTGTTGGTTGTATTTTCAGCAAATGTTAGATGTCATTATTTTGTGAACTCCATCATAAGTGATATGAGTAAATATATGTATTTATTCGAGTTATGATATTTGATGAGATCAAATAAATTACTGGAGTTTAGGATATTAAGTTAACAAGAAAATTGAGTCTTTATGATTTGATCAAAAGAGACAAAATATTTGAGTTATATGTTAGTATGTGGACTTGTGAAAAGTGTTATCACAAATTACAATGTTTAGAATATTTCAAAGGCATTTGATATGTCCTAAGATATTGTAATCACACACTATTTGATATTGTGTGGTCTGAAAGAAGGGTTTTTATTTCGGGGGTTTAATAATAGCATTTAGATTTATTTGATAAACACTCTGTTTAGAAATAAGGATCTATTTAATGATTCGCATAAACATTTTTCATATGAGTTATGAGAAAAGGTGGTTTCAATAATTATGAGATAATTAGAGACTATTGCGAATAATGTTGTAGTATATTCATAAGTATGACTATGAATGTGATTCCACAATATGAGACTAAAAGGGGCAAACCAATTTGTTGGTTGTGCTAAGTGTTTTAGTGGTTTTATCGTGAAAAGGTTTCATGGATAAAGGAATTGATGGAATAAATTGAAAAGCTAAAACCTTGCTTGTTTATGTATCAAGTGGCACATATGTAAAGTGCTATGTTGGTTAAAACTTGACACATAAAGGAATTAATGATGGTGATCATTGAATTTCGGTTTAGCTTGTCTAAAGAAAAGTAGGATTCAAGAATATGGTATTTTGTCAGGTTACAAAATAATATTCATGATTCACTTGTCATGTTTTAGAAACAGGACAAACCTACGAAACTACAAAGAAGAAATAGAAACCTTAAAATACGAAAGTGACTAAGAGTCATCCTATGTTAAGTTTAAATCACAAAGTAATTGTTACTTGATTTTGTGAAAGCGTTGTTTCACATATTTATTCTTCAAAAGAGTTTGTAAGGAATAAATAAAACTTACTGCACAAAAGCACAAGAGGTAAAGCTCTTTAACATATTCAATGTTGTTAACTACATTGTGTAGTAGTGCTTGAAGTCAAGTGGATTGATGCTAGCAATGTACTAGCATTTCGTATAAAGAGTTCTCGATATTAATAGTTAATTAAGAATTTTGGAGGTGTCCAAAATATCGAGAAAATATACGAGTGGGATGTAATTAACATATGTGGTGACATATATTAAGTTAGAGCAGAAACTATTTTCCATGATCAAAATATGTGGTGACATATGTTTGAGTGGGAGCTAGTTAATCATGGTCAAATATAAGGATAGCATATTTCTGAGTGGGAGCCAAAGTGGTTTCACAATTTAATATGTATGGTGTATATTTGAGTGGGAGTTTACAACATCTTGTTTGAGTGAAATGGAGATTTCGTAAATGTTGCAAATAAGTCAGGAACCAACGTATAACTTATGAAGTTAGTTTGAACGTCAAATATCCATGGAGATGGATGTATCTATGGAGGATAGATATGTTTGATAAGCATTATGTCAGGATGTTTAACCTAAGTATGATTTTGAAGGAGTTCAAAATGGAACAAGAGAAGAAAGGTTCATCTTCTTGTAAAAAATAGGTGAAACATTGAGTTGATAACTCAGTACAAAATTGATGGTTGGAGGATATGTTAGAATTCACTATGAATTGTTCATAGGACTAAAACATATAAGAACCATGTGTTTGTATTTGACGATAAGTGACCCAAGTTCTTGGTTAGAAGAACATGTTAAATGAGGAGTCATTTTTCATGGAGTTGAGATAATAGAATCTAGAGATTGGTAGACTTGGTTGAAGTCATAAAACCAAACTAGATTGGGGATCTCACAATAGCAGAAGCGCAGCGAAAGCATGATCGAAAATATCGAAGTGACATGATAGCACTGTCGATTTGTGAGTCTACAACATATAGGAGTATATGATTAATTCAAGGATTAAAAGATATAATATTATGGTTTGAGAAATTTTGTTTCAAGACTGAGTGAGTTCCGGGTGCACATGCTATGTGAAAGTCCTCTTGACTGATCATACGTCATGTAGGCATAAACGGGAAACGAAAATCTCACTCTGTAACCAAATATATTATATTCGTCATATGATGATGAAATTATCATGTGATGATAAGAGGTTTATCATGTGATGATAAAGTAATGTCAAATTAGGTGACATTGACGTTTTGCAAAGAACATAAAGAACTGTATAGTACAGAACACGGACAGAACCTCTTCCACGAGCAAACATGATCAGCACTGAGACTCCATGAGTGTTAGACACCATGAGTGTTGGATCGAGAAAATGTAAACTAGATTATTGACTCTAGTGCAAGTGGGAGACTGTTGGGAATATGCCCTAGAGGCAATAATGAAATGGTTTATTAGCATATTCATGTTTATGATAATAGTTTATTATCCATGCTATAATTGTATTAACCGGAAACATAATACATGTGTGGAATATAAACAACCAGGTGTCCCTAGTAAGCCTCTACCGGACTAGTTCGTTAGTCAAGAGATGGTTAGCGTTTCCTAACCATGGACTTGTTATAGTCACTTGATAACGGAGTCATATCATTAGGAGTAATGATGTGATGGACAAGACCTGATAATAAAGAGTTGCAATTGATCGTGTCACACAAGTTTCATTGCCAACGCTTTTAGTATGCCAAGTATAGTTTCCTTAGACCATGAGATTATGTCACTCCCGTTTACCGGAGGAATGCTTTGTGGACATCAAACGTCACTTCGTAACTGAGTGATTATAAAGGTGGCTTTCAGGTATCTCCGATGGTATTTGTTGGGTGACATGAATCAAGACTGGGATTTGTCCTTCCTTGTGACGGAAAAGATATCTCTGGGCCCTCTCGGTAATATAGCATCAGAAAGGTTGCAACCATGTGATTAAGTGGTAATCACGGTGATCCTATATTATGGACGAGTAAAGAGAATTTGCCAGGTAACGAGATGAAACTAGATATGGAGATATCGACGATCATATCTCGGGCAAATTAAATATCGGTGAGACAAAGGGAATCGTATACGAGATTAAGAATCTCCGGCATCGTGGTTCAATCGAAAAGGAACTTTGTTGAATATGTAGGAGTCAATATGGGCATCCCGGTCCCGCTATTGATTATTGATTTGATCATGTCTGCATGTTCTCGAACCCGTAGGGTCACACACTTAACGCTCCGATGTAGCTAGGGTTAGCGATGAGATAATTGATGGTATGAACGAATGGTGATTCGGAGTCTCGGATGAGATCCTAGACATCATGAGGAGCTCCGGAAGAGTCCGGAGATAAAGTTTCATATAAGGAAAGTGGTTTCCAGGGTTTCGGAAAAGTTCGGGAAAATTCCGGCAGGGTACCGGAAGATTCTAGAAGGTTCCGGAGGGCCCCACCTTGGGGGCCACGAACCTGGAAGGGCAACTTGGGCTAAGGGGAGGTGCAGCAACCCACATGGGCTGGCCGCACCCCTCCCTAAAGGCCCATGAGGCTGGCCCAAGGGAAACCCTAACCCTAAAGGGAAAGGGAGCCTTGGGGGGCAAGTTTCCCCCCCTTGGCCGCCCCAAGGACTTGGGGGAGGGGCAAACCAGCCCCCCCACGCCTATATAAGGAGGAGGGGAGGGCTGGGGCGTGCACCCTTGTACCCTAGCCGCCGGCCTCCCTCTTCTCTCCCTCCTCTCTCCTGCAGCTGCTTGGCGAAGCCCTGCAGGAATTTCTCCACCATCAACGCCACCACAACCGTCGTGGTGCCGAGATCCATCTAGCCATCTCCACCTTGCTTGCGGGATCAAGAAGGCGGAGATCTACATCGAGCCGTACGTGTGGATACCGCGGAGGTGCTACCCCTTGTGGCACTTCGTCGGATTGGACTTCGAGGAAATACATCTCCTCGCGACTAGATGAGTCTAGTTGCGGGGATCGACTAGCCAACCCCTGCACCGACAAAACGCGTTTGTTGATCTTCAAGGGTAAGAGATTGGATCTCATCTTCGCTACCTCCATCTAGTAGATCTAGATCCTTGGGGTTTATTCCGCTTGTTGCGTAGGAAATTTTTTGTTTTCTATGCTGCGACCCCTTCAGATCCGGGCAATAGAAAACATGAAATTACCGAGATGTCTCAGAGAGGTCCAGAAGTTCACAGGGTGCCTGGCCTCTCTGAGTCGTTTCTTAGGTCGGTTGGGAGAAAAGGCCCTGCCTTTGTACCAACTGATGAAAAAATCGGATAAATTTAGCTGGACCCCGCAAGCGGATGCGGCGTTCCACGAAAAAGATGTTGGCTACTGCACCGATATTGGCTTCGCCACTACCGAGAGAGCCCATGCTGCTCTATATTGCGGCCACTAACCGAGTAGTTAGTGTCATAATGGTGGTGGAGCGAGAAGAAGAGGGAACTACGGTGCAGAGGCCGGTGTATTACCTGAGTGAGGTGCTCTCCACCTCAAAACAAAATTACCCTCACTACCAAAAAATGACCTATGGTGTCTACATGGCGGCCAAAAAACTGAAGCATTATTTTCAGGAGCATCCCATAACCGTGGTAAGTGCGGCCCCTGTTTCCAAGATCATCGGCAACAAGGATGCCAGTGGCCGAGTCGCCAAGTGGGCTATCAAGCTTGCGGCTTATGCACCGTAGTATGCGAGAAGAGATACCATCAAATCTCAAGCAGTGGCCGACTTCTTTGTCGATTGGGCCGAGATGCAATATGAGCCATCTCTGCCCGACTCAAACTACTGGAAAATGCATTTCGACGGGTCCAAAGTGAAAGAGGGCCTGGGTGCCGGAGTGGTTCTCACCTCGCCAAAGCGAGACCAGCTGAAATATGTGCTGCAGGTTCATTTCGCGGATCTAACAATGTCGCCGAGTATGAGGCGTTGATTCATGGACTCAAGGTGGCCAGGGAAATCGGAATTCGTCGGATCATATGTTGGTGACTCGGATCTGGTGATTCAGCAAACATCAGGCAACTGGGATGCCCTGGATGCCAACATGGCAGCATACCGGTTCCATGTACAGAAGATCTCCGGATACTTTGATGGTTGCGAATTCACTCACGATTCGGCGAACAGATAATGAGAGTGCTGACATGCTGTCCAAGATCGGGTCATACCGGCAGGCCATCCCACCCGGGGTATCACTGGAGCATCTTCGCAAGCCATCAATCAAACCTTCACCCGAGTCCGAGTCAATATTTATCCCGGGTAATCCGGAACCCGGCGTCGTCCCGATGGACGTGGATGTCGAGAGCATGCAGCAGGACTCGAGGACTGCTCCGCAGGACCCGGAGACTTCCGTGAATGTCGGATACATTCAGCAAGACTCGGCGACTATGTTGGAAAACTGGAAAGCCGCTTGGCGGAACTCGGGGACTCCTTGGGAGGACTCGGGGACTCATCAGCCTATGTCGGGCGTGGTAATGTCGGTTGATGCGATGGAAATCGATGAGCCTGTACTCGGCACTCACCCGGTACCGGCATGGGCACAGCCCATCATGACATTCATGTTGGATGGCAGTCTACCGAGTGATGAGGTCTCGGCCAGACAGATACAGAGACGATCCAAATCCTTCACCATCATCAACCAGGAGCTGTACAAGAGAAGCGTGACCACCGTGATTCAGCGCTGTGTCGAACCAGAGGAGGGGGAAAAGATCTTCGAGATATCCATCAGGGAGAGTGCAGGCCATCACGCCTCTTCCAGGGCCATAGTGGCTAAGGCATTCCGGTATGGGTTTTACTGGCCCAGTACTTTGCAACAGGCCGAGGACATTGTCCGGAAGTGTGAAGGATTCGCCCACAAGATTCATATGCCGGCCTCGGCACTCAAAACGATCCCCATCACTTGGCCATTTGCAGTGTGGTGTCTGTATATGGTGGGACCGTTCAAACCAGCCCGAGGTAACATGACTCACATCCTGGTGATGGTGGACAAGTTCACCAAATGGATCGAGGTGAAGCCAATAAGAAAGTGCGATGGTCGCACAGCCGTGTCATTCCTAAAGGATATTATCCTAAGGTATGGTCACCCGCACAACATTATCACGGATAATGGCACCAATTTCGCTGAGGGAGCCTTTGCTCGGTTTTGCCAGGAAAAGAGAATCCGGCTAGACTTGGCATCGGTTGCACATCCGCAGTCCAACAGACAAGTGGAAAGATCAAATGCACTGGTCCTATCCGGCATAAAACCCCGACTAATTGAGCCACTGTTGCGTGCTCCGGGGTGTTGGCTGGATGAGATCCCAGCGGTACTGTGGAGTCCAAGGACTACGTCGAATCGCTCCACTGGCTATACGCCATTCTTCCTGGTCTACGGAGCAGAGGCAGTTCTGCCAACCGACATAGAGCATGACTCGCCAAGAGTCGCATTATATACCGAGTCTGAGGCAAAGGAAGCCCGGGAAAATGATGTCGATCTGCTCGAGGAAGCACGAGAATTGGCATTGTCCAAATCAGCGATATATCAGCAGAATCTCCGACGCTATCATAGCCGAAAAGTAAACCCTCGCAAGTTCCGAGAAGGGGACCTGGTCCTTAGGCTTGTGCAGCGCACTGCCGGGATGCACAAGTTATCACCTCCTTGGGAAGGGCCATTTATTGTGAGCAAGGCTCTGAACAATGATGCATATTATCTTATAGATGCTCAGGCGCAGGTAAAGAACAAGATGGACAGATCCGGAGAGGAGACCAAGCGACCTTGGAATGTAGCTCTGCTTCGCCCTTTTTACTCTTAAGGACCCACTGTATGTATCTCGAAACTCTGAAATGAAATGTTGGCACCCTGAAAAGAGACTCGGGGACTGCCTTGCTGCGAATTCCGTGTTTGTCTGCATGCTTATCTTTGTTTCCTGTATGTCGGATGGCTCTAAAAATCGTATTTCCATGTTTGTAAGTATTGTATGCTATGTCTTTGTAATTTTTTGACCCGAATGCCAAAGAAACCAAAAATGGTAGGCAAGGGCAGAGATTGCAAGATGCAGTAAACAAGAAATCAGAGTCGGGGACTCGGTCCAGGAGCGATTCGGTTTCTTTTTGTTATCCTTTGTTTTATGTCGGATGGCTCTACATCATATCTCAAAGTTTCGAGTATTGTATGCTAAGTTTTGCTGTCTCGTGACTCGACTGTCAAAAACCGAAAAAGGTAGACAGGAGCTGGGATTGTGGCACTTAGTACACAAGAAAATAAACTCGGGGACTTGGCCCAAGCGCGATTCGGCATAAGTTTTTTGTTAAAGCATGCGCTTAGTTCTTTATCTTATATGTCGGATGATTGCGAGCTTTATATCAAAGTTTTTTAGTACTGTATGCCGTATCTCGGTAGTCTTGTGACTCGACTGTCGAACACCGAAAAATGGTAGACAAGAGCAAATGTTGCAAAGTATGGTAAACAAGAAAATGAACTCGGGGACTCGGTTCAGAATGATCCGGCATACTGCTAATCATGTTAAAATGTGCAAAGTAAAGTACCAAGTACCAAGCTAAGAAGCTTAAGGTTTATATTACATATGCACCCGGCATTCCGGGGATCTGATGAGCTGAGTTTTTGCTAAGTTTAAGCAGCAGGATTTTTGCTACTTCGGGGCAGAAGGAGCAGCATCAGTTCTGGCAGGTTCTTCGACCGCGACCTCGGCGGTGTCCTCGGTCGTAGGAGCAGTGCCTGTGGCTGTGTCGGGAGGTGTGTCGGCTTGGATCTCCTCGTCGACTTGTTCGTCGTTGTCTTCTTCGTCCTCGCCGACATCTTCGATCTCCTCTGCTTGAGGAACCCGCTGGCCTGGGACAAAGCTGTGCACCGGAGCGTACTGGATGAGGGAGTGCGCCAGCTCTTGGCGACGCCGGATGAAGTCCGGATCAGTGGTCCACCTCGTCACAGTCGCGCAGAGTCTTGAGCATGTCGAGGTCGATCCCCTCATACCAGGATAGCACATACATCAGCGCCTCGTCCGCACCGACTCGGGCGGCGAATGACCGCCAATCGTCGAGTCGTTCCTCGCTGCCCAGCAAGCACTTGGCCAGTTCATCAACTAACTTAGGGTGATCGCACTCAGGCCAGAGGACGCTGTAGACCCGGATCGCAGAGGAGAGGAGTTCGACTCCGATAGCCCTCAGCGGCGACATCCGTGCCTTCAAGGCCACCAGGTGGTCATCCATGTCCCATTCGGCCGAGATTGGACCCTCTCGGATCTTCTTCTGCCTGGAACTTATTAGTGTTGTTGTCTGCAGCAGCTTTGGAGTGGGGGAAGTGCTCTGAATCGAAAAGGGCTAACAACAAAATAAGTCACATGGAGGTGAATATGGAATATCGGGTGGTAACAGAAAAAGAAGGGACTTACTGTCCAGCTGGCCGTTAATGGAGGCAAACTCCCCCACCCACCGGGTGATCTTGGTCTTCTGGGCCTGGACCTCACCCTCCGCCGAGGTCACACGGGACTCGGAATCCTCAAGGGACTCCTTGAGTTTCCGAGTCTCTTCAGCCCGGAGTTGTTTTTCCTCGGCGGCGGATTTCTCTAGCTCGGCAGCGCGGCCCTGAGATTTCTCCAGCTCGGCCGTCAGCCGGGATACCTCGTCCTGCTCCTTCTTGAGCTCGGCCTGATGCGCTAGCTCGCGCTCCTTCTGTTCGGCTGGGCCGAGATAGCAGAGTCAGCACGCAAAAATTGATGCAAGTACGAGTTAAAGGACAGAATATGACTTACTCTCGAGGTCCGAGATCCGTTTCTCCAGTCCTTCAGCCTTGGACTCCGACTCGGCTGTTCATAGCAGAAAAATAAAAAGAAATGAGATCAAGCCGAGTGAGTATAATTGCTATGTTGGTGGGGCGAATGATACCTATCATGCTCAGCTTGGCTCGCAGCAGCTTGTATTTGTCGGAGAGTGTTTTGTGCACCTGGGTGCGCTTGGTCATGCAAGTCTGGAAAGAAGAAGTGTTAGTCTCATTGATGAAGATTCAAGCCGAGTAATCCTTAGTCAACCGAGTCTCAGTTACTCGACCCGAATCTCGGGGACTGGGGATAGATGATATCTGCAATTGAAAATTTGAAACAGAAAATCGTTATTCGGCCGTGCTTACCGCTGCTGCTTGGTCGGCTGTGAGAAGGGCAGCTTTTGCTGTGTACATCTTTTGGGCCACCGAGCTTGGGCCCGCCGGATGCTCCGAGATCTGGCCCGCTGGGGATCGCGAGCTCACTTCGCTCGTGTCGGCAGCATTCCAGTCCATGTTGTAATGCTCAAGGGAGCCCAGGCTTCTCCCGCTGAGGGTTCGCAGTGGGGCAAACCCCCAGCTGGTGGTCTGGATACCGGTTGAAGTTGCTGTGGGTGCACATTGGCTTGGTGGCACGATCAGCTGTCGATCCGGGTTGGCCGGCGCAGGTTTCGCCGGAGCTTTCCCGGTTGCTTTCCCGGTCTTCGTGGCCGGTGCTGCTTTGACCGGCGATTTCCCGGTCTTCGTCGTCTACGGCTTCGGCTGTGGCTGTGGCTGTGTCGGTTGAGGCTGTGGCTCTGCCGGCGGCGTCGGCTTTGCCGGCGGTGGCTGTTGCTGCTTCGAAGGTTGCTATTGTTGCTGCTGCTGTTGCGGTGGTGGCTATTGCTGTTGCTGTTGAGGCCGTGGTTGTTGCGGTGGCTCGTCTTGCTGCTGTTGATTCGGCTGTTCCCGACCTCTCCGGAACCTCGGTCTGCTCTATCTCGGGGGCGAAGAGATGGCTTCGAGATTCGTAACTTGGTCGGGCGCCGGAGTGTCGGTCGTGACTGAATCTGCATTCCCGGCTCCGTATCCCGGAGCCGATGTATCTGCAGCAGGACTCGTCCTTGGCGGACTTGGCACCCGGGTGTCGTCGGGCCGAGGCGGTGTCGGTGTCCTCAGAGGGACCCGGTCGGTGGACCCGGTCGTGGGGACCTCCAGAGGAGCCATGCTATAAGGCAAAACAGCAAAGTGTAGGGTCAGAATGAGAAAAACAGGGAAAGCAAGTATAAGCAAGAGTAAGAGGTTTATGTCGGCAAGAGGGAGTCTTAACCCTTGGTGACCGGGCGCTCTCGACGCTTCACAATGGTCTTTACTCGCGCCCTCTTCTGCGCGGGACCCGAAGTGCCGGAGGGTCCGACATATGTGGACGCTGCAGCTGGGCGCTTCCGGACCGCGCCCTTGGGTCCTACGGCGAGGGGTGCCACCTCAAGCACCTGGTCGTCTGAATCAGCTGGGGGCGAGAACACCGGATATGAGAACGCAACCGGGCGAGGATCATATACCTCTAGAATCTGACAATCGTCATCTTCGTCCTCAGACCAATCTCGGAGGGAGGAAGCACGAGTCTTACCCATGGTAGGAACCGTGCCGACATCGGGGATAGGCAAGTTATCCTCGTCGTCCGGATCTTCCGAGTCGGCTTCGACCCGGTCCTTACCCCAGTTGGCGGAGGGGTCCGGTCCGTCCTCATTCGTCTGTCGTCTGAATCTCTGCATGATGGATACGGAGAATGATTAATACAAAGGACAAAGTGGCACCCACATAAAAGCTTATGTCGGCTGAGGTTACTTACTTTGGGTGGAAGATTGTTCCGGCTGTGGGGTTCTTTGCCCCACTCCCACTCATCTGTCATCCGCGTCCGGGCTATGGCCTTGATGCGTCTGCGGATCTGGGCTTAGTCCAGCTCAACGGTGCTTATCCGGGTCGGATCAAGCGGGCCACTTATGTGGCAAATCTTGTGGACCCGGCGCTGGAGGGGCAAGACCCGGCGACTGATGAATGTCGCAAGTAGGTCGTCGGCCGACATCCCTTCGCCCTTGAGCTGCTCGACGACCTGGTGGATGTGGGTGACTTCCGCCACTTTGTCCCTCGGGTTATACGTCCAGTTGAGTTGCGCGGTAGGGGGGCCGATGGCGAATGTCGGCAGGTTGATCATGTCAACCTCGATCATGTTCTTCACGTAGAAGAAGGATCGCTGCCATTTTCAGCAGGAGTCCAGACCGTAGATCCGGGGAAAGATGGAGCCACGCCGAGGTGTGACTGTGGCGGCCCCACACTGGGTCATCTCCTTGGGGATGTCCGGATCAGCAGGATTCGGGACGACCTGTTTCCGGAATTGGAAGTATTTGGACCAGAGGTTTATGGTGGGCCAGAGGCCGAGATAACCCTCGGCAAAAGAGACAAAGGCGGAAAGAGTGGTGATGGCATTAGCCGAAAGGTGGTGAGGTTGAAGACCGAATTTCACGAGGAAGTTGTTCAAGAAATCGCTGGCTGGGAGACCGAATCCTCGCTCGAAGTGGGCTATGAAGACTACATATTCTCCTTCCCGGAGATCCGGCGCAGTCTCGGGACCCGGCAGCCCGCACTCCACCCCGGCCGGGATCCGCCGTGTCCGGGTCAGCCAATCAATCTCGGAGCGGGAGACGTCGGAGCCTTCCCAGGCAGCCCGGGTGGATCCCTCCACCACTCCCTCTTCGACCACCTCGACCACCTCGAGGGCGGAGTTGTCCGACATGTCGATGAGAGTTGCCGAGATCTGGAAAAAGGGGTTCATCGGTGATGAGCTTGCAATCATTGCGGTGAAGGGAGAAAGGAAGCAAAGGGGCGAGAGCAAGTGCTAGTTGCTAAGGAAAGAAAAAGAGGAAGAAAGGATAACACTACGGCGGCGAGATCGCCGACGATGCGAGATGTGTTGCGGCGGCGATGCGAAGAACAAGAGCAAGAGCTAGATACGAAAAAGGAGAGGAGGAGCGACGACGGCAGAGCGCGCAACCACGGTGTCCTGCGCGTCGTCCGTCGGCGGTGTGCTGGGCGCAAGGCGTAGGCGTCGGCCGGCGGTGTCGTCGGTGCGTAGAGAGCGTGCGGCGGCGGCAATGCGCGCGGTGGCGGCGTGCTTTGTGCGCTGGAGAAGGAGAACAAGGAAGAGGTGAATGCGGAGGGGGAGAAAGGTGTGCCTCCTCCCCCTTATTTATGATCGGCCAGGGGAGATCGTGGGCGCGTGATCCTCTGCGCACGATCCCCGTAACAGACGGGGAGTAACCACCCCACGATCTCCGCCGCGATTCCCGCAGTGACGTAACTGCCGCACGATCTGCCCCACGTTGGGCCACAGCGAGCCAACAGCTTTGTGCGGCGCACCTGATCGGGCAGGACCCGAGGCGACGCGCAAGCGGTGCAGTCAAGCGTGCACTTGAGTGCCTGCGCGGGCACAGTGGCCAAAGTGACCGGCGTGACGCAAGTGGCACGCATGCCAGTGGCACATCCATCCGTGCACAAGAACCGAAGCATCAAGCAGAGATGCTCTGCCACGTAGGGTGACCGATGACTCGGAGGAGCCAAGGGGTTCTTCTGTATGTCGGAGCAACATCGATATAAAGTCAGATATCAGGTTGGGATGCAAATTGCTTTCCGACATCTAAGTTTAAGCCGGCATATGTTATGTCGGTGATCAATTACAAATGCTGATTGTCGGGTAAACCTGCCGTGGCCCTCCATCCGAGGCTGCAGGACCGCGCCAGCTTCGGGGACTAATGTCGGGGGGCAACCCCGGATAGGGTCAAGATGACGAGATATGTGAAGACCCGAAGTTGACCGGGTCAACGATAACCGACATACCATAACGGCATACCCGGAGTTGACCGGGTCAAGGCTGACCGACATATCCGTATGTCAGATCATACAAATTATATGTCGGAGCCTCCTTTGTTCTTCTTATGTGCAGGAAAGGTGAAACCGAGTTATGAGGTATCTGGCATGCCTATGCCGGATCGGGAGAAATGGAGCTCTATCCCGGTGGACGGTCAAGGCTCACGTCTTGTCCCTACAATCACGGGGCAGGCGTCCTGCCACTGGCAGGACATGACGCGCTGCCTAACCCTTGACTTGGTGGTCATGGGATGGGCAGTCAAGCCTCCATGCTGCTGACCAAAGCAGTACCGAGGAGAAGTGCACAGGAGTTGATAGATTGGACATGCTACGCAGGGGTGACGGAAGCGGTCAGAGTCCAGAAGTGGCCACAGTGTTGGCTACGCCAGCACCCACGTCAGCCCTAACTTGTGCCCTGGGCTTTTCTTTATAAGGAGCACCAGGGGCTCCTCTTACGGGGACGATCCTTTGCCTCCCGCATATACACTTTAGACATTCCACCAGAGCCAACAGAGAGCCAATGAGCCACCGTGAGACTCGGTAGAGAGCCCTAAGCTCATAGTTCATCTAATACAGCTCAAGGAGCGCTGTGTAGCTCGAGTGTGATCCACCATATAAACAGACAAGCATGAGTAGGGGTTTTATCTCCTCATGAGAGCCCTGAACCTTGGTAATCCCATGTGTGTTCGTGTATTTCCGTGTGCGTCTTCATATGCACTAGCCCTCCCCGGTGCCTCCAGCGTCCATCGGCCCCATCTTAAGCCTACCTATGGCATCTGTCCGTGCTCCACCATGACACCTGCCAATTTGATTTGGCCTGGGATTGGTAAACCCAGTAACCTTCGATTGTGTAGCATGACCGGTTGCACAACACTTCACTGTATAGTTCTGGGGTCGGGGCGCTACAAGGCGGTCCATGCTCTGATACCAATTTGTAAGCCCCACTTAGCGGAAATATCATTTCGCCAAGTAGAACCACAATTGGATTACATCACATGCACAAGTATGACACAAAAAGATAGATAAACATAGTTCGAAATACTTTTATTACATCACAGGGGATCATATGTCCCTAATACAGCGGAAGCAAACACTCATCTGAGTACAGACTACATCAAAGATCAAAGGCCGGAAAATAAAAGAGGGGACCCACCCACGGTGGTCTCTGGCTGCCGCCTAGGATCTCGATCTACTCGTCGTAATCGGCGTCGAACTCTACATAGTAGCCACCATCTGGATCGTCGAACTCTGTTGTCGCTCCTGCATAGGTGAAAACACGGGCACCGGACACCCGATGGTATGAGTACGGGGGTACTCAGCAAGTCTTACACACAAGAGGAAAAGAAGGTACGATGCACATGCATTGGGGTTGAAAAGGGGCTGTATGTGGACTAGCAGCAGCGGCACCTAACAACTACAAAAGACACGCTACAACTTGCATCTAATTAGAAAGAGGAAAGAGAGCGCTTGCGCTACTGGGATAAACTACTCACCAAGCAATACCCGTCCTGAGACAACTCCATCGTATGAAATACCCATGAGGAAGAAGTCCGGACACTCACACGTTGATAAAATTTTAGCAGGTTATTATTTGAATATGGCTATTTACTAGTCAAGTTAGCTATTTAAGATATACGGTGATGTCTATGATCTTTTTAGCCAGCACATTACCCAAGTCGTCCATAACCGCGGACTCGGCTTTTCGAAAAGATTTAACCTTGCAGGGGTGCCCAAATGTAACCATACACGTTCAATCAACCACATGCCACAGAGGCATTTAGGTATCTCAACACGACCTTCCCCATCACCACTACATTGGATAGAGAGCCACCTATCTGAGACTGATCCACGTGGGGAGCCCGGCCAAAACTCCTTTGCGGGCCCAAACGTTGCGCGAACGGCTTCGGGAGGATAACACTCATACGATTGCTCCTCCTTCCACATGCGGTTAACGCCCATTCCGCAAACCTATATGCGCCCCCCATAGTTGTAACCTCTCATCTTCAACATGCATCGTGCGTATGCTCCAAATGGTAAACACCCGAACTACTTTGTGGCTCCCTAACCAATATAGCAGATCCGGTACTAAGTTGCGGGGGGTTCCATAAGTCTTCCCACGTGTGGGTAGGGCGCTCATTCTTGGATAAGTGGAAAAGAACGGTTTTTCCTAGGCGACACTAGCAGAACAAATCACCATAATTGGCCTTCCGCCGGTGCCTTATCTTTAATATAATAAAGTGACTCCCACATAGCAAGTCTTCAATTATTAAGATATACCAGCTAAACATGTGATAGACCACAATCAAATCCTAAGCATACTAGTAGATAGTAACTGGAAACAAGCATAGGATATAGGCAGGCATATCAGGAATAACTGGACTTCTAACAGGCTATGCAATTCTAGTAGGAATCGTAAGACACAACAGAATGGAAGTCCTAAAGCATGCAAGACAGGAATAGGCATCACATGAGAAAGTTGGGGAGGGGCTGCTTGCCTGTTGGCTCAGTAGCCTGGTACTGGGCTAGATCCTCGGAGGTGTCGGGGTACTCAGCAACGTCGTCGTCTACGGATAACCCCAAAACATAACAAAAGGCAAATCAATACAAATGCATTCAAACAAGTATGATGACATGTCAAATTTAAATATGCAGCAATTTAAGTGCTAAACATTTTATTAGACATTTTGAATTAGGGTTTAGCAATTTATTTAACAAATATGGCTATTAGGTCATTTAATTAATTCAATTAATTGAATTTTCAATTTACCCGAAAGTTAAATTATTTAATTCATGCATGCAAAAAATAGATGTGGACAGATTGCAATTTTAGCTTTAATTTGATATAAAATTCACAATTTTTGGAATTGTAGAACAAAAGTTATGAATTTTGCAAGATTAATTAATTAGCAAAAGATTTATTTATTTTAGCCATTTAAATTAATTCTAAAAATTAAACAAAAATTATATTTGAACAGATTACAATTTTCTGAGTTGAAAACATATTTTTATTGCAATTTTGACAAAAGAAACATGTGTTATTTGGTTATTGCAAAAACAGGACAGAAACTATTAGTAGGGACCTAGTTGTGAAGTATTTTCGAAAACTGGGCTAACATGCAAAGTTTTCAGATCTGGATCCGGGAAAAACATTTTGCACCGAGATGATTTCTACCCATCGGTAAGACAGGTGGGACCCTGGGCCCACTTGTCAGTGTCAGGCGCAAAAGAAGAAAAAGGGGTAGTTCTATTTGCTCTAGAGGGGGCTCGAACCCGGGGCGATTTGGCGTGCAGGGGAACAGAGACCAACTGGGCTAGCTGCGGATCGGTGACAGAACGGTGCTTTGGTGCCCTAAGAGGTAGATCTATAGGTGTTAACTGAACTAACTGAACCAAGGTTCAGACTTGGCGTCCGACGGCGTCGATCGAGGCCCGGCGGCGACCAACGTTCGGCGGCGCTGCTTCGTGTGTGCTCGTGCGCGTCAGAGGTGTGCAAGCAGGGGCGTGGAACAGGTGCAGGGGTGGTGCGAGTGCATGGACGTGCAGGGGAGCTCGGGGTGGAGGAGCCCGAGCTCGTGCTCGATGCGTCGGCGACGTGCGCGTCGGCGACTAGGCTACCAGCGACGGACGCTCGAAGGCGTCGTCCAGAGCATGAGGGGGAAGGAGAGGGCAGCCCGGTGGCGGTGTGCTCACCAAGGGGCAGCCGGGGTCGGAGAAGAGTAGATCGTCCCGAAGTAGACGTTGGCGATGTGCAGGGGTAGACGGCGTCGGCCGAGGAGGAGGAAGTAGAGGAGGAAGACGTAGCAGCCCTTGGTGTAGTCGTTCTGCTCCGGCTCTGTGTGGTTGTCGACGTGCATGTGCTCCTCCTTCAGCAGCTAGCCCGGCGCGGCTACTTCCATGGCGGCGGTGGGGATCCTCTCCGGCTGTGTTTGGTGGTGCTCGGGAAGAGGGTAGAGGGAACCAGAGGAAGAAGATAGAGGGAGAGAGGGTGGCGGCGGAGAGGCAAAGGGAAAGGGGCTAGGGTTTAGATGGGAGGAGAGGCTCTGGCTGGTGCTGGCTATAAAGGGGGAGAGGGAGCAGGTGATGGAGGGGTGGCGATGGCGACGGAAGTGGTGAGGCGCTGGCGACGTACGCTTGTGTGGGGGGGTGCAGGGAGGAAGAGAAAAGGCAAAAGGCCAGCTGGGCTGGGCCTTAGGTGGGCTGCTCCGGGGGAAAAGGAGAGAGAGGGAAAGGGAAGAGAGGGAGCTGGGCTGCGGCCCAGTTCTAGTTTTTTTCCAGATTTGCCATTTTTTTTTCTTTTTCCAGAAAAATTAGAAGAGGAGAAAAGAAAAGAAGAAAAACCAAAAATAAAACTAGGGTTTTGCTTTCCTAGACTTTTATTTTGTTAAACTGCAAAAATCAAATAACATTTTAATTTGTTTGTCCAAAATAATTTTTGGTTTTAAGAATATTTTGTTTTGCAATTTAGAAAATAGATTTTTGCATGTGATAAGGACATAAAATAACAACTCATTTTATTTATTTTGAAATTGTAAAAACCACAAATGCAACAAAACTTATGATGATGTCATGATTATGCAACAATTAAATTAACAAGCAATAAAATTAAAAGGGGATTACTTTTGGGATGTTACAGTTGTAATGCACCGGCTATTTCACATCTCTTATTTGCTGATGATTCGTTAATCCTTATGAGGGCTGATCGCAATAATGCTTTGAGTCTGAAGCATGCTTTGGATGATTATTGTCTATCTTCGGGCCAATTGGTGAGTGTGGCAAAATCTAGCATTTTCTTCAGCCCCTGTACTAATGTTGATACGAAAGTGGAAGTTTGCACTATTTTAGATATCATGACGGAGGCTATCACTGATAAATACCTGGGCTTACCCCCCATTGTTGGGTTGGATAGAACGGATTGTTTCCAACACCTTATTGATAGAGCCTGTAAATTACTCCGTGTGTGGAAGGTGAAACTGTTGTCTTTTGGTGGAAAGGAAATTCTTATTAAAGCAGTCATCCAGTCTATTCCAGTTTATGCAGTGTCGGTGTTCAAGCTACCCAAACAGATTTGTAAAGGGATAATCAATGCAATGTCCCAATTCTGGTGGGGAGATGATGATCAACAAAAGCATATGCACTAGTTGCTTGGTGGAAGATGTGTATTCCCAAGAAGAATGGAGGTATGGGATTTAGAGACTTGGAGAGTTTCAATCTTGCAATGTTGTCTAAACAATGTTGGAGATTGCTTGCAGAACCTGACTCTTTGTGTGCCCAAGTACTACAAGCAAAATATTATCCTTCTAGCGATTTACTTAATTGTGAACTGAAAAAATGCAGCTCTTACACATGGCAGAGTATTTGGGCGGGGATCCAAACTTTTAAAAAAGACCATATTTGGAGGGTTAGTGATGGTGACAAGATTAATATATGGGACGATTGTTGAATCCCTAGCAGCCCGAACAGGAAGATAATGACAAGGCGAGGTAATATTGTTTTTACTAAGGTCTCGGATCTGATTGATGAGGAGAGCCGAAGTTGGGATGAAGAGACCATTAGAGATATTTTTTGGGCTGTGGACGCGGAGAGAATTCTCAAAATACCTCTTGTAGTGGGTATGATGGAGGATTTTGTGGCTTGGCATCATAATAAGAATGGTCTATTCTCAGTTAAATTGGCCTATCATGTTGAATGGGACTTTCAACATGGACGGAAACTTAGGAGAACAAGGCCACATGACTCTTCGGCTTCAAATCCTGTTTGGCGGTCTCTCTGGTCACTACAAGTTCCTGCAAAAATTAAAGTTCATTGTTGGCGTGGCCTTCTCGGAGCTATCCCATGTCTAGGTGTTCTAGCGAATCACCATGTTCCGGTCTCGAGTCAGTGCCCTATATGCAATATTGATTGTGAAAGTATAGCCCATGTTTTTTTCAAGTGTCCCAGAGCTAAAGAAATCTAGTCGGGGCTGGGACTTTGGGCTGTCATAGAACGTGCTGTGTTGGAATCTCAGGGGACTCTGATTCTGGAATCCTTGCTCCTTGATACAACGGTGATGTTTGCTGTTTCTGGTGCTAGACGATGTGATGTTGCTGCTGTGGCCGTGTGGTACATCTGGTGGGAGAGAAGAAAGGCAACCCACGGTGAATCTGTTCAAGCGCCGATGAGATCTGTTCAATCCATTATGGCTTTGACAATGAATTACAAAAGAAGTATGAAGATAGGTGCAAAACTTGCTACGAGAATCGGATGGCAGAAACCTCCTGAAGATCACGTTAAGATTAACGTGGACGCTGCGTTTGATATAGACACTGGCAGTGGAGGCACGGGTGTCATAATACGAGATCATCATGGTGCTTCTGTTTCTGGAGGGCATTGGAGTTTAATTAACGTTGAGGATGCAGCAACTGCTGAGGCTTGTGCCCTTCGAGATGGTCTTTTATTAGCAGTTGAAGTGGGTTGTAACAAATTGCTAATTGAATCGGACTGTATGGAAGTTGTGGAGACCATGCAAATTGGAGGCAATTCGCTAGGGGCTGCGGCGGCCATATATGAGGAATGTTCGTTTCTTTGTCGAAGCTTTGCACGTGTCAGATTTTCCCATTGTCCGAGAGATGCAAATAGGGCAGCTGATACTTTAGCTAAATTATATGAGGTGAACCAGATTTGGCATGGTGATCCTCCTGCTTGTATCGTGGATGTAATCGCAAACGATGTAACCCTGTTTGATTAAGGCAGCAAGTTTCTTACGCACTCTTTTCCTTACCAGGTGTAATGTACCTGCACTTAGAAATATGGCAAGTACCTGTGTATAGTGCAAATCCCTGGATCGTTTCATTTGCACACACAGTTTACGATGAATATCACAACATTGTATCAATTATTACACGAATGATCCAGACTTGGAAAAATAAATGGTTCGATACAACTTTGCATAGCATAAAGCTAGCTTATTCAATAAAGCAGCGGAAATAAATCTTCAAAGAGCCTCCATCTTCATGATGCGCCACAGGCGAAAACATGTTGGTGCAGACTCGAAACCCAAAACGTAACCTTACTCATCGTCAGATAAATCTGCATCAATTAATAATTTGCAACAGAGTGGGTCAGATACCATTAAAAATGGATCTGGCAAGTGACACTATGTGGACACTTAGTGGAATAACTCTATAGCCTATATGCATATTTGGCTGGTGGAGTTCAAGGCTGTTTTGCATAAAAGCCAATTTTGCCTAACACTTTGTAAAACATTTTCTTTTAAAATTTCGAGACAATGGCATGAAATCCATAGTCTCGTCTACCCTTGTTCACCCATCAAATTTTACTTAGAGAAATAAGATGTTGGGAGCCTCCGTTGAATCCTTGATCAGCTGCTCAAATTGTCCGTAACCGGGGACACGGCTAAGTACTTAGTTTTTAACTCTGCAGAGGTTGTGCACTTTCACCATTAGACTCAACAAACCCAAACTATCCTCAAGCACTCAATTTGTGTTAAGGAAAAGGAGAGAGTTGAGACGAGACTTTTCGGAAGCATTTTCTCCTTCCCTTCTGGCTTGACCCGTTCCACCTACATCCTCTACATCTGCTTGTCAAGCCGGGAGGAGTCCACGCAACTTAATCCATCTAGCCAGAGCCCATATGACTAATGGCTGCACGGGAAGCATCTTCACTTAGATAAAACTTTGGTCCCTTTGTTCCTGGGTGGCAATCCACAAGTGAATATCCCATCGGTAAAACCCCTAGGGACAACACTCAACTCTTGCAACCATTCAAGCCCAAATCCACCCAGGTGGTAAATTAACTTAGTAGAATTTAAGCTTTCAATAAAAAGAATTTGCATAGCACCACTAATCTACTAAGTTATCATTGGGGGGGTTCTAGACACAACTAGTGTAAAGGTATGGTGGTTTAGCATATAGCAATACTATCCAACACATGCATATAAAGAAATACTCTAAGTCATGCATAGTAAAAATACTTAGGAAATTTTATGGTGTGTGCCACTTGCCTTGGCAACAAGCAGAATAGCAACAACAGCTGCAACAGTCCTCGTTTCCCTCCGGAGATTCTAACACAACAAACAATACATAATGAACAAACAAGTTTCATAAAACTTCTAAGGAAATATGTCATGCATGATGTGCAAAAATGTTTCTAAGGACTAGAGATGCATGCATGCCATGCCATGAAATACTTCTAAGTTAATGCAAGGCAAGTAGAATGGTCCAAAAATGACTAAGGACCAAGGTCATAACACTTGAGGCCGAATTTTAACTAAGGACTAGAGCTAACACAAGTCCAGAATAATTTCTAAGGAAAAGTGTTGTCAAAATTTTATTACCAAAATTTTATTATCAAAAATTTCTAAGGAAGAAAGTTACTCTAAGGAGGCGTAATATTTCTAAGTACTTTGTAACTAAGTAGACAAAATATGACTAAGTCATTATTAGATGAATATATGAAGTTAATTAATTTACTCAATTTTAACTATTAAATAACACCTTAGAAAGCATTTAATCAAAATAAATACAAAAATCTTAGAAAATACTTTTACATAAATAGTAGAGTGATCCTACGGACCAGTACTTAGACATACAAAATTATAGCAAAAAAGTTTGCTCAAATATCAATTTTTAAATTAAAGTTATGTCCAAAATACTAATTAAGCCACTTTTTAAGTTAAACAAAATTAATTCGACAAAACCTCAAATACCAATGCCAAAAGTTTCTACACGTCAGTAGCTATCCGAAAATATAAAATTTATAATTTTCTGATAAAGGAATAAAAATTAATGATAGTTTCAATCGCAGGGACCAATCTGTGATGCGCAGGGGCTAAACTGAAAAGAAAACGAAATAGAATCTTCTCGCTGAAGTCCCTGGCGACTTGGCGTCTTCTGATTGGTGCGGAGCCTCACGTTGCTGAGTTGGCGTTGACGGTCCACGCGGCGGCTCCCGATTGGCTGGCTGGTGCTGACGGAGCGGTGACGAGGCGGCTGACGAGGCGGCTGACGTGGCGACTTCTGGTTGGCAGGTACCCCTTCGCGGCGAGATCCAATCTACAGCGTCCATCGCGGATCCAACGGCCTAGATCTACTGGACCAAAAGGTCACGGACGCGGCTGTCGGAGTTTCGCCGGAACCCTAGCTCCTACGGTGGCGCTATCGCCGGAATCTGCTCCTCTACTCTACGAAGCTTGCGGGGATGGACGGCTCATACCAGAAGAAGTGGGGCGTCGAGGCGGAGACGATGGTGTGGTCGACGTGGACGCGGACGGACTGCTCCTCCGGTGATTGCTCGTCGAAGTTGGGTTGGCGGCGGCTTGCTCCGGTCGAAGATGGCGTCGTCGATCTAGCGCACGATACACACAAGCAACGGTGTTAAGAGGTGCGCACGGATGTGAGGAAGCGATAGGGAGATGCGTTAGGAGCTGTAGACGTCGAGGCTCACCGAAAAAGGCGATGAACGGCGGCGGCAATGGCGGACGGCGGCGGCGGATTGTGGGCAGCCTTGCGGCGATCTGGCTAGGGTTCGTGGGGGATTTGAGAGAGGAGTCCGTGGGGTTTATATGAGGGGCAAAACCCGTGCGATTGCGTGCGAAACAAGCCGGATTCGGTTAGGATTTGGAGTTAGGGTTCGGTTCGGAGTTCGTGTTCTTCACGGTGTGGAGTTCGTGTTCTTCACGGTGCCTGACAGGTGGGGTCTGCCTGGCAGTGGGAGAGAGGGGGAGTTGGGCCGTGGGCCGCTGTTTGCTGCGCGCGCGCGTCGGTTAGTTCGTGGGCTGAGCCCAGTTAGCTAGGCTGCGCACGTTTTTTTTTTTTTTTCCAGAAAGCGTTTTTCTTTTCTGTTTTCAAAACAACAATTAAAAACATAGCAAAACTTTTTAATAAAAAATGCAAAAATACTTTTTAGAGAGCTCTTCAATTATAGAATAATATGGCACTTGTCTTGCCAACAAAATAAAATAAAATATTTGAAACATGGCTAGGGTTACTTAGCACCCTTTATTCCATTAATTGAATTGATAAAACCAAAAATCAAAACAAGCCACCTATAATAAATAAACTAAATGCACAAACAATGCATATGATGACATGAATGCGTGCTTATGCAATTTTTTTGAAAATTGGGATGTTACAAACCTAACCCCCTTAAGATGAATCTCGTCCCCGAGATTCGGATTGGCTAGCAAATAGGTGCGGGTGTTCTTCTCGCAGGTCATCCTCCCGCTCCCAAGTAGCTTCTTCTTCGGTGTGATGGCTCCATTGGACCTTGCAGAACTTGATTGTCTTGGTACGAGTAATCCTCTCTGCAATCTCTAAAATCTTGATTGGCTTCTCCTCATAAGTCAAATCACTCTCCAGTTGAACTTCTTCCAAGGGCACAGTATCACGTAGTGCTGTCTCAGCCATCTCAGGGTGACACTGCTTCAACTGGCTAACATGGAACACATTGTGAACTGCTGATAGTATCTCTGGCAGTTCCAACTCATAAGCTACTTCTCCTTTACGAGAGAGAACCTTATAGGGTCCAATGAATCGGGGTGCTAACTTTCCTTTGATTCCAAATCTCTTTACACCACGTAGTGGTGAGACTCTAAGGTATGCTCTATCACCTACCTCATAGGTGATTTCCCTCCGCTTGGAATCTGCATAACTCTTCTGCCTTGACTGTGCTATTTTTAACCTGTCCTTTATCAATCTGACCTTCTCTTCAGCCTCTTGAATTATGTCAGGACCAAATAAGCTACGCTCACCTACACCGCTCCACAGTAATGGTGTAGTGCACTTTCTTCCGTACAATGCCTCGAAAGGTGCCATCTCTATACTAGCTTGGTAGCTATTATTGTATGAGAATTCTGCATATGGCAAGTTATCATCCCAACTAGATTTATAATCCAGTGCACATGCCCTAAGCATGTCCTCCAGAATCTGGTTGACTCTCTCAGTCTGTCCATCAGTCTGTGGATGAAAAGCTGTACTGAACTCTAGTCTTGTTCCTAACGACTCATGCAGTTGCTTCCAGAAATGTGAGGTAAATTGGGTACCTCTATCAGAAACAATTTTCTTAGGAACACCATGTAAACTCACAATTCTCTTCATATAGATATCTGCGAGCTTTGCACTCGTGTAAGTGGTTTTCACAGGAATAAAGTGAGCCACTTTTGTCAGGCGGTCAACAATCACCCATATTGAATCATATCCTGACTTGGTTCTGGGTAATCCCGTGATGAAATCCATTCCTATTTGCTCCCATTTCCATTCTGGTACTGGTAATGGTTGTAGCAGTCCTGCGGGTTTCTGATGTTCTGCCTTCACACGACTACACACGTCACACTTGGCAATATATTCTGCGATATCTCTTTTCAGACCATTCCACCAAAATCTCTCCTTTACATCCATATACATCTTGGTGTTACCCGGATGTATGGAGTAAGGTGAGTCATGTGCCTCTTGTAGGATTAGTTTCCTAAGATCCTCATTCTGCGGCACACAAATACGGTTCTCAAACCACATCGTACCTTGTTCATCCTCCCGGAATCCTTTGGCCTTGCCTTCACTCAGATTGGTCTTGATTTCTTCCATCACTTTATCTCCCTTCTGTGCTTCTCGTATCCTATCCATTAGCATGGGTTGTACCTCTAATGATGCCACGAATCCCTTGGGTACAACTTCCAGTCTAAGGTCCTTAAATGCATTGCACAGATCTTCTGGTAATTCTCCTGCCGTTAATCCATTAGCATGAACTTTACGGCTTAATGCGTCGGCTACTACGTTGGCTTTTCCTGGGTGATACTGCAGACTCAAATCATAATCTTTTATGAGTTCTAGCCACCTTCGCTGTCTCATGTTCAGCTCCTTCTGGGTGAAAATATACTTGAGACTCTTGTGATCAGTGAATACCTCACACCTTTTTCCCATCAGGTACTGTCTCCAAGTCTTCAGTGCATGAACTACTGAAGCTAACTCTAAATCATGAGTGGGATAGTTGACTTCATGCTTCTTGAGTTGTCTAGAGGCGTAAGAAACTACTTTCCCTCCTTGCATCAAGACACTTCCTAACCCATGGCGCGATGCGTCACAATATACTTGGAAATCTTTCTCTATATCTGGCAGACACAGGACTGGTGCTGAAACTAATCGCTTCTTCAAATCTTGGAAACTGGTTTCGCAGGTTTCAGTCCACTCGAACTTCTTATCCTTCTTCAATAACTCCGTCATTGGTTTGGCAATCTTCGAGAAATTCTCAATAAATCTCCTATAATATCCTGCCAATCCCAGAAAACTACGGATTTCTCCCACGTTCTTGGGTGGTTCCCATTCAGTCACTGCGGACACCTTTTCTGGGTCTACTGCGATCCCTTCCTTAGACACCACGTGTCCTAAGAATCCAACTTTCTCCAACCAAAATTCACACTTGCTGAATTTGGCATACAACTTGTGCTCTCTCAACCTCTGCAACACTATGTGTAGGTGTTCCTCATGCTCCTTGTGACTCTTGGAATAAATTAAGATGTCGTCAATGAAGACAACAACAAATTTATCCAGGAAATCCATGAATACCTTATTCATCATATTCATGAAATATGCTGGTGCATTAGTCAAACCAAAAGGCATCACTGTGTACTCATATAGACCATACCTAGTGGTAAATGCAGTCTTGGGTATGTCCATCTCCCTAACCTTCATTTGGAAATACCCTGATCGAAGATCGATCTTAGAGAATACACATGCACCTTCCAATTGATCGAATAGATCATTGATCTTGGGTAATGGGTACTTGTTCTTGATAGTTACTTCGTTCAATGAACGATAATCCGTAACTAATCTCTGCGTACTATCCTTCTTCTCCACAAATAATATTGGGGCTCCCCATGGTGAAGAACTCGGACGAATGAATCCTTTCTGCAGATGTTCATCTAACTGTTTCTTGAGTTCCTTCAATTCATCAACCGCCATGGGATATGGTCTCTTGGCTATGGGTCCTGTCCCCGGTACCAATTCAATGAGAAACTCCACATCTCTATCCGGTGGCATTCCCGGTAGTTCTTCAGGAAACACATCTGGGTATTCCTTTACTATGAGCACATCACCGAGGCTAACCCCCTTAAGAGAATTAAGCCTAACCTTCTTCATTTCAAATTTTGACTTGAACTTAATCCTTTTCTTTTCTGGGGTAGTGAGAATGATTGCTCTGTTTACACAGTCTATGATTCCCTCAAATTGGGTCATCCAATCCATCCCTAGAATGACATCGAGGCCTTGGGTCTCTAGGATGATTAAGTCTGCTGGGAACTGATGTTTTCCAATACTCAACTTCAACTGTCTACACCCGGAGTTAGCTAATATCTCTCCACCCGGAGAACTTACCCTTATAGGTTTTCCTATGGTTTCCTCAACTAGCCCATGCTTGTTTACAAATTCTCTTGAAATGAATGAATGAGATGCTCCGGTATCAAATAAAATCAATGCTGGGCAAGAGTTGATTAGGAACGTACCGATCACAGCATCAGGTTCATCAAGGACTTCTTCAACATTGATGTGGTTCACATGTCCCTTATTGAAAGGATTGGGCTTGGTAGGAGTGTCCACTTTCCTCTCAGGGCAATCTGTGGCATAGTGGCCCTTGTTGTTGCACTTGAAGCAGAGTACTTGGCTGATATCTTTCTTGGGTTCAGGGTTTGGGCGATGCTGTCCATTGTTATGTGTATGTCCAGTATGTCCATTTCCCTTGTGTCCTCCATTGTTTCCCTTGAATCCTCCATTGTGATTGTGTGAATGGGGTTTGTGAAAGTTGCCCCCATTGTGGTTTCCATGTCTGTGACCATGGTTCCCATCATGAACAAAGTGCTTCTTAAAGGAGGGTTCAGAGTGGTGCCTGTTTGCATTCATCTTCCTCTTCCTGTTTTCAGCTTTCTTCATGCTATCTTCAAGGGTGATTGCTTGGTCAAGTAGTGCCTGATAGGTTGGTGCATAGGCCACAGTCAGAGGTATCTTCAGCTCATCACTTAAACCCTTGAGAAATTTGGCCTTCCTCTTTACATCTGTGTCAATGTCCTCAGGAGCATATCGAGACAAGGCATGAAAGTCATCCATGTACTCCTTAAGACTTCTGTTCCCCTGACGCAGATTGCGGAACTCTTCCTGTTTCAAATTCATAACGCCTGTGGAGATATGAGCATTACGAAATCCTTCCTTGAAATCCTCCCAGGTCAAAGTGTCCAATGGGTGAGTAATCTGATAAGTTTCCCACCATTGGGCAGCAGGTCCTTCAAGCAGATGTGCGGTGAACCTAACTTTCTCAGGGTCGGTGCACTCACAAGTTACCAGATCCTTGTGCACTGAGCGCAACCAGTCATCTGCCACTATGGGCTCAGTTGCAGTGGAGAACTTGTTAGGCCTGAGCCTTAGAAATCTTGCAAGTCTATCCACTTGAGGGGGAGGTGGTGGTGGTGGTGGTGGTGGTGCATGTTGATTTGCCATGAATTGAGCCATCATGGTCATCAGTTGAGTCTGGGCAGCCATCATCTGTTGCATCATTGCTTCGGTGTTGTTGTTGTTGTTGTTGTTGTTCTGAGGATTACGGCGGGGAGGCATCTGTGGTTTCAGCATGGATGAGTAAAAGATAGACAGAACTAGGAGAAGTAATTCTACACATACAAGCATTCAACAAAACACAACAAACCACCCACTCCACTTTATCATTTAGAAAATTAACAAGGTCTAAAATAAAACACACGGATGTTCTGGAGATAAAAGCCTAAATATTGTCATACCACAATTTGGTTGATCAATACTAACGCAAAAGAATAACGTCTAGATAACATGGTAGTCCCACTACTATCCTAACCCACAACCATGGAATCATCCTCTTCTTCTTCTTCAACTTCCTGGATCTCGAAGCCTTCCTGATCAAGCACACTCCTCAGTTCCTTCACTTCCTTCGTCAGCTCCAAGTTCTTCTCTTGCAGTTCCTTCTTCTCTGCACGAAGCCGCTTGATCAAGTCAAAGTCTGCTTCTAGTTCCACTTCATTGCTCTCAAGCTCCATCTTCATTTCCTTCATCTCCTTGTTCTTCTTCTGGACTCTCTTCTCTTGATTCTTATACTTCTTTTCTTGCTCCTGGAACTTCTCTTCTAGGGCCTTGAGCCTTTCTTCCTGTTCCTTCACCTTCTCTTCATTCTCCTGGACTTGGGCACAAAGCTCATCATTTTTGTAGAGTTCTTCGTAGTTATCATGAAAGAGCTCATGGACTAGGTGCTCCAAGTCTTGGCAATATTTGCCTAGGGACTCAGCTTTGCCCCTATCCTTGGTGTCAAAATCATAGGGTTCTCCTTCTTCATCACGCCTTCCGAAAAGAATGGAGTAGTGACCACCCAATTCCTGGTTGTAGCGTCCACAAAGACGCCCTATCAGGTCTTGCATGATGACGTTGAGTCCCTTCTCCATGGTGTCGCTTACCACCCTGATCTCCATGGTCTTCTCGCCTTCACGTCCTAGCTGAATCGCCTTGATTCCCCATAGTCCTTCCCTGTGGAGCTTCTTCAAGATGCAGCCCTTGATCTGGGGTATTGGCAACTTCAAGCGTTTAAGCAGGTCGAGGAGGTAGAAGCCAAAGCGAGTCTCTCCAAGGTCCTCCGCGGTGGTGTAGTCAAATCTCTTCATCCTTAAGTTAGAAGGAACAAGGTATGAGATAAAATGCATAAGTAAAGAATTACGAGTACTTAGAAGAAGACCAGAATATTATGTAAAAGTTTTATACTTAGTAAAAATTAAGTTTTCAGCCAACTTATTCCTAACCAAACTTAGGGCTTCGATCCTACAGGCAACACTATGCTCTGATACCATCTGTAATGTACCTGCACTTAGAAATATGGCAAGTACCTGTGTATAGTGCAAATCCCTGGATCGTTTCATTTGCACACACAGTTTACGATGAATATCACAACATTGTATCAATTATTACACGAATGATCCAGACTTGGAAAAATAAATGGTTCGATACAACTTTGCATAGCATAAAGCTAGCTTATTCAATAAAGCAGCGGAAATAAATCTTCAAAGAGCCTCCATCTTCATGATGCGCCCCAGGCGAAAACATGTTGGTGCAGACTCGAAACCCAAAACGTAACCTTACTCATCGTCAGATAAATCTGCATCAATTAATAATTTGCAACAGAGTGGGTCAGATACCATTAAAAATGGATCTGGCAAGTGACACTATGTGGACACTTAGTGGAATAACTCTATAGCCTATATGCATATTTGGCTGGTGGAGTTCAAGGCTATTTTGCATAAAAGCCAATTTTGCCTAACACTTTGTAAAACATTTTCTTAAATTTGAGACAATGGCATGAAATCCATAGTCTCGTCTACCCTTGTTCACCCATCAAATTTTACTTAGAGAAATAAGATGTTGGGAGCCTCCGTTGAATCCTTGATCAGCTGCTTAAATTGTCCGTAACCGGGGACACGGCTAAGTACTTAGTTTTTAACTCTGCAGAGGTTGTGCACTTTCACCATTAGACTCAACAAACCCAAACTATCCTCAAGCACTCAATTTGTGTTAAGGAAAAGGAGAGAGTTGAGACGAGACTTTTCGGAAGCATTTTCTCCTTCCCTTCTGGCTTGACCCGTTCCACCTACATCCTCTACATCTGCTTGTCAAGCCGGGAGGAGTCCACGCAACTTAATCCATCTAGCCAGAGCCCATATGACTAATGGCTGCACGGGAAGCATCTTCACTTAGATAAAACTTTGGTCCCTTTGTTCCTGGGTGGCAATCCACAAGTGAATATCCCATCGGTAAAACCCCTAGGGACAACACTCAACTCTTGCAACCATTCAAGCCCAAATCCACCCAGGTGGTAAATTAACTTAGTAGAATTTAAGCTTTCAATAAAAAGAATTTGCATAGCACCAATAATTCTACTAAGTTATCATTGGGGGGGTTCTAGACACAACTAGTGTAAAGGTATGGTGGTTTAGCATATAGCAATACTATCCAACACATGCATATAAAGAAATACTCTAAGTCATGCATAGTAAAAATACTTAGGAAATTTTATGGGGTGTGCCACTTGCCTTGGCAACAAGCAGAATAGCAACAACAGCTGCAACAGTCCTCGTTTCCCTCCGGAGATTCTAACACAACAAACAATACATAATGAACAAACAAGTTTCATAAAACTTCTAAGGAAAATATGTCATGCATGATGTGCAAAAATATTTCTAAGGACTAGAGATGCATGCATGCCATGCCATGAAATAATTCTAAGTTAATGCAAGGCAAGTAGAATGGTCCAAAAAAATAACTAAGGACCAAGGTCATAACACTTGAGGTCGAATTTTAACTAAGGACTAAAGCTAACACAAGTCCAGAATAATTTCTAAGGAAAAGTGTTGTCAGAATTTTATTAGATATGAAGTTAATTAATTTTAATCAATTTTAACAATTAAATAACACCTCGAAAGCATTTAATCAATATTAAATACAAAAATCTTAGAAAATACTTTTACATAAATAGTAGAGTGATCCTACGGCCAGTACTTAGACATACAAATTTATAGCAAAAGAGTTTGATCAAATATCAATTTTTAAATTAAAGTTATGTCCAAAATACTAATTAAGCCACTTTTTAAGTTAAACAAAATTAATTCGACAAAACCTAAAATTACCAATGCCAAAAGTTTCTACACGTCAGTAGCTATCCGAAAATATAAAATTTATAATTTTCTGATAAAGGAATAAAAATTAATGATAGTTTCAATCGCAGGGACCAATCTGTGATGCGCAGGGGCTAAACTGAAAAGAAAACGAAATAGAATCTTCTCGCTGAAGTCCCTGGCGACTTGGCGTCTTCTGATTGGTGCGGAGCCTCACGTTGCTGAGTTGGCGTTGACGGTCCACGCGGCGGCTCCCGATTGGCTGGCTGGTGCTGACGGAGCGGTGACGAGGCGGCTGACGAGGCGGCTGACGTGGCGACTTCTGGTTGGCAGGTACCCCTTCGCGGCGAGATCCAATCTACAGCGTCCATCGCGGATCCAACGGCCTAGATCTACTGGACCAAAAGGTCACGGACGCGGCTGTCGGAGTTTCGCCGGAACCCTAGCTCCTACGGTGGCGCTATCGCCGGAATCTGCTCCTCTACTCTACGAAGCTTGCGGGGATGGACGGCTCATACCAGAAGAAGCGGGGCGTCGAGGCGGAGACGATGGTGTGGTCGACGTGGACGCGGACGGACTGCTCCTCCGGTGATTGCTCGTCGAAGTTGGGTTGGCGGCGGCTTGCTCCGGTCGAAGATGGCGTCGTCGATCTAGCGCACGATACACACAAGCAACGGTGTTAAGAGGTGCGCACGGATGTGAGGAAGCGATAGGGAGATGCGTTAGGAGCTGTAGACGTCGAGGCTCACCGAAAAAGGCGATGAACGGCGGCGGCAATGGCGGACGGCGGCGGCGGATTGTGGGCAGCCTTGCGGCGATCTGGCTAGGGTTCGTGGGGGATTTGAGAGAGGAGTCCGTGGGGTTTATATGGGGGGCAAAACCCGTGCGATTTGCGTGCGAAACAAGCCGGATTCGGTTAGGATTTGGAGTTAGGGTTCGGTTCGGAGTTCGTGTTCTTCACGGTGTGGAATCGTGTTCTTCACGGTGCCTGACAGGTGGGGTCTGCCTGGCAGTGGGAGAGAGGGGGAGTTGGGCCGTGGGCCGCTGTTTGCTGCGCGCGCGCGTCGGTTAGTTCGTGGGCTGAGCCCAGTTAGCTAGGCTGCGCACGTTTTTTTTTTTTTTCCAGAAAGCGTTTTTCTTTTCTGTTTTCAAAACAACAATTAAAAACATAGCAAAACTTTTTAATAAAAATTGCAAAAATACTTTTTAGAGAGCTCTTCAATTATAGAATAATATGGCACTTGTCTTGCCAACAAAATAAAATAAATAAAAAAAATTGAAACATGGCTAGGGTTACTTAGCACCCTTTATTCCATTATTTGCATTGATAAAACCAAAAATCAAAACAAGCCACCTATAATTAATAAACTAAATGCACAAACAATGCATATGATGACATGAATGCATGCTTATGCAATTTTTGAAAATTGGGATGTTACACCAGGGTACCTAAGGGGACTGGAAGGTTTTTAGTGAGGCGGCTTGCTGACCTAATATAGTGCTGTGATTTTCAAAACAAAAAAAAAACAGACCAAGCTCTGTTTTTTCATTCGTTCCGCGTAAATCCGGCCTAATTCCAGGTTAAGTTTGTGTCCACGCGGACAGAGAATGAAGCGTCGTTGCGCAGCCGGCTCTACTTGGCAGTGACAGGAACCATCCCCGGTCTTTCTTTTTATCCACTCGTGTGGGGTCCCAGGCCAGATCCCCCACTTCCGTCCACCGTCGTGTTTGCTCCCTCGCCACCGGCACGAACCCTAGACGCAAAGCCGTTCTTCAAGCTCGGCAAGGGCAAGCACGACGTCGAGGCTGGGTCCTCGTCGGGGCAACGCCGCTGGGCGACCCCTGCCTGCGCCACCCCGCCCGCCGCGCCATTCCAACTCGCACCATCGGCAATGGCGAACCAGCCGCGCGTCAGGCGGAGGATGTGCCTCAGCGCACCCCGCTGCCAGTGGTACTGGGACAACGTCGTCCCAGTGCCCTGGTCGGACGTCCATCTGTCGGACAACTGGCACCAGAATCCTTTCCGGATTCAGGTGATCAAGCGGCAGCAGGCCCAGCTCCCGCCGGGCCTCCTCGACGACATGACATTCGTGGAGGAGAGTCCCTACTGGGACACTTGGTTCTGCGACGAGCACGACGTGCGCCGTCAGATGTACTTCGGGGCCTGTCTCCGCCGCCCCCATCAGCTTGGGTCAAGGAGGAGGAGTAGCAGCCCGAGCCCGGTGAGGATGAGGACGACCTCGTCCTCAAGCAAGTCATGGAGGACTCCATGCGCACCCACGTAGAGTACGAGGCCAGGATATGTCCTAGCCTTGATATCGTGCTGCGCCGGTCCGCCGAGGAGTCCCAGCATCCTCCGTCGTTGTCGCCGTGGTACGAGACCATGGACCTGGATCTGCCGCCAGCTCCGCCTCTCCCCGAGGGGCTCATAGGACAGAGCTGGTCTTGGACTGGCCCGCTGCCCGAGCTGCCACAGGAGCAGCCACCGACTCCCCCAACGAGGGCGAGGATGCCACCGGCCCATCTTTGGGCCCCGCCGCTGTTCATGGACTTCTGCGAGGACGACAACGACGAGAAGTAGGGCAGTACCTAGGGCGGTTTAATTTTTATTTTCGTACTTAAAATTATGTGTAAACAGGACGTTTGTTGCCCATCCCCCTATCTACATATAAAAAACAAGGCCTGTTAATGAAGAAAAAAAAAGAAATGGGTCAGCTACGTTGGGTGCACTGCGAGCGGCCCGGACGCTGCCGGAGATTTCCTATCCGTCCCCCAACCCAAATGGATCAAAAATAGACCAAAACGAGGTCCGTTTGAGTCGGTGTGTTGGAGTTGCCCTAAGGGCATCTCCAGCCGCTCCCCGGGAGTCATCAGGATCCTTTTATTTTTTTCCTAGTCCTCCATTTGGCTTCTCGAGTTCGTTCGGATTTGAATGAAAAGTCATCCGCCATTCTCAGGCCGAACTCAGCGCACTAGGGGTTGTTTGGAAGTATCGGCGGAAGAAAAAGTGTGTGTGGGCCAGCTCTGTCGGTGAGACTACGCATATTCCCCACCCAGATTCGTCCTCCCACTCTACTTCCCCCCCCACCCCTCGCCGCTGCCGCCTCCAGCACCACCCCTCTGCCCTCTGCCGCAAACATGCCCCTAGGAAGGTCACTGATACGTCCAAAATGTATCTATAATTTTTTTATTATTTCATGCTACTCTGATGCCTTTGACACAAGTTTTTATAGTAAGTTTATGATTTATTTAGACTAACCTAATAATATCTGCAAAAGTGCACAATGTTCTTGTTTTACACTTTGATGTGTAGCCATTTCTTGGAAATATACAAAACCGCAAAATAAGTCTTGTTGGAGATTGACTCTAACTTTTCTGAAATCTGTCCACCTCTACAGAGTTTAGAGATCATCAGTTTAGCCACTGAAGATGGCATCAAATGAAAAATATTTGATATACTAAGTTGTGGGAAATTTCCATACCTTTAATTTAAGCCCAAGAACAGCCCAATCGGAGGTCCGAAGCACTCTGGAAACCCGTTTTACTGAAGGAAAAATATCTGATTATGGGAATTCGAAAGTTTGTGACGTGATTGACTCCAACTCTTAGAGAATCTCTAGTCGGGGAGCCAATAGGGCCGCCAATAGCTCTATTGGGCGCGCCAGACGAAATCTGGCGCCCAGTCGCGATGCCAATAGTCCGGTTTCGTCCGGTGCACCCCAATATCTCGTCCGGCACACCCAGCCCACGCCCTCTGGAGCAGGAGCCGCTTGGGTGCGCCGGACAAAACCATGTGAGCCGCCACGTCGGATCCTGACGGGCGGACCGACCCTGTCATTGGTACATCAAAATCCTATCTCAACCCACCACTAGGAGGAAAACACTTATAGGTAAGCCAACTAGTCGTGGCACACCGTAAAGTGTGTGCGCCACGGCTAAGTACACGTGGCGCACCAGTGCATCCTGCGCCACGGGTAATCACTTAGCCGTGGCCCACCACCTCTGCCGCTGCGCCATGGCTAAGATGGAACCTGGCTGGCCGGCCTGCGCACAAGTACGCGTGGCGCGCCGAAATAATATGCGCCACAGCTAGTTAAATATGCATGGAGCAGCATATGACCGGTGCGCCATGGGTATGTACAGTCCCGGTTGCAAAATTTGGACAACACATACCCGTGGCACATCAAATTTGGATGCGCCACGCCTATGTGCGTCACCTAAAAACAGTAGAAAATGCACCTCGCTTCCTATTGGTTAGAAGAAAACACACTATCCATGTGCTAGGGAATACGAGCATCTGATTGGCTGGTAGCAGGTTGCTCCGGATTGATGACATGGCACACAACACGCAAAGGGAAAAAACCACCGCACACGTACGACGTGCACACGACCGTATGTCTCTCGATGCGCTCTCTCTCTCCTAGCACGATCCCTGGCTGTGGTCGATCTCTCTCTCCATCCTCTCTTCAGTCGAGGCCACCTCACCCAGCGCGTCCCACGCCCGCGCCACCACATTCCTGGCTCGCCGGAGAAACTCCTCTCCTCCTTGTCTCCTCCCTCTCCGTCCTCCGGCAGGCTCCACGCCGAGGAGAGAAGCGGCACATCCCCACGCGCGCCATCGTCATCGTCGTCCCCTCCTCCGGCTCCGTCCCGTGCTCGTCCGACACTCGGCCTCCTCACCGCGCTTTAGCTCGAGCTCCTCCGCACCGGCGCATCTAACCTCGAGCTCATCCGAGTCCTTGTGCGCCCGACCTCCGTCCCCCGCCCCGGCTCTTCCGGCGACCTCGAACGCTTCTGCTCCGCGTACCTGAACAAGCGGAGCCCCCCGCGTCGGAAGGCCCCTGCAGCCGGTTGGCTCGTGTCGGCGGCGGCCGGCGAGTCGTCTCCACGAATGGAGCCCTGCCCCCGCACGCGGCCCCCGGGCGGCGGTGGCATTTTTTTTAATTCCTGGAACCCATACCCGTGACGCACCTACTAGCATACCCCTGGCGCACATTAGCCGTGGCGCAGTGTGTAAATGTGCGTCACGGCTAATTTGTTACCCGTGGCGCACCGGGGCACCTGTGCCACGACTAAAATGTTACCTGTGGCGTGGTAATCCGTGGTGCAGGGCCCTGCGCCACGGGTAACCAAAAATGGTGCGCCACGGGTAACTGTTTTTCTACTAGTCACTTGTCTTTCCCATTTCCATTTCCATTTGAGAGCACCGAATGAAGAAGAAACAACTTGAATCTTGGCCGTGAATGAAGCGAGGGGATTTCCTGGGATACTTAGAAGCATCAATTTCATGCACTAGAGCTAGAAGACTATCCATTTGCTTGGCAAGGGTTGTACAAAGGTGGCCAAAATGGTATTTTAGTGTGGTACTTGAAACTGTAGCCGATCATGAAACGTAGAGTTGGCACTCTTTCTTTGGCATGGCAGGATCACACAATGACATCAACGTGTCGTAGCGCTCTCCGGTGTTTGCGAGGCTTGTTGAAGGCAATGCTCCTCCAGTCAACTATGTGATCAACGACAACGAATACAACAAGGGTACTATCTAACCAATGGCATATATCCAAGGTGGGCGACATTTGTGAAAACAATATCCAATACTCTAGGCAACATATAATCTTGGTTTGCCTCTCAACAAGAGAGTTGCAGGAAGGATGTCGAGCGGGCGTTTGGAGCCCTTCAGGAGAGGTTTGCAATTGTCTGATACCCTGCTCTGACATGGTCGAACGAGTAGAGGTGGGAGTTCATGAATGCATGTGTGATCATTCACAACATGATCATCATGAGTGAACGCGCAAATCCAGTGGATGATCCTTTCCCATATGAGTTCTAGGGTCCTCTAGCCGCTATTGATGTAGCGGACCTGCACTTAAAATTTGGCAAGATCCCTGTGTATAGTGCTAGTCCCTGGAACGAATCGCTAGCACACACAGTTTACGATGAATACCATAACATTGTATCAATTTATTACACGTATGGTCCAGATTTTACAAATATCCAGTACAACTTGCATAGCTCAAGGCTAGCATTTTACAAAGATCAGCACAGCGGAAATAAAATTAGCAATGAGCCTCCATCATATTCATGTGCCACAGGCGAACATGTTGGTTGCAGACTCGAAACCCTTAATCGAAACCTCACTCAGTGTCGGAGCATCCTGCAACAATAAGAATGTTGCAACAAGGTGGGTCAGAACCATATAAAATGGAACTGGCAAGTGACACTCTGTGGACACTTAGTGGAAAAACTCTAATAACCTATATGCTTACTTAGGCTGGTGGAGTTCAAGGCTGATTTGCATAAAGCCAGTTTTGTCTTATCACTTTGTAAAACATTTGGCATATATTAAATTGGTAACACTGGTAAACTCCAGTGAAACCATGACAACACATGGTAAACTCCAGTGTGTCGGTGACTACCTCCGGTAAACTCCGGTGAGTCAGATGACTACCTCCGGTAAACTCCGGTGAGTCCCTAATGTTGTTTTCTAACAAGTTTTATTTTGAAGTTGACATGATGAGATCCTCCGTCTTCTTCCTTGTTCAGCTTAAGTGTGATCCATCCTCCCGAACCTGGGAAATCACGTATGATCTATACTCCTGCGGGGGAATCACTCTCTTCTAGCAAAACCTTCACTTGTAGTAACTCCAAATCTCTTTATTCCTAGGTGGCTACTGTAGTGTGATCCATCCTCCCGAACCTGAAAAATCACGTATGATCTATACTCCTGCGGGGGAATCACCCTCTTCTAGCAACTTGTACTCCCAAAACTGGGGAAGTGCTTAAATCCATCCACACACCCAGGTAGTTCATTGACTTAGTAGAAATTAATTTTTTTATATAAAACCATTTAGCATAGCATCTCAATAATTTTACCAAGATATAATAGGATTCTAGACCAACTAGTATAGGGGTGCTATTCTAAACAGTTTTAGCATACCAATACTAATAATCCTTACACATGCTTAAAGAAAAATACTCTACTCATGCATAGAAAAATAGTAGGAATTTTATGAATGTGCCACTTGCCTTGGCAGCAGGAAGAGAAGGAGTAGCAGCTTCAAAAAGTCCTCGGGTCTCTCCGAAAAATCTAATTTAAACAAAATATAGCAAGCCATACATAAACAAACAAAACAATAATAACAACACAATAAAAATGCAATGCATGAAATGCATTTAAAATCACAAGAAAATTACTACACTAAGTTTTCTGATTTGTGAAAATATGCATGAGGTAAAAATGCAATTAAAACAATTTTGACTTTAACAATAATACAACCATGCAATAAAATATGCCATGCATGAATATGCAAAAATTACCACAACACAAATATAAAAATCGCTTTTAGTTTTCTGGTTGTTCTATATGCATGACGCCACAAATCAATTTTATAGATTTACTTAATAGAAATAATTTCAAAACACCTAAACAAAGGTAATAGCAAAAATCTAAAGATTCTGCATAAAACCATTTTATAAAATTTGGTAAACATTTCTACTGGACAGAGGACATCTAAACAAGATTTTAGCAATTTGATTCACTCAAAAAGGATTTGTAAAACTCATTTTATAGCCTAAACAAGTTAATAACCATTCCGCAAATAACAAGTTAGTGCACGACTAAAATACACGTTTTTATTATACTACAATATTCTACACGTTCATACGAATCCATAGACTACAAAAACATCGAAAACGGAAATATGGTTGATTTGATATGGAATTTCTAAGGTTGACCAAAATCTGTCCAAAGACAAATCCAAAAATGATAAGGCTTGCATATAACCGAAAATACTTTATTTAGGCTAACAAGGTGATATGATCTAACACGTTAGATATAGTATGCGGGTAAGATTAAGGCATGTTGAGAGTCCCACCAACAAGAACGAATAACGCCGGTGTCGATGAAAACGTGACGCGGTTAGACGAGGTGGTCGGTGTAGACGATCATGCACGGCCTCCGGGAAGTAGTTGACGAAGTTATTGTAGATGTGCGGCGCGGTGAGGCGGAGAGGATGGTGGTGATGACGACGGCCTTTGGTTCCTCGAATAGCGATGAACGACGAAGAACGACGGTGAACGATGGCGACCGTGCGGATCGGTCGAGGTTGAGCTCGGTGATGGGAAAGTCCTGTGACCACGAGATGATGTCTAGAAGGTTAGGGAGGACATGGAACATGTTATGGACACCACGAAAGGGCTTGGTGAGGTCTCACCTCATCGGGATCTTGGTCGCGGCGGCGATGTTGCTCGGCCTTCGTGGTGGTGCAACCAACTGCAACAAAATGATGCAACACCATGTCCTGGTCGAAGGCCTTGGTGAGGGGAATCTACTGGTTCGATGAATTGTGGAGGGGATCATCGTGGAAGACAAGATCTGACGATGAACTCGGATTTGGGCTGAAATGGATCTTCTTGGTGTGGCCTATACAAAGCTCCTTTGGGGTAACTTTCTGAACGAAAATGGGGGAGGAGTAGAAGGAGCACAAAGTGACGCGCTCGGTTTTCTTTGGTATGGCCGGAGGAGGGAGATCGAGAGATGTATGCCGATGTGTGGCTTTCGGTTCACCGTGTTAAATAGGGTGATTAAAGCCATTAATTGGAACAATAACTCTCTGAATGAGACATCCATAGTATTTGGAGTAACTTTCGTGTTGATTGCGAATTAAAATGGTCACTCAATTAACGGGGAAGAGGAGGGGAAAAGATGGACACCATGACTGTAACCTACGTGCTCTGTACGTGAAGGAGCACGAGGAGGGAGACGACCAGGTCGTTCGGCCTAGTTGGGCCAAGTTTCGGCCCATCTGGGTTGCCTCACTTTTTTTTTGTTGTTTCTTTTTCTTTTGGGGGTTTTCTTTATTTCTTTCATAACTTTTGTTTCAAGTATTCAAAAGTGTTCAATTTTTTTTTTAAAGTTTGTAAAAATATTCTGCATCAAAATATAACATTTAGAAATATTTTCCACACAAATAAATTATCAAATTGCCACTGACCATTATAATGGCCTTTATGGCTATTTTCTTAAAAGAAAATATTAATAACAATATTTCTGTTTTTAGGAAAAAAAATTAATCACAAATGCCCAAATGAAAGGAAGATGTCATGCCATGTAAGATTTTGGATTTTCAAATCAAAATATTTATAACTTTCAAAAAGTTTTTTGATTTTTATGATTTTTCAAAAAAATTTGAAAATTTAGGGATGTTACAGACTACCACACTTAAAAGGAATCTCGTCCCCGAGATTCGGAGAGGCTAGAAAGAAAGATGGGTTCGGTTGTCCGGGTTTTAGACAACTAGGTGGGCTACCACCCTTAAAAGATACTTTTATATGTAGTCTTGAGCTCTTGTCTTCGGACTAGGGTCCATCCAGTTAGTCCTTATGTCTCACTGGTGTCAACTACATCTTCTACTCATGAGTTGTGCTTCATTTTCTTGAATCCACCTATATAGCATGTACTAGCTCCTCGTAAGGAATTGGTGATTCATTGATCCTTAAATAATACCTTGGTATCCTTGTACCATAGTCTTCATTTCTAATAGGTGGATGTCCCTTTGCATAACTTGGAAGCATAATCATCCTCAGTGGCGGACCTAGAAGATTCTAGAAGCCCGGGCAAGCATGCCTAAACTCGCCATTTTTCGTACGAAATTACTGTACAAAGTTAGAGAATATAAGGGATCATCCGCCGGCAAGCCCGGGCGGCTGCCCGGGCTGCAGGGACGTTAGATCCGCCCATGATCATCCTCTAGATGTCTTGAATAGAACTTTCCTTCACGGTGGATCTGTAGACCACATAATGGAGTTGTTGAACTACTTTCGATACTGAAGGGTCACTCTTCAGTTCGGTTACAAGATTCAAGATGAGTAGGTCTCTTCACAACATCGAAAAAACTGTCCTTGTTCCTGACAGACTTCATCTTCATGGTTGACTTTCTTCAATGCAAACACTGCACCATTTCTAACGAAACTCTCATGGTAGGTCCAAACTAACCATTATAATGGCCTTTATGGCTATTTTCTTAAAAGAAAATATTAATAACAATATTTCTGTTTTTAGGAAAAAAAAATCACAAATGCCCAAATGAAAGGAAGATGTCATGCCATGTAAGATTTTGGATTTTCAAATCAAAATATTTATAACTTTCAAAAAGTTTTTTGATTTTTCAAAAAAATTGAAAATTTAGGGATGTTACAATTGACCACAATGTGACTGCGGATTTTGGTGAATACCTCGCTAGGCATACAGAGGTTCGTGATAAGGTTGTTCATAAACAGTTTCAACATGATCTAATGGAGCATTTTTGGATTCTCAAAGGATTGGCCGCTTGAGGACAGTTCAACTTCAATTTATTTAATTGCATGTGTTAAAAGCAATGTAATAATTTGAATTATTTGTTTCGTATGTATAAATTTGAGAAAAAAGAACCAAGGCGCGACAGCTATAGGCGTTGGCGCTCGGGGAGTGCCGACACCAATAGGCGCCATCTCGTCAGGATGGCGCCAATAGAGCTCGTCCGGGCGCTCATCTGGACGCTCTATTGGCGCCCCGACTGGAGATGCTCTTACCAAACTTGATGGATTCGACCAAGTCGCGACTTTGGGGCCTCATTAGGGGTGAAAGGGTCCCTAAGAAGGTTCTAGAGGTACCGAAAAGCCCTTGGATCAAGGGGTCATCCATCGAATGGCCGAGGAGTAGTGTCACCGCCTATATAAAGATGGGAAACCCTAATTTTCAGGCAGCCACCAAAAGCCACGAATTTGCCTCCCTCATGGGGCTCATCTCCATGGGGGGGGGGGGGGGGGGGGGGCTCCTCTATATCCCCAAGAAGCCATGTAGTAAGGGGGTTAGGGGCGTCGCTCCCCCTAGCCGGTCGGCCGCCGGTCACCCGCATCGCCTCTGCCTTGCCCTTTCCTCCATGGCCGCCGTCTTCACCAACACCTCCATCATCATCTCCTCCATAGCAACAGAGGTCCACTCTCTCACAAACCTCTGTAATCACCTATGTAAACATGATGTTTGATGCTATAAAGTATTATCCTATGAACTATGTCATGTCTGTTGATACGTCTCTGACGTATCTATAATTTTTGATGTTCCATGCTTGATTATATATCAGTGCCACATGTTTTTACAATTTTTTATATCATTTTGGCATGATTTATGGAACTAACCTATTAACAAGATGCCCAGTACCAGTTCCTGTTTTCTGCTGTCTTTTTGTTTCGGAAAAGTTGTTCTGGGAAGTTTCTCGGATTGCTCTCATAATTTACGGGAATTATTTCCAATATGAAACGAAGACGGAACCCGAAGGACAGCTGGAGGGGAGGCACAGGGGCTCCAGACGCCACCTGGCCACGCCCCCTGGTCGCGTGTGGGGCCCACCTAGGCTCCTGTCCATCGCCTCGTGCCGCCCCTTCGCCTATAATTCTCCTCTGACCTAAAAACTGAGGAGGCGCGATCATAATCTACAGAATACGTCCGAGGCCGCCGCCATCTCAAACCCTAGTTCGGGAGGGTTCAGAAGCTCTTCCCGACACCCTGCCGGAGAGGGGAATCGACGTCGGAGGCATCTACACCACCATGCCTCTGGAGTGATGCGTGAGTAGTCCACCACAGGACTACGGGTCCATAGCAGTAGCTAGATGGTTGTCTCTCCTCCTTGTACTCCATTGTTTAGATCTTGTGAGCTGCCTATCATGATCAAGATCATCTATTTGTAACTGCTACATGATTGTGTTTGCATGGATCTGATGAATTGTGGAAGTCATTACTTTTGTTCAGTTATGTGTTTCATATATGATCTTGCAGGCTCTCCGATGCTAGTGGTTGCTTTGGCCAAGTAATTGTTAGTGTTGTATGAGGGAGCATTTATGCTAGATAGTGGGTTCATGCCTCTCTTTGTCTGAGTTTGGCGACAGGAACGGTTAAGGCTAGAGATGTGTTGTTGCCACTAGGGAGAAAACAGCGGTGTGATTTCTTCGTGTTATCTACATTGCTTACATTATGCACTTTGCTTATTGCAATGATCTGTTGCTTGCAACTTAATACTTTTGGGTGACATGCTGGATAGCGATCCTAGAGTGGATTATTAGTCATAGATGCAGTTGGATGACGGTCTACGTATTTTGACGTAATGCCCATATTAGATGAAGCGGTGAACTATATTGTTTTATGATAGCCTTGTTGTGCGCCAACAATTCTGTCAATTGCCATGCTGTAATTTGTTTACCCATCATGTATATCTTTTGGAGAGACACCTCTAGTGAACTGTGGACCCCGGTCCTATTTTCCTACATTGCTTACAACCGTCTTCATAGCTTTTCATCATCATTTGCTCGCTGGTCATATTTCATCCTCATCATATTTTACATCCACATATTTAATTCTTTGTGTTTGGCAAGCCGGAGAGATTGACAACCTCTCTGTTTTGTTGGGGCAAAGTAGTTTGTTGGTGATTGTGTGCAGGTCAACGTCAATAATCGAGAAACAACGCTATTGACACCTTGCTAAGCCTTCTCCAAGTCCTACTGGCTTGACAACCTTGGTTTTGTAATCAAGGGAAAATTGCCGCTCCGCTGCTTCATACCTTCCTCTTGGGGTCTCCCAATAGTAGTTAGCATCTGTGTTGTTCCTTTTTGTCCTATGGTTGAATTATTAAATATCTTTGGTTGATTCGAGTTGTATGTCGATATGGTATAGTTCTATGTGTTGGAAATATGCCCAAGAGGCAATAATAAAGTTGTTTATTATCATATTTCATGTTTATGATAATTGTTTATTATCCATGCCATAATTGTATTGACCGGAAACTAATTATGGCATGGATCTCAGGTATCTCCGATGGTATTTGTTGGGTGACATGAATCAAGACTAGAATTTGTCCCTCCATGTGACGGAGTAGATATCTTTGGGCCCTCTCGGTAGTATAGCATCCTGAAGTTTGCAAACATGTGACTAAGTAGTAGTCACGGGGATCCTATATTATGGAACGAGTAAAGAGAACTTGCCGGTAATGAGATTGAACTAGATATGGTGATACCGACGATCGAATCTCGGGCAAGTGATATATCGTGAGACAAAGGGAATCGTATATGGGATTAATTGAATCTCCGACATCATGGTTCAACTGATAAAGAACTTCGTTGAATGTGTAGGAACTGATACGTCTCCGACGTATCTATAATTTTTGATGTTCCATGCATGATTATATATCAGTGCCACATGTTTTTATAATGTTTTATATCATTTTGGCATGATTTATGGAAATAACCTATTAACAAGATGCCCAGTGCCAGTTCCTGTTTTCTGCTGTCCTTTTGTTTCAGAAAAGTTGCTCTGTGAAGTTTCTCGGATTGCTCTGATATTTTATAGGAATTATTTCCAATATGAAACAAAGACGGAACCCAAAGGATGCCCGGAGGGGAGCCCCAGGGGCTCTAGACGCCACCTGGCCGTGACCCCTCCTTAGGCCGTGCCTAGACCCCACCTGGGCAGGTGGCCCCCCTCCTCGCGTCGCCTCTTCGCCTATAAATTTCCCCTCGACGCAAAAAACCTAAAGACCCGATCATATTTTCCAGAAGACGTCCGAGGCCGCCGCCATCTCTAACCCTAGTTCGGGAGGATTCTGCAGCTCTTCCCGACAACCTGCCGGAGAGGGGAATCGACACCGGAGGCATCTACACCGCCATGCATGCCTCCGAAGTGATGCGTGAGTAGTCCACCACGGGACTACGGATCAATAGCAGTAGCTAGATGGTTGTCTCTCCACCTTGTACTCCATTGATTAGATCTTGTGAGCTGCCTATCATGATCAAGATCATTTTATCTGTAACTGCTACATGATTGTGTTTGCATGGATCCGATGAATTGTGGAAGTCATTGCTTTTGTTCATCTTTGTGTTGTGTTTTATCTATGATCTTGCATGCTCTCCGATGCTAGTGGATGCTTTGGCCAAGTAATTATTAGTGTTGTATGAGGGAGTATTTATGCTAGATAGTGGGTTCATGCCTCTCTTGTCTGAGCTCGGGCTGACAGAAACGATTAATACAAGAGATGTGTTGTTGCCACTAGGGAGAAAACAGCAGTGTGATTTCCTTGTGTTATTTACATTGCTTACATTACGCACTTTGCTTATTGCAATGATCTGTTGCTTGCAACTTAATACTTTTGGGTGACATGCTGGATAGCGATCCCAAGGTGGATTATTAGTCATAGATGCAGTTGGAAGACGGTCTATGTATTTTGACGTAATGCCCATATTAGATGAAACAGTGAACTATATTGTTTTATAATAGCCTTGTTGTGCGCCCACAATTCTGTCAATTACCGTGCTGTAATTTGTTTACCCATCATGTATATCTTTTGGAGAGACACCTCTAGCGAACTGTGGATCCCGGTCCTATTTTCCTACATTGCTTACAACCGTTTTCACATCTTTTCATCATCATTTGCTCGTTGGTCATATTTTCACTCTCATCATATTTTACATCCACATATTTAATTCTTTGTGTTCAGCAAGCCAGAGAGATTGACAACCTCTATGTTTCATTGGGGTAAAGGAGTTTGTTTGTGATTGTGTGCAGGTCCACGTCAGCACGCCAGCAACACCTCTTTTCTGGCACTGTTGACACCTTGCTAAGCCTTCTCCAAGTCCTACTGGTTCGATAACCTTGGTTTTGTAATCAAGGGAAACTGCTGCTTTGCTGCATCATACCTTCCTCTTGGGGTCTCCCAGCGAACGTGTGATCCTCGTCATCAGGAACCAATATGGACATCCTGGTCCCGCTACTGGTTATTGATCGGATCATGTCTACACGTTCTCGAACCCGTAGGGTCACACTCGTAACGCTTTGATATAGCTAGGGCTTAAGTTGAGATATTAGATGGTATGAATGAATGTTGATTCGGAGTCTCGGATGAGATCCTAGATATCATGAGGAGCTTCAGGAGAGTCCGGAGATAAAGTTTCATAGAAGGAAAGTGGTTTTTCAGATTTCGGAAAGGTTCGGGAATTTTCTGGCCGAGTACCGGAATAGTTCTAGAAGGTTCTGGAAGGTTCCATAGTGGCCTAGAAGGGTCAACATGGACCGAAGGGAGTTGCAGCAACTCACATTGGCTGGCCGCACCTGGTCCCCAAGGCCCATACGACCAAAGGAGGAAGGGGCAGCCCTAACCCTAAAGGGGGCGCCTTGGGGGGCAAGTTTTCCCCCCCTTGGCCGCCGGCCCTAGATGGGGAGGGGTTGGACCCCTTGTCCCACGACTATATAATGAGGAGGGGAGGGTTGGGGCGGGGCACCCCATAACCCTAGCCGCACCACCCCTCTCCTCCCTCCTCTCTCTCTCGTGTGCACGGCTTGGCGAAGCCCTGTCCGCGGAGAACCTCCACCATCTCCACCACCACACCATCATGCTGCTGGGATCTCACGAGCCACTTCTTCCTTGCTTGCGGGATCAAGGAGAAGAAGGCTTCATCAAGTTGTACGTGTGGATACCACGGAGGTGCTGCTTGTACGGTGCTTCATCGGATTGGATCTCGAAGGATGATACATCTCCTCGCGACTAGATAAGTCTAGTTGCGGGGATCGACAGACCAACCCCTGCATCAACAAAACGTGTTTGTTTGTTCTTTGAGGGTAAGAAGATTGGATCTCTTTCTCGCTACATTCATCTAATAGATCTAGATCCGTTGGGTTTCTTCCGCTTGTTGATGCATGTAAAATGCATACATGAACTTTGCACTATAATACTTTTATTCCATTCATATTTGCATCATATAAGGGGTATATTACTGTTATTTAATGATTTCTGGTAATTAATAATGATTTCCCCTTTTTATGGAATTAATCCTGCGCAGGCAGAAAACCCCCATTCCTTTCCTTATTTATTTCAGGGCCTTAATGACGTCATAATGAGCTGCAAATTTATGGGGATCATTATTTTGGAAGGAGGGAGACCTAGGAGTGAAGGAAGAAAGCAAACGGAGGCCGGAAGGGCGAAAGAGGGTGCCCCACGCGGCCAGGTACAGGGGCCGCGTGGGCCCACCTCTTTTGGTCCTCGTGGCCCCATTTGCGACGATCCTTCTTCCTGAAGCTTCCTCGTGACCTAAAAACGCCTATTTAAAGAGCCCCCCGATGTTTTTCGGAGGGAGATCCGCCACATGAGAGAAACAAGAAACAGAGACCAGGAGGCTGCAGATTGAAGGGGGGAAACTCCAGTGGAGCGCTGCCGGAGAGGTCTCCTTCTTCTCCATCGACATCTCCACCGTCTCCATGATGAAGAGGGAGTAGTCCACCTCTGGACTATGGGTTTGTGGCAGTAGCATATGTATCTCTCTCTCTCTCTCTCTCTGGAGCTTCACTAATTAGCACCGTATGAGCTGCTGAACATGATTACGGTCATCGTTGTATTACCTTTATGGTGGATCGTTTTATGAGTTAATATATGTTGAGATTGCAATGTTTATTTCAGTTATGAAAGTAGATGCATATTATGTACCCCGTTCTTGTATCCTTGTTTTGATCTAGCATGTTTATGAGAGCGTGTGAGGGGGAACGTGTGTATTAGTTGGAGTAACGGGGGTGGTGATGTGATAAGCTGACAACTTAATATCACAATCCATTGGGTGTTTACCTTACTTTGTTGCCTCACTAGGGATAAACCAAAATACCATGTTGCAAGGTATGAGGAGTGACAAGCCTCTACCTATGACTAGATCCAGCATGTTCTTATTTTCACTTCATGTCATTAATCTTAAGGCTATACTCTGAGTCATCTTAATTATTGAGGTGTTATGATTTAGTTCGCATCTTGGTGGAGTATAAGTGAGACTAATAATCAAAAAGTCTCTATGTTAGGACGTGATGCCCATATAATTAGTAACATGTCATTAAACTTGTTTGCAATCTCATATGTTAACCCTATGTCTACTTATTTGCCACACTATATTAAAGAGAGAGTGCATGTGTGAAACCATGAACCCGGTCCATTTTTAATCATAAGAAACAACTTTCCAACCACTTTTAAGCATTTTATACATTCAGCCATTTTAAAATCAGAAAATACAAAAACACTTTTATTCATTGCATACACATATAAAAACCCCAAAAATATCATCCATCATCATTACTATCATCCTTGCATTACTACTTACCACCATTGCATATTTATTTACTGTTTTGCATTCATTATTATCTTAATATCATTCTCACACCTTGTGCTTGACAACCACTTGGTGAGGTTGAGGGCACAAAGCAATCTACTTTGTTTGCAGGAAATCTAGAGAAGGACAAGGAGATAAAATCCCCACTACTGATTCCCCGAGAGTTCGATATTAAACCCTCGAGTCACCCTCGTGGGGAAAAAACTTCCACTTCTACATACTCTGCACTTGGAGGCTCAACCTATCCAATATATTATTTTCCTTTCAGGGTATCAAGAGTGCTTGTTGGCGTAGTTGAGGGAGAAACACTCTCATCAATTCCGTCATCACGTGTTTTTTCTCGCACCGTTGCCGGGGAATCATAGCTGGAAGGTTTTATCCAAGGATATCACAACAAAGTCAACTTCATCACCAACTTGTGCTAACACCTAAGCTTGGGGAGGTTGCACCTACGTGAGCATCATCTTGTCCATCTTTACCTTCAAGCATTTTATTTTGTTTTGTTATTGTCTTGCATATCATTTTTAGATTTCGGTTTGCATTTTTTATTTTCAGTTTTGCATTTTGTTTTGCATTAGTTAATTCGGTTTGCATTATTTAGTGTCATTTTTTTCAGTTTTGCATAAAATTTTTAAAAAACATAAAAACTTGCTAAAATGGGTGATAGGACTAAGTTGTGTGACTACACAAATACTCCAAATGATCAATTTATTGCTAAACCTATTACCACACTTGAGATACAAGCTGATAGCTATGAAGTAAGTCCTAGTTTGTTGAACTTGATAACTAGGGAGCAATTTGGTGGTAGTGTTGTGGAGGATGCCTCTATGCATCTTCATGATTTTGTTGAAATCTGTGACATGCAAAAATTTAAGAATGTTGAAAGTGATGTTCTAAAACTGAAATTATTTCCTTTCTCACTTAGAGGAAAAGCTAAGGAGTGGCTGCATTCATTACCTACTGATAGCATTAAAACTTGGAATGATCTGAAAGAAGCTTTCATTAAGAAATATTATCCTCCTATTAAAATTTTGCAAAATAGAAACAATATTCTATCTTTTAGGCAAAATGAAAATGAACATGTTGCTATGGCTTGGGATAGGATAAAACTTATGCTTAGAACTTGCCCATCACATGGAGTTAATGAATGGACCATACTAAACTCTTTTTATAATGGTCTGAATTACATGTCTAGAAATATACTTGATTCTGCTGCTGGAGGTGCTTTTATGGGAAAAACTATAGTAGAGGCTAAGAATATATTGGAAAGCATTTTGCAAAACTATAGTCAATCGCATACCGATAGAGCACCAAGTTCATCTAAGAAAGTAAACTCCATAGAAGAAACTCATGATTTGTCATCTAAGATGGATACTATTCTTGCTTTGCTTAATAAACCTAGTGTTGAAAATATTCCTTTGCAAGAACTAGTTGGTAATAATTCTGAAAATATTGATGTCAACTTCATTAGGAATTATGGAAACAATGGGTATGCTAACAACAATTATAATTCTTATAATAAACCTCCATATGTTCCCAACAATCGGCCTTTTGTTCCATATCCTAATGCTAATGATAAATGGAAGCCTGTGTCATCACGTAATGATAATTTTGAGGCTAATAAAATTCTTATGGAACAAGTTGCTAGTCATAATACCATGATACAAGAGTTGAATAAGTCTGTTGCTTCTATTAGTTCTGATATTAAAAACTTACAACTCCAAGATGTAGGACTAGAGAAATCCCTTTCAAAACTTGCTGATAATCAAGCCACTTTATTGAGTATGTCTGCTGGAAAACCACAAGCACCACCTATGGTTGGATTGAATTCTATTAATATTGCTGAAAATGTTCCTCTTACTTTGGAGGAAACTCTGAATCAATTGCTAAATTATCTGTAACAGCCCAGATTTGGTACCCTAAAATTTGAGCCAAATTTTCACTTTTTGCTTTGCATTGCATCATGGCATACATATTTAAATTGCAAAATTAAATATTGCAAACAATGGAAAACATTAAAAGGGAGCAAACACTTCCTAAAATTCCAAACCAAATGCAATTGCTCAAATTGGCAAAACAAAATATTCTTGAGTTTCCATATTTGTCCAGGAAGTTCCAAGAATGCATTTCATAATTATTTGGCAAAGTCAAATTCTTGCCAAACAATGAAATAAATTGGGACTTCAATTTTGGAGTTAAACCAATTCTTAAATTGAACCCCAGTTAAACATTTCAAAATTTCAAATAAAAATATGGGGAGCTTCATTATATTATTGGGAGCCTCCATGAATATTTTCACATATTTTGAAAATGTTTAAATACCCCAAGTAAATGGATTTCGGAAATTATTAAATTTTGTCTTATTCAAACACTATGAGCAAATGTTGTGCAAAACTTTTTATTTTGCCACACCAATTTTTTTGTGGAGTCTCTATATGTTATGGGGAGCCTCCCTAAATAATTTCAGAATTTTTGGAAATATCTAAGTGCCTCAAATAAATGTGCAAAATCGAGACCAGAAAAGGAAAAGGAGCTAAATTAAATCAGAAAATTAGAGGCAGGTTTTTTTTTTTGCAAAACCCCCTTCTTCCTCCTGTAGCCGAAGAACCCGCCGCCGTGTCTTCTCCGGCAGGGCGCCATGCCGCATGTTCCCGTGCTCCCCTGCCCCCTCTCGCACCTCCTGCACCCGCAGCAACCCCCCCAGTGCCGCGCCCGCGGCCGGCTCCGACCGGAATCGACCCGACACAACCCTCCCCACGCCACCGCCATGCTCCCGACCGAATCGGCATGGGCGCCGCCTCGTGCCTCCTCTGCCGAGCCCCCCAGCTTGCTTTAAAAGGAGCCCTCGACGGAGAGAAGCAACACACAACCACCGCACCACCTCCACTGCTCTCTCCCCTCTTCCTTCCCCCCTCTTTCTTCCTCGGCACCGAAACATGGCCGTCGCCGCCAAGGAAGCTCACCGCCGGTAGAGACCTCCCCGTGTAGATCGGAGAGTACCACGAGCTCCGCCGCATCCTCCTCTTCGTCCCCATACCAAGAATCGAGCCAATGAGCTGCGGATCGCCGTCGCCACGCCTTCTTCCCTGACCACGGCCGCCGCGCTCCGAGCACCATCGCCGTCGACTCCGGCCTCCTCCGACCTTGCCGCCCACTCCAACGTTCTCAGGGTGAGCTGGACGACCTCCCCGTGCTTTCTCCCCTCTCGATTGCGCCGTAGATCACCGCCGTTATGCACTTCTTGCTTCGGGCTGCCGCCGTGCTTCACGCCGGCGATGCTCCGGTGGGTTTCCGGTGGAGCCAAACCCACCCACGCGTAGCCCTCGACGCGTAGAATAGGTCCGTGCCAACGATTAGCTCCAGCGAGCCCTAAATCGGCGGCGCCATCGTCGTCGGGCCGCTCCGGCCGGCGGATGACGTCGTCGTGCGTCAGCACCGACGTGGCGCCTACGTGGCTGCCACCGTGGCCATGGGCCCCTAGGTCGGTGTCTGTGTGTAGCCACAGCTCGGCGAAAAACGGTTCGGTTCATTTTCTCTGAGAAATAATTAAAAGACAGAAAATTGTTTTAAAACTTATAAATGCAATATCTTTTTAAATACTAGTCCAAAATTTACAAATAATATACCAAAATGTTCAGTAAGCAATGAACTACAACCCTATGTCATTTGGGAGAATTGTAGAATTAATTTTGGTGCCATTTATTAAAATTAAATTAAATGGCAGATTTAAATCAATAATTGGAAATATCATAACTTGATAAATATTGATCCAAAAATTGCAAATGATATACCAAAATGACCAACAAAACAAATTCTATCTATCCAGGTTAAGACCACAGCATGAAACCAATTTTTCCCTTGATGCTATTTTGAATTGGTTAAAATGATTTAAATTGCACAACCGTTTTAATCGCCATTTCATCATCGTTAATCGGAAAATTTCAAACGAAGTACCAAAATGTTCAGGAGAACAATACCTGTCTAATAATATCATGTTCATGCATATTTAAGACACTTCTATAATAATTTAATAAGTTATAATTAATGTGGTCACTAAGATAAATATGGGGTTTTTCCCAAATAATTGCACTAATTATTTGGAACTCCATTTAATTTGTTAAATAAATTAAATGTTGATATCTTCCATAAACTTGTCATGTCATCATGTGATTGTGCATTGCACCTTGTCTCCATGTGATTTATTTGTTCTTCCATATTTGTTTGGGTATCGATAGATTCCGGAGTGGAGGTTAAACCTACCTACCCCGACGAGCAGTACTACCCGCCCCGGCAGCAAGGCAAGAGATAACCTAACCTTCTTGGCATCTAGTCTCCCATGGTTTTATAAACTTATTTTATCCACCATAATATTGCATGCGGTTCAAATGTCACTTTTGATCGAGATGTAGATTATCCTATGAATGCATGTTTATCCCCTGAACCATCACATGCTTCCCCTCCTATGAACTGTAGGTATGATGTGTTGGCCGGATACAAAATATAATTGTTGGTATACCTGCTTAGCTATGCTTAGCCATGCTTAGTAGAATGCTTAGTTGTATGTTATTTAATTCCATGATATTGATGTTGATGGAATGATTCGGGCATGGTGGATACATGTGATGCTTAATTAAATTGCTAAAAGGCTTGGATGAGTTGCCCTCGGGGTAAGGTGTTTTGCCTCATTCTTGCCGCCTAGGCTGAGAGTGCTTTTAGCTAGAACCAAGAACCGAGCGTGCTTCCATTGGTGGGTGTATGGGCGCCTTACTGACCGAATAATTTGTGAGGGGCTTGTCAAGGGTCCTCTAGTTTGCTATTTCCATTTGCGCGTGAGTTGTGTGGGTGGAAAAAAGAACGAAGAGGACGGTGGTGTTTAGGATGTGGCCGCGGGGCAGGGCGTTGGAGGCGCTGAACCTGTCCTTCCGCACACTGATGGTCCTTGAGTAAGCCTCATGCATTGTAAAGGTCTAACCGCGCCCGCTCGCCGGCCTTCCCCGGAAGAGGGCCAATTAGGTGAGCCGGATGGTACCAATGGGTAAAATAGTACACCCCTGCAGGGTTGAATCTTTTCGAAAAGCCGTGTCCATGGTTATGGACAAACTCTTGGGAACGGCGGATTAGCTCATAGAGAACTTTAACCTAATTAATATGGCAGCTAAAGGTTGCATAATCAACTTGTGATAAAGGTTCATTTCCTCGAGGGGGAGTCGAGGGAGTGCCTTTGGTGGAGATGAGTGGTTTGGCTACAAGTTGGTTCGACGAGAACCAAAGATGAAAAGTTTACTCTCTTATCCCCTTTTGAAAAATATTCTGAGTAGACGATGCCATGTGTCAATTAGGTTTTATTACAAAAAATCAGCTTTATGCAAAACAGCTACATACAGCTTTAGAGCCTCCGTCATCATTGGGCCTATATCGCCCTACTAAACTTGCGAGTACGTCGTACTCATTCTCTCTTTGCTGCCTTTATATCTTGTTTCAGAGGAGGACGACACTGAGCAGTTAGGTGGTTCCTTCGTGGACATCGACGAATAGTTCAGGGTTCCCGGGTGGCAGCTTGGGACCGTGGAACAAGCTGGCTGGGATTTTTATCTGTAGGCCTCTTAGGCCATATTTGGATCTTATTGTGTTAGACAACACTACTTCGCTTCCGCTTGATGAATGGTTGGGTCTGTGACCTCATTGTGTAGTATTTGTATCTTTCTCATATATGAGTTGCTATATGAACTTTTGTGTCGTAGAGTCTGTGATGTGCCAGTTGTTCCACAAGTCTTGATCTCTCTACTATACGGGATAGCTATGTCTGTTGCACAAAGCTTCACTGTATAGTTCTGGGGTCGGGGCGTTACAAGTTGGTATCAGAGTAGGACTGCCTGTAGGAAACCCTTTCTATTGGTCGATGTCGAGTCTAGTTCGTGAAAATTATTTTTAACCTAAAAATGAGTTGTGAAAACCCTCTTAGGATTATTTTACTCCTTACCCAATTCACTCTGATCTCGGTGCCATCTTACCTCTATTTGATTTTAACGGTTTTCTGATCGTCGGCAAATTCTAAATCTTTAGGATCACGGGGTTGGGTTCTACCTTTAGTTACTGGTTAACTTTGCTTGTCTGCAAATTCTAAATTCCGAAGAGAAGAAGTATTGCGGATCGTCAAGACATTCCTTTGCTTTAGCCAAGATCTTGAACCGAAGGTCCCGGATTGTGCTAGGGCTCTGGTGTAATGATTCATGAGGGTTGTCACCCTTGTGAGCATTATACTATTGTGAGTCCCGGTGCATGAAGCTGATCTTTAACCCAAGATCTTTCCGTTGAACCCTGATGTTAAATTTTCAAACCCTACATCAGGTTGGCATAAATTGAAGTAATCTTCAAACTCGAGGATTGCAGCCGTAATTGACTTACTCAGCAACTCTCTTCTCTGACACTAGCTTTAGCTAGACTCTCTGTCAGGAAACCATCTGAATCACGATGGGATTGCCCTTAGCGAGTGGTCCATCAATATTTGTGATTCCTCCACTAACACCATTCATGAAACCCTTTCGGCACTAGTGTCGGAAGAGTGCTAACACGGGCTTCTGCAATATCTCGAGATTGTTGTTAGCCGTTCCTTACTCTAAATCTGTTGTCCGACCTCTATCTGTCTGTTGACATTCAAGTTTTCTCGTGCATTGGGGTGTTCTGATGCATGTTATTCTTGTGGTTCATCAAGGAATTCCACTTCGGGATGTCAGGAGAAACAAACTCCGGTACCTTGTCCTTGTCTCGGACCAGGTCAAAGTTTTGTGATTCGCGGAGTGAAAGCTTGTCTAGTTTTTGTTCCATTCCACCTTGGAGTGTCACACTCTTTTATATCGAGAGGTCGTGCTTAGTCTCATGACGTGCTTGATGAAGTGATGCTCTTACCCTTCCTTATCCATCTACCTCCGAGCTACTCAGGCTCGAGAATGTTGAGGATGAATATCGTTGTGGTAATCTGATATTCTTAACAATTGTTATTGTTTTGAAATCCAAAGGCTTTGGTGGCACTCTTAGCATAATTGGTAGTTATATCATCGATCTGAGTTGTCTGTTTTGCCAAGTCCATTAGTTCAGGTGCACACCCTCGGTCAACGAGTTAGATTCATGTCGGAATTCTAAAGACCACATCCTTTACCTCGAAAATCATGTTTCCTCTCGCCACCAGTGACATGCGGTGGTTCGTGATATTCTGGGTGTATTTCCAGAAGTACTGCCGGGTTGTCCCGTGACCGTGTTGTCGAGAAATTTTGGAAACTTGTCCGAACCATCTTCGTGTCATCGCGTCGTATGTGTTTTGGATGATGGAAGTGCTTTCTCTGGTCCATGTCCAATGGTTGACATCTGTCGCCATGGGCCCGAGTGAAGTTGCTCGTCTCCCCGGAAAGAATCCCAAGTTGGTCATGCATATGTGTTTTGTTGTTGAGTTGGTAGGTTGTAACCTCTAGTCCTCTAAATACGTCATGTGTGCCACGGGCCGAATTGTTCCTAAATACGAAGAAGTTGTCGAACTCCAACATCTTACTGGTGTTTCCCAATCAGGACTCAGTTACTTCAGTGATTGGAGTTCATGATGGTCCAGTTTCCTCTTCGTAGTCGTGACCCCATAGAACTCGTGGTCTAGCTCGTGTTTTGGAGCTTGACACGGTAGCCCATGTCTTGAGAATCTAGTTACCCTGCCTTGCGGCTAACTTCCGCAAACTCCCTCCAGACCTGCTAAGCCTGAAGTATCTGTACCCTAACCGAATCTGAACCTCAAAGCAGAAATGATGGTTGGTGATTCTTAAGAGTATGACATAGGCCTTGTGTAAATCCGGCAAGTTTGGTGTGGTGGTTGCCCCACTTAACTGGAAGGTCTATTGTGATATCCTCTTGCTTTTCGTAAAATCAACCACTCTCCATGAGGATATTGTGCGACTTATTCTAGAAGTTTCCCTTATGGTCTCCTTGCAATCTTAAAGGTCCGACCTCCACTCGATGACCTATTGAAGGCTTTTCCGAAGCCTGTTGGTGGTATCTAGAACATCGAGGAGAACATTAACGTGGTGTTGCTAAAAAGGTCTCGCAGTCATTTCTCCGATCCTCTGCTCGACCTTTGTTTGGTCAAATTGTTCCTAGTTTTCCTCAATGGCTTATGGTCTTATGCAAAGTTCATATTTCCAACCCTTGGAGAAAACTTGTCTATCACCTTGAACTATCTTCTGTTTCTCGTCGGCACATCATGCTTGTTACCTTTTCTCTGCAACAAGGAAGATCAACGTGGGATCGACAAGATCGTTGAAGTTAAGGGTTGTCATGTTTCCCTCCTCCCTCTTCCTACTCTAGGAATCTCGGGGCGAGATTCTTGTAAGGGGGGTAGAATTGTAACAACCCAAATTTGGTTCCCTAAAATTTGAGCCAAATTTTCACTTTTTGCTTTGCATTGCATCATGGCATACATATTTAAATTGCAAAATTAAATATTGCAAACAATGGAAAACATTAAAAGGGAGCAAACACTTCCTAAAATTCCAAACCAAATGCAATTGCTCAAATTGGCAAAACAAAATATTCTTGAGTTTCCATATTTGTCCAGGAAGTTCCAAGAATGCATTTCATAATTATTTGGCAAAGTCAAATTCTTGCCAAACAATGAAATAAATTGGGACTTCAATTTTGGAGTTAAACCAATTCTTAATTTGAACCCCAGTTAAACATTTCAAAATTTCAAATAAAAATATGGGGAGCTTCATTATATTATTGGGAGCCTCCATGAATATTTTCACATATTTTGAAAATGTTTAAATACCCCAAGTAAATGGATTTTGGAAATTATTAAATTTTGTCTTATTCAAACACTATGAGCAAATGTTGTGCAAAACTTTTTATTTTGCCACACAATTTTTTGTTTGTGGAGTCTCTATATGTTATGGGGAGCCTCCCTAAATAATTTCAGAATTTTTGGAAATATCTAAGTGCCTCAAATAAATGTGCAAAATCGAGACCAGAAAAGGAAAAGGAGCTAAATTAAATAAGAAAATTAGAGGCAGGTTTTTTTTTTTTTTGCAAAACCCCCTTCTTCCTCCTGTAGCCGAAGAACCCGCCGCCGTGTCTTCTCCGGCAGGGCGCCGTGCCGCATGTTCCCGTGCTCCCCTGCCCCCTCTCGCACCTCCTGCACCCGCAGCAACCCCCCCAGTGCCGCGCCCGCGGCCGGCTCCGACCGGAATCGACCCGACACAACCCTCCCCACGCCACCGCCATGCTCCCGACCGAATCGGCATGGGCGCCACCTCGTGCCTCCTCTGCCGAGCCCCCCAGCTTGCTTTAAAAGGAGCCCTCGACGGAGAGAAGCAACACACAACCACCGCACCACCTCCACTGCTCTCTCCCCTCTTCCTTCCCCCCTCTTTCTTCCTCGGCACCGAAACATGGCCGTCGCCGCCAAGGAAGCTCACCGCCGGTAGAGACCTCCCCGTGTAGATCGGAGAGTACCACGAGCTCCGCCGCATCCTCCTCTTCGTCCCCGTACCAAGAATCGAGCCAATGAGCTGCGGATCGCCGTCGCCACGCCTTCTTCCCTGACCACGGCCGCCGCGCTCCGAGCACCATCGCTGTCGACTCCGGCCTCCTCCGACCTTGCCGCCCACTCCAACGTTCTCAGGGTGAGCTGGACGACCTCCCCGTGCTTTCTCCCCTCTCGATTGCGCCGTAGATCACCGCCGTTATGCACTTCTTGCTTCGGGCTGCCGCCGTGCTTCACGCCGGCGATGCTCCGGTGGGTTTCCGGTGGAGCCAAACCCACCCACGCGTAGCCCTCGACGCGTAGAATAGGTCCGTGCCAACGATTAGCTCCAGCGAGCCCTAAATCGGCGGCGCCATCGTCGTCGGGCCGCTCCGGCCGGCGGATGACGTCGTCGTGCGTCAGCACCGACGTGGCGCCTACGTGGCTGCCACCGTGGCCATGGGCCCCTAGGTCGGTGTCTGTGTGTAGCCACAGCTCGGCGAAAAACGGTTCGGTTCATTTTCTCTGAGAAATAATTAAAAGACAGAAAATTGTTTAAAACTTATAAATGCAATATCTTTTTAAATACTAGTCCAAAATTTACAAATAATATACCAAAATGTTCAGTAAGCAATGAACTACAACCCTATGTCATTTGGGAGAATTGTAGAATTAATTTTGGTGCCATTTATTAAAATTAAATTAAATGGCAGATTTAAATCAATAATTGGAAATATCATAACTTGATAAATATTGATCCAAAAATTGCAAATGATATACCAAAATGACCAACAAAACAAATTCTATCTATCCAGGTTAAGACCACAGCATGAAACCAATTTTTCCCTTGATGCTATTTTGAATTGGTTAAAATGATTTAAATTGCACAACCGTTTTAATCGCCATTTCATCATCGTTAATCGGAAAATTTCAAACGAAGTACCAAAATGTTCAGGAGAACAATACCTGTCTAATAATATCATGTTCATGCATATTTAAGACACTTCTATAATAATTTAATAAGTTATAATTAATGTGGTCACTAAGATAAATATGGGGTTTTTCCCAAATAATTGCACTAATTATTTGGAACTCCATTTAATTTGTTAAATAAATTAAATGTTGATATCTTCCATAAACTTGTCATGTCATCATGTGATTGTGCATTGCACCTTGTCTCCATGTGATTTATTTGTTCTTCCATATTTGTTTGGGTATCGATAGATTCCGGAGTGGAGGTTAAACCTACCTACCCCGACGAGCAGTACTACCCGCCCCGGCAGCAAGGCAAGAGATAACCTAACCTTCTTGGCATCTAGTCTCCCATGGTTTTATAAACTTATTTTATCCACCATAATATTGCATGCGGTTCAAATGTCACTTTTGATCGAGATGTAGATTATCCTATGAATGCATGTTTATCCCCTGAACCATCACATGCTTCCCCTCCTATGAACTGTAGGTATGATGTGTTGGCCGGATACAAAATATAATTGTTGGTATACCTGCTTAGCTATGCTTAGCCATGCTTAGTAGAATGCTTAGTTGTATGTTATTTAATTCCATGATATTGATGTTGATGGAATGATTCGGGCATGGTGGATACATGTGATGCTTAATTAAATTGCTAAAAGGCTTGGATGAGTTGCCCTCGGGGTAAGGTGTTTTGCCTCATTCTTGCCGCCTAGGCTGAGAGTGCTTTTAGCTAGAACCAAGAACCGAGCGTGCTTCCATTGGTGGGTGTATGGGCGCCTTACTGACCGAATAATTTGTGAGGGGCTTGTCAAGGGTCCTCTAGTTTGCTATTTCCATTTGCGCGTGAGTTGTGTGGGTGGAAAAAAGAACGAAGAGGACGGTGGTGTTTAGGATGTGGCCGCGGGGCAGGGCGTTGGAGGCGCTGAACCTGTCCTTCCGCACACTGATGGTCCTTGAGTAAGCCTCATGCATTGTAAAGGTCTAACCGCGCCCGCTCGCCGGCCTTCCCCGGAAGAGGGCCAATTAGGTGAGCCGGATGGTACCAATGGGTAAAATAGTACACCCCTGCAGGGTTGAATCTTTTCGAAAAGCCGTGTCCATGGTTATGGACAAACTCTTGGGAACGGCGGATTAGCTCATAGAGAACTTTAACCTAATTAATATGGCAGCTAAAGGTTGCATAATCAACTTGTGATAAAGGTTCATTCCTCGAGGGGGGGTCGAGGGAGTGCCTTTGGTGGAGATGAGTGGTTTGGCTACAAGTTGGTTCGACGAGAACCAAAGATGAAAAGTTTACTCTCTTATCCCCTTTTGAAAAATATTCTGAGTAGACGATGCCATGTGTCAATTAGGTTTTATTACAAAAAATCAGCTTTATGCAAAACAGCTACATACAGCTTTAGAGCCTCCGTCATCATTGGGCCTATATCGCCCTACTAAACTTGCGAGTACGTCGTACTCATTCTCTCTTTGCTGCCTTTATATCTTGTTTCAGAGGAGGACGACACTGAGCAGTTAGGTGGTTCCTTCGTGGACATCGACGAATAGTTCAGGGTTCCCGGGTGGCAGCTTGGGACCGTGGAACAAGCTGGCTGGGATTTTTATCTGTAGGCCTCTTAGGCCATATTTGGATCTTATTGTGTTAGACAACACTACTTCGCTTCCGCTTGATGAATGGTTGGGTCTGTGACCTCATTGTGTAGTATTTGTATCTTTCTCATATATGAGTTGCTATATGAACTTTTGTGTCGTAGAGTCTGTGATGTGCCAGTTGTTCCACAAGTCTTGATCTCTCTACTATACGGGATAGCTATGTCTGTTGCACAAAGCTTCACTGTATAGTTCTGGGGTCGGGGCGTTACAAGTTGGTATCAGAGTAGGACTGCCTGTAGGAAACCCTTTCTATTGGTCGATGTCGAGTCTAGTTCGTGAAAATTATTTTTAACCTAAAATGAGTTGTGAAAACCCTCTTAGGATTATTTTACTCCTTACCCAATTCACTCTGATCTCGGTGCCATCTTACCTCTATTTGATTTTAACGGTTTTCTGATCGTCGGCAAATTCTAAATCTTTAGGATCACGGGGTTGGGTTCTACCTTTAGTTACTGGTTAACTTTGCTTGTCTGCAAATTCTAAATTCCGAAGAGAAGAAGTATTGCGGATCGTCAAGACATTCCTTTGCTTTAGCCAAGATCTTGAACCGAAGGTCCCGGATTGTGCTAGGGCTCTGGTGTAATGATTCATGAGGGTTGTCACCCTTGTGAGCATTATACTATTGTGAGTCCCGGTGCATGAAGCTGATCTTTAACCCAAGATCTTTCCGTTGAACCCTGATGTTAAATTTTCAAACCCTACATCAGGTTGGCATAAATTGAAGTAATCTTCAAACTCGAGGATTGCAGCCGTAATTGACTTACTCAGCAACTCTCTTCTCTGACACTAGCTTTAGCTAGACTCTCTGTCAGGAAACCATCTGAATCACGATGGGATTGCCCTTAGCGAGTGGTCCATCAATATTTGTGATTCCTCCACTAACACCATTCATGAAACCCTTTCGGCACTAGTGTCGGAAGAGTGCTAACACGGGCTTCTGCAATATCTCGAGATTGTTGTTAGCCGTTCCTTACTCTAAATCTGTTGTCCGACCTCTATCTGTCTGTTGACATTCAAGTTTTCTCGTGCATTGGGGTGTTCTGATGCATGTTATTCTTGTGGTTCATCAAGGAATTCCACTTCGGGATGTCAGGAGAAACAAACTCCGGTACCTTGTCCTTGTCTCGGACCAGGTCAAAGTTTTGTGATTCGCGGAGTGAAAGCTTGTCTAGTTTTTGTTCCATTCCACCTTGGAGTGTCACACTCTTTTATATCGAGAGGTCGTGCTTAGTCTCATGACGTGCTTGATGAAGTGATGCTCTTACCCTTCCTTATCCATCTACCTCCGAGCTACTCAGGCTCGAGAATGTTGAGGATGAATATCGTTGTGGTAATCTGATATTCTTAACAATTGTTATTGTTTTGAAATCCAAAGGCTTTGGTGGCACTCTTAGCATAATTGGTAGTTATATCATCGATCTGAGTTGTCTGTTTTGCCAAGTCCATTAGTTCAGGTGCACACCCTCGGTCAACGAGTTAGATTCATGTCGGAATTCTAAAGACCACATCCTTTACCTCGAAAATCATGTTTCCTCTCGCCACCAGTGACATGCGGTGGTTCGTGATATTCTGGGTGTATTTCCAGAAGTACTGCCGGGTTGTCCCGTGACCGTGTTGTCGAGAAATTTTGGAAACTTGTCCGAACCATCTATATGTTATGGGGAGCCTCCCTAAATAATTTCAGAATTTTTGGAAATATCTAAGTGCCTCAAATAAATGTGCAAAATCGAGACTAGAAAAGGAAAAGGAGCTAAATTAAATAAGAAAATTAGAGGCAGGGTTTTTTTTTTGCAAAACCCCCTTCTTCCTCCTGTAGACGAAGAACCCGCCGCCGTGTCTTCTCCGGCAGGGCGCCGTGCCGCATGTTCCCGTGCTCCCCAGCCCCCTCCCGCACCTCCTGCACCCGCAGCAACCCCCCAGCGCCGCGCCCGCGGCCGGCTCCGACCGGAATCGACCCGACACAACCCTCCCCACGCCACCGCCATGCTCCCGACCGAATCGGCATGGGCGCCGCCTCGTGCCTCCTCTCCCGAGCCCCCCAGCTTGCTTTAAAAGGAGCCATCGACGGAGAGAAGCAACACACCACCACCGCACCACCCCCACTGCTCTCTCCCCTCTTCCTTCCCTCCTCTTTCTTCCTCGGCACCGAAACATGGCCATCGCCGCCGAGGAAGCTCACCGCCGGTAGAGACCTCCCCGTATAGATCGAAGAGTACCACGAGCTCCGCCGCATCCTCCTCTTCGTCCCCGTACCAAGAATCGAGCCAGGGAGCTGCGGATCGCCGTCGCCATGCCTTCTTCCCCGACCACGGCCGCCGCGCTCCGAGCACCATCTTCGTCGACTCCGGCCTCCTCCGACCTCGCCACCCACTCCAACGTTCTCAGGGTGAGCTGGACGACCTCCCCGTGCTTTCTCCCCTCTCGATTGTGCCGTAGATCACCACCGTTATGCACTTCTTACTTCGGGATGCCGCCGTGCTTCACGCCAGCGATAATCCGGTGGGTTTCCGGTGGAGCCAAACCCACCCACACGTAGCCCTCGACGCGTAGAATAGGTCCGTGCCAACGATTAGCTCTGGCGAGCCCTAAATCGGCAGCGCCGTCGTCACCGAGCCGCTCCGGCCGGCGGATGATGTCGTCGTGCGTCAGCACCGACGTGGCGCCTACGTGGCTGCCACCGTGGCCATGGGCCCCTAACTTCTGTTTTTCATTTGAAACACTTTATCGCATAAACTTGGAGCGTCTTTTTGTTTGTTTTTGCTTTGACTTTTATTTATTTTTGAGACCAGCACACTATCATTTATATATGAGAAAGCTACTGGAAATATGGGTTGAAATATGTTGCATGCTTTTATTGTATTGGGAAAAGGGATGTCTAAGTTGATTTTTAATGACACATATAGTTGCATGATTCATGAGCTTCTATATGAGTAATAATTTGCAAATGCTTTATCTTGAGCTATCTTTTATTCATGTTTTGATGTTGTATGTTATTTCACCTTGTTTGACATGAATTAGTTAGTTCTATGGACACTCATGCATGCATCTAGATGGTCATCTTTCTCCCTTTTGCTAGCCCAAAAATTCTAACAAGTAAAAACTTGTTTCCAACACCCTCAACCCAAGTTTTTCCAGTGAGTCCACCATATCTACCTATTAGCTTTATGCTATTCCAAGTACGTTTACCATGTTATTTGTGTTATCTGTACCTCTAAATGAAAATGATTATGTTATTTATTGTAATGGAAAAAGTTGGTTAAAAAGCTCTCGCGAACTTGATGCACACTTTATTTTTATTGCATTTAATAAACATGAACCATTGTGATTAATATTATGATGATAGTGGCTTGATAAATGTTTAAGGTTGGGAGTTAGCCCATATGTGATGTCACATGCAAAGCTTTCAACATGTTCCATCATTTATTTAGTTGATATCATGTACTTTTGTTTATGGATGCCTATCATGGTGAAATAATGTGGAAATAGAGTAAGTTTAAATGAGTTTGTATAAATGGTTAGAGAGAAACCTGGGCCGCTAATCTAAGCCATGCATCATTCATGGTGGAAATTTACTTACATGCTATTTTGAACTTTCTGTGATACACCCTACAATAAAAAGCTATATCAAGTGGTAAATAAAAAGGGTGTTGAGGTTGTTCATTATGTTTGTTTGTCTTGTTGTTTTGATGTGGGCTTGATCCATATCATGGGACAAGAGGTACCCCAGTTGAGGCTCTTGATAATATCATTATTACTTACAATGATACATAACTTAAACTTGCTTTGTTTCCCAAGATGAGTAATCATGGTGTAGGTACTTGTATTCAAGGGGCATGAGACATCTAACCTTTACTTTATCAAGGCCACTACTCATATTTGATTTCACATTTAACTATAATCATTCAAGATGCTATGATAGGGGAATGAGAGCTTGACACCAAGTATTACCATTGCAATCAATAACTTAAGCAGAATAGTTTGGAGGATAGATGAAACTTATGCATGTTTTACCTCTACTCATTTATATATCCTTTCCAAAGTGTCCACCTTTTACTTTCAGATTTTCATCTTCACTCTATGACCAATGTAGGATGTTCTTACTTATCATATTGCATACTTGTGGTCCATATTACTATCTTTTATGTTACACTTTGTGAACTATCATTGAACATCCTTGCACTGAATACTTGATATCACTTTATAAACTGTTTGCATATTGCTACTTCTTTGAATTAATGAATCATTTGACTTTATGTAGCAGTAGCAATCATCTTTTATATCTATGTTGTTATTATATTGCAAAGTTCATGTTAGTTTTATCACTTTCATACTCGAGGACGAGCATGAGTTAAGCTTAGGGATGTTGATGCATCTAAAATGCATACATGAACTTTGCACTATAATACTTGTATTCCATTCATATTTGCATCATATAAGGGGTATATTACTGTTATTTAATGATTTTTGGTAATTAATAATGATTTCCCCTTTTTATGGAATTAATCCTGCGTAGGCAGAAAACCCTTATTCCTTTCCTTATTTATTTCAGGGCCTTAACAACATCATAATGAGCTGCAAATTTACGAGGATCATTATTTTGGAAGGAGGAAGACCTAGGAGTGAAGGAAGCAAGCAAACGGAGGCCGGAGGGGCGAAAGAGGGTGCCCCACGCGGCCTGGTACAGGGGCCGCGTGGGCCCACCTGTTTTGGTCCTCGTGGCCCCGTTTGCGTTGATCGTTCTTCCTGAAGCTTCCTCGTGACCTAAAAACGCCTATTTAAAGAGCCCCCCGACGTTTTTTGGAGGGAGAGCCGCCACACGAGAGAAACAAGAAACAGAGACCAGGAGGCTGCAGATTGGAGGGGGAAACTCCGGCGGAGTGCTGCCGGAGAGGTCTCCTTCTTCTCCATCGACATCTCCACCGTCTCCATGATGAAGAGGGAGTAGTCCACCTCTGGACTATGGGTTTGTGGCAGTAGCATATGTATATCTCTCTCTCTCTCTCTGGAGCTTCACTAATTAGCACTGTATGAGCTGCTGAACATGATTACGGTCATCGTTGTATTACCTTTGTGGTGGATCTTTTTATGAGTTAATATATGTTGAGATTGCAATGTTTATTTTAGTTATGAAAGTAGATGCATATTATGTACCCTGTTCTTGTATCCTTGTTTTGATCAATCATGTTTATGAGAGCGTGTGAGGGGGAACGTGTGCATTAGTTGGAGTAACAGGGGTGGTGATGTGATAAGCTGACAACTTAATATCGCAATCCATTGGGTGTTTATCTTACTTTGTTGCCTCACTAGGGATAAACCAAAATACCATGTTGCAAGGTATGAGGAGTGACAAGCCTCTACCTATGACTAGATCCAGCATGTTCTTATTTTCACTTCATGTCATTAATCTTAAGGCTATACTCTGAGTCATCTTAATTATTGAGGTGTTATGATTTAGTTCGCATCTTGGTGGAGTATAAGTGAGACTAATAATCAAAAGGTCTCTATGTTAGGACGTGATGCCCATATAATTAGTAACATGTCATTAAACTTGTTTGCAATCTCATATGTTAATCCTATGTCTACTTATTTGCCACACTATATTAAAGAGAGAGTGCATGTGTGAAACCATGAACCCCGGTCCATTTTTAATCATAAGAAACAACTTTCCAACCACTTTTAAGCATTTTCTACATTCAGCCATTTTAAAATCAGAAAAATACAAAAACACTTTTATTCATTGCATACACATATAAAAACCCCAAAAATATCATCCATCATCATTACTATCATCCTTGCATTACTACTTACCACCATTGCATATTTATTTACTGTTTTGCATTCATTATTATCTTAATATCATTCTCACACCTTGTGCTTGACAACCACTTGGTGATGTTGACGGCACAAAGCAATCTACTTTGTTTGCAGGAAATCTAGAGAAGGACAAGGAGATAAAATCCCCACTACTGATTCCCCGAGAGTTCGATATTAAACCCTCGAGTCACCCTCGTGGGGAAAAAATTCCACTTCTACATACTCTGCACTTGGAGGCTCAACATATCCCATATATTATTTTCCTTTCAGGGTATCAAGAGTGCTTATTGGCGTAGTTGTTTTTTTTGTTTTCTATGCAACGAACCCTTAAGTGGTATCAGAGCCTAGATCTATTCGTAGATGTTGGTGTGATGAAAACACAATGAGTTGTGGGCTTTGATATTCTTGTTGCTACCTACCCATGTGCATTTTGTATCTTATGGGATAGTTGGATTGAAGCGGCCCAAACCAACTTTACTCGTCCGCGTACGAGAGACCGGTTCCACAATTGACGTGCAACTTGTATTGCACATGTGGCTGGCGGGTGTCTGTTTCTCTAGCTATAGTGAGATGCAATCTTCAAAGGGTGGCTTTTAAAAAGGATATAAATAAGCAAATTTTATATCACCGTTGTGGCTTTGCGTAGTTAGAACCGTTCTATCTTGTGACCCATGTAAGCCGCATAAAAATTGCATAAACAAAGTAGAGGACGTCTAACTTGTTTTTGCAGGGTTGTGATATGGTATGGTGAAAGGACACGGATGTCGCCTAGAGGGGGGGGTGAATAGGCGATTTAAAATTATTACGGTTATGGCTTGAATAAATGCGGAATAAAACTAACGTTTAATTTATCAAGCCAAAACCTAAACTAGCTAGGTTCACCTATGTGCACCAACAACTTATGCTAAGCAATATGATCGACTAGGTGATAGCAAGATATATGACTTTAAGCTCGATGACTATCACAAAGTAAATAGCATAAGTAAGAAGCTCGGGATAGAAATACCGAGGCACTTGGAGACGATGATTTATCCCGAAGTTCACTTCCCAATGGAAGCTAGTCTCCGTTGGAGCGGCGCGGTGTTCACCAATGTGAAACACCGAGTAGCCTTGATATGGCACACCGTATCTCCGTTGTGTCTTACCACCAATGTGGCGAGGCACTTGTCACTATGTTGCCGTTGAGGTTGACAACTAGAACCTTTACAAGGGTGAAGCTCACTCCACAAGTTGGAGGGTCTTCACCAAATGCACCGAGCCACCAAGACTCGATGCCCAAGGCCGAGGCACACACCACAACTCAATTGGTGGTTCCCAGCAATGTCTTCGTAGCTACCAAAGCTCCGAAGCGAACAAGGTTGGGCCTCCCTCCACAACCTAATTGGAGGCTCCCAACAAATCCCGTGAGCCACCAAGACTCCGAGAAATCAACAACCGTCTAGGGTACCAACGTGCCCTAGAGGAACAAGCTCTAGGGCACCAAAGTACCCAAGAGGAACAAGCTTCTCAACTTCACTTCCACGTATCACCGTGGAGAACTCAAACCGATGCAACTAATGCAATGGCAAGAACACACTAAGTGATCAAGTTCTTCCAACCCGAATCCAACCAAAGCAACTAATGCTTGGGATGGATTAAAGAGGAAGAACAAAGGAGAAACACAAGGAAACTCCAAAGATCTAGATCCAAAGTGTTCCCCTCACTTAGAGGAGAAATCAACCAGTGGAAACAAGGATCTAGATCTCCTCTCTCTTTTCCCTCAAAAAGTAGCAAGAACTATCGGAGAGATTGAGAGCAAGCCAAGCTTGAGAAGGTCAACAATGGAGGGATAAAATAGCTCAAGAGTTTGGCAAAAGGTTAAGGTTTATTTGGGGAAGAAGCCCTTTAAATAGGGGCTCCGAAAATGCGACCGTTGTGATATTTCATGTGCAGCTAAAAAGAAAAGAAGAGGCAAACAGGCAGGCCGGCCTGGCAGCCGGCCCAGGCCGGTAAGGAGGCCGGGGCTCCACCCGAGTGGGTCGGCCTGGGAGCCGGCCCAGGCTGGCAGCAAAGCCGGGGCGACGGGAGGGAGTGTGGTGCACCCGGGTGGGCCGGCCTGGGAGCCGGCCCAGGCCGGCGGTGAGGCCGGCGGCCCCCCCCCCCTTTTCTTTTCTAATATTCTGTTTTAAAACCGACCGATACCGAAAACGCAATATCTTCCACATACGAACTCCGTTTTCGGTAATCTTGGACTCGTTGGAATCGTCACAACGAGCACTACAAGAATATACATAGAAACATCATTGTTCAACAATATATGGTAAAACAAAACGATGAGAGGTAAAACCTTTCAATTAAAAACCGGAAAACCATATCTTTTGCAAATGAAGTCCGAATGACATGAAACCAACTTTGTTGGAAAGAGGACGACAAATGCTACCCAATAACATGTGAGAATATTGAAACCAAGCAAGGGAGATTTTGCTAGTAAATTGAAGTGTGAAACCTTCTGCATAGATGGACCGACAAAATCTCCGACACCGAAAACTCAATAGGGAACACACATGAGAACCGTTTTCGGTGACCTTGGGCTTGTCATGACAAGCACGAAAAGCACCAATACCACACCACGATACGAGCCAAATAGGAACCAATAAAGATGATGCCAAGGATGCAAAGGTTTGAGCTCTCTACGACCGATACGATAAAGCTCACTTGAGGGCCCCTCTTGATAGTACGGTTACCTATCCTAAAACCCGGTCTCCCAACTACACCGCGAGACCGGTAAAATAGAAAACCTATCAAGATCATACCTTTGCCTTGCGCATTCCACTTGAGCTAGATGATGACGATCTTGATCTACTCTCAAGTGGATCACCTTTCTTGATTTTGCTCCGCTTGGTGAAGACACGCATATTGCTCCCCCATACACCAAGATGGGAGAGGCACTCTTCGACATCTCTTCACATGGCCTTTATCTTGATGATGATCACCACGTGACGCCATCCACCATGGACAGCATAGGATCTTGATCAACACAGATGATCACCACGTGACGCCATCCACCATGGACAACATAGGATCTTGATCAACAAATGATCTTCTTCTTCACATGCCCTAATCTTGTACGTTGATCAACTTGCACTTAGCCTTGATCAACATATAGTCTTGTTCTTTTAGCCTTGACTCCAACATATGGAGTCCAAGCATTCCTTATGGACCAACGCTGCAAATATAACTCAAAGCACACATTAGTCCATAGAGATTGTCATTAATTACCAAAACAACACATGGGGGCAACAATGCTCTTTCATATGGCCAAGACGTGATTTGTTATATTTGTATGCAATGATCATGTTTGTAATCTTTCACGACTTGCATGTCGATGAGTACGGCAACCGGCAGGAGCCATATGGTTGTCTCATTTTTATTGTATGACCTGCGTGTCAATCTTTAACGCCATGTAATTGCTTTTACTTTATCGCTAGCAATAGCAATAGTTGTAGTATCAATAGTTGGTGGAGGCAACTATGAGACGGCAACGTCATGCTGGTGGTGATGGAGATCATGCCGGTGCTTTGGAAATGGAGATCAAAAGCACAAGAAGAAAAGGATATACCATGTCACATTTAAATTGCATGTGGTGTTTATCCTTTTATGCACCTTATTCTTGCTTTGATGTGATCGCGACGGTAGCATTATAAGGTGATCTCTCTCGTTAATATCAATATAATAAAGTGTCCTTCCCTAGTATGCATTGTTGCAAAAGTTCATCGTTTTGAAGCACCACGTGATGATCGGTGTGATAGACTCTACGTTCATATACAACGGGTGTTAGTCAGATTTACACACGCGGAAATACTATGGTTTGCTTGACGAGCCTGGCATGTATAGACATGGCCTCGGGACACAGAACCGAAAGGTTAAACACGAGTCGTATGAATGGTATGATCAACATGGTGATGTTCACCATTGAAGCTACATCATCTCACGTGATGATCGGAGTTGGTGTAGTGGATTTGGATCATGTGTCACTAAGCAACTTGAGGGATGTTGAGTTTAGTGGGAGTTCATTAGTAATTTTATTAACCTGAACCAATTATCATGAACAATAAATCAAAGTGAATTTGCATAATTTGTAGTAGTAAATGGCATCCACAAACTACCTTTCACTTAGATTGCTAATTGAGATGAAACTGTTATGATTTGGCAAAACAATTATGTTTGGTACCGTGTTAGTGAATTTTAAATTTGAGTCCTATTGTAAAAAAAATCGGTAAAACCAACCTAGCTCCATATGATTAATAATTGTTTGATCTAAAGAGCACGAATTCCAACTTAGTATCCGGTGTCATGCTTGTTTCCATAAATACCGGATCTTTAAAAGAAAGTTTTGAGAATCAAGATAATCCGGGAGCGGGAGCTGAAAAGGATTGTTTTCAGATAAAAGCAAGGAGTGAAAGATATATTGATATCTGAAACCCTGTTTGTGGCAACATGACAGAGTATAATTTAGTATGACAATATGTGCTTATATTGCTTTAATATATGCAAGGATTGCAGACACTAAAAATTGTTCTCTGAATTCCTTCTTTCGAGCTACTGTAGCTTCATCACAAAATTGTTATGGCGGGACGGATTAAAAGCATGCGTAAAAATCGTTTACTATACTTGGAGATAGCTACGGGTGTAATCGGGAAGAATGTTGAAGATATGATGATATTGAGTAAAGCGTTCAACTTCGAAGTATGACTCCAAAGGTGATAGTCTATGACTAACACGCCAAGGAGCATGTGCTAGTTAAACTGGCATTGTTTGATGTTGAATGATTCTTCTATAAAGGAAAGGAAAAAAGGATTACAAAAGTATATGGCAGAAAATAAAATACTGGAAAAGTCCAGCTCAGATGTATATAAATGATATACAAGTTACAGATGTGATTTACTAGTTAACTATGTATACCTTGGGTATTTTGGATACCAGATTGGTTGGTATGATTTGTCATACAAATACAATATGAGAAATAATATGGCCTAAAAGAACTAGTAGAAGATATTGTGATGATGCACGACAAGAATGGAAATAAAGTGTTATTTTGTTCATCGTGACATCCAACCAAAACTTCAAGATTTATTTTAAGAACTTAATAAATTGTTATTTTGTTCTGGTTGTTTGTGAGAATAAATAGTTGTTCAAACTATGACCATGTTCCATAATTGATGGATGAGTTAATATAAATCGCGTTGGAAAAAATAAAACATCTATAAATTCTAAACATCGCAAGACGAAAAATTAAAGAATTTTACTTAAATTGTGACACCACCTTTTTAGTTCATATTGGAAAGGAAAACATGAAGGAACTCCATGTCGATGGACTATTGGAGTTAATTTTATTTTCCAATAAATTGACGCTTGTGAACCCTTTTTCAAAAAGATGACTAAAACACTGTTCAGAGGCCAAAGTTGAATGGACGACTAATTTAGTGGATATTATTCATAGATGTATATGGTCCATTATGTGTAGCCGTGTGCGGTGGATTAATTTTCCTTCATTAAATAACACCGATGTTTTAAGTGGATATATGAGCATGTCCATTTAAAGAGAATGGAGTTTGATATTTTTGAATTAGTTCAAAGTATTGTTGGTATGAAGTGAAAACATCGTAACAAGAAGATCAAGTATTTATGATTGGATCATAAAGAATAAAATTTAAGTTACGAGTTTAGCAAAAACATCTGAGTAGTTGCAGAATTGTTCCACAACTTATGCTTCCCGGAAAACCCCACAGTGGTGTGGAATGTTCGGGAGACATAATAGAACCTTGTTGGACATGGTAAGATAAATAAAATGCCATTCTATTTTGTTGTTTATGCATTAGAGACTACCGCTTTACACTTAAAAGAGTGCCATCATGATCCGTTGTATTTTACACCATGGTTTGGGTAGTGACCCGAAATTGTATTTTCTCATATTTTGGTATACATAGCATGTGTAAAATTTTTACAACCAAATCAAATAAATACGTGTTTATAAGGTTATCCCAAACCTGTTGGGTATTTCTCATGTCACCAAACCTTGGACAAAAGAGTTTGTCGGGAAGGTGGATTTGTCGAGAAAGTGATTCTTGCGAAATAGGTGAGTGGGAGGACAGTGCAACTCGACGAGATTAGAGAATTATCGTCATCATGTCAAGAGTAGCGTAGCACCGGAAGTGTTCTGGGGTTTCCTATTTTGACTGAATGGAAGACACTACATGTGATGTAGAAACTTCGAAAAGAGTTTTCATACTGAACCACGTAGGTCGTTAAAAACTTTGTACCCAGACCAACTTGTGGTTTGGGAATGAAGTGTTGTTTTGACAACAAAGGACTTACAACTTATAAAGGAAGCAGATGATGGGCCCTGACTTCGTAAATTGGCTATAAGCCATTATATCCACGATAGTATCCATGTACTAATATCAAGTATGTGAATTGGTAGTGTATTCGAAAGGCATGTAGCCTAAAGAAACGTAAATGGCTCTATGTAGCAACAAGATGTGGACGTTTACATCCATTGAAAGTTCGACTTGTCGAAAAGATGTTTGCGACAAAAATCAAAGAGTTGGCTACGACAAGATTTTGATCTTCCGTAGCGATGCTTTAGTCTTACGGATAATTTTAGCAAAAGTTACATATTTTGATATGGCAGTTGAATAACAAAACAACTTTTCTCTCAAGGAAGGTTGATCAAGGATGTGTATGCGAAACAGTCCGAGTGTTTTCTAAAATGCAAAAGGTTGCTAGAAAGGTATGCAAATTTCAATGGTTGAAATGAGCATAACGAAGTTGGAATGTTTACATTAATGAAGTTATCAAAAGAGTTTGATTCCATCATGAACGGTGAAGATACTTGTATAGTTACAAGAATTTAAGTGGGAGTGCTAAGACATATTTCTAATACTTTATGTAGTTGACATATAGTTGATTGGAAAATATGTAATTTAAATTAACATAGTTAAGTTTTCATATTGATGAAAGACTTAGGTTAAACAATATATTGGGCATAAATATCTATAGAGATAGATTGAGGCGCCTGATTTAGTTAAGCCAAAGTACATAGATGGAGTATTGAAGTTAAGTCAATACAGAAACGGCAAGAAGGGGTTCTTGCCGCATGGAAGATGATAGCAAGACTCAAGTGTTTTGACACATGATGAGCAAAAATTGAAATTGAGATTTCTAAATCATGTGAGCCATGATATGTACACAACCAGATGAGTCATGTGTTATAAAGTGTTATACCAGGATAATTCATATGATGATTAGACAACAATGGGAAAGATCCTTAAGCTAAGGATTAGTCTTCCTGTGTAGTAATGATAAACTATTCATTGTAAAGTGTTACACTAATGGTGTTGTCATCTATACAAATAATTCTATCTCAAATAAAGATATGTGTTGAATAGAAGGTAGCACATTAGGCTGGAAGAAAGCTCCATGCTGGTTTTGAATGAGTTTCAAATGTATTGTGATGGATACTACAACAAAGGCTAAGTATATTGTCGTGTTGACAATAAGAAGAGTATTTTGTGTCAAGGAGTTCTTTATTGAACTTGGTGAATTTCCAAGAATGCTAATACCATGAAGCTACATTTTAACAATGTTACTAACATTAGTTTATGCTGAGGAATTAAGGTCTCACTGGTGGACCAAATATATATACAAAGCCACCTCATTAGAGAATGAGTGATGCGTGTAGACGCAAAGACGTGCAAATACAAATGGACCTGAACATGTCAGATCTTTTGATGGAGTTTATCACATGCGAATCATGGTAATAACACCAGAAAGCCATGGGTTTTAAGTTCTTACTAGTTGACTAGATTATTGACTCTAGTGCAAGTGGGAGACTGTTGGAAATATGCCTAAGAGGCAATAATAAAGTTGTTTATTATCATATTTCATGTTTATGATAATTGTTTATTATCCATGCTATAATTGTATTGACCGGAAACTAAATACATGTGTGGAATATAAACAACAAAGTGTCCCTAGTAAGCCTCTTATGACTAGTTCGTTATTCAAGCGTTGGTTAAGGTTTCCTAGCCATGGACTTGTTAAAGTCACTTGATAACGCAATCATATCATTGGGAGTATGATGTGATGGACAGACCCATTTAAAGCATAGGAATTGATCGTGTCACACAGTTTCATTGCCAATGCTTTTAGTATGTGTCAAGTATAGTTTCCTTAGACCATGAGATTGTGTTACTCCCATTTACCGGATGGCTTTCAGGTATCTCCGATGGTATTTGTTGGGTGACATGAATCAAGACTGGAATTTGTCCCTCCATGTGACGGAGTAGATGTCACTTCGTAACTGGGTGATCGTAAAGATGGCTTTCAGGTATCTCCGATGTTATTTGTTGGGTGACATGAATCAAGACTGGAATTTGTCCCTCCATGTGACGGAGTAGATATCTCTGGGCCCTCTCGGTAATATAGCATCCTGAAGTTTGCAAACATCTGACTAAGTAGTAGTCACAGAGATCCTATATTATGGAATGAGTAAAGAGAACTTGCCGGTAACGAGATTGAACTAGGTATGGTGATACCGACGATCGAATCTCGGGCAAGTGATATATCGTGAGACAAAGGGAATCGTATATGGGATTCATTGAATCTCCGACATCGTGGTTCAACCGATAAAAAACTTCGTTGAATGTGTAGGAACCAATATGGACATCCCGGTCCCGCTACTGGTTATTGATCGGATCATGTCTACACGTTCTCGAACCCATAGGGTCACACACTTAACGCTTTGATGTAGCTAGGGCTTACGTTGAGATATTGGATGGTATGAATGAATGTTGATTCGGAGTCTCAGATGCGATCCTAGATATCATGAGGAGCTCCGTAAGAGTCTGGAGATAAAGTTTCATATAAGGAAAGTGGTTTTTCAGGTTTCAGAAAGGTTCGAGAATTTTCCCGCAGAGTACCGGAATAGTTCCGGAAGGTTCCGGCCATAGTGGGGCCCACGAACCTGGAAGAGTCAAGATGGACCGAAGGGAGTTGCAGCAGCCCACATGGGCTGGCCGCACCTGGTCCCCAAGGCCCATACGGCCAAAGGAGGAAGGGGTAGCCCTAACCCTGAAGGGGCCGCCTTGGGGGGGCAAGTTTCCCCCCCTGGCCGCCGGCCCTAGATGGGGAGGGGCTGGACCCCTTGTCCCACGCCTATATAAGGAGGAGGGGAGGGTTGGGGCATGGCACCCCATAACCCTAGCCGCACCACCCCTCTCCTCCCTCCTCTCTCTCTCTCGTGTGCACGGCTTGGCGAAGCCCTGTCCGCGGAGAACCTCCACCATCTCCACCACCACACCGTCGTGCTGCTGGGATCTCCCGAGCCACTTCTTCCTCGCTTGTGGGATCAAGGAGAAGAAGTCTTCATCAAGCTGTACGTGTGGATACCGCGGAGGTGCTGCTTGTGCGACACTTCATCGGATTGGATCTCGAAGGATGATACATCTCCTCGCGACTAGATAAGTCTAGTTGCGGGGATCGACAGACCAACCCCTGCATCGACAAAACATGTTTGTTCGTTCTTCGAGGGTAAGAAGATTGGATCTCTTTCTTGCTACCTTCATCTAATAGATCTAGATCCGTTGGGTTTCTTCCGCTTGTTTCGTAGGAAATTTTTTGTTTTCTATGCAACGAACCCTTCACTATGGTGCCCGCTATATACTTGTGCATGCATGGATCACATTATACGGTTTGTAGTACATTATATACTTGTACCCGAGCCCCATCCCGGTTTTTGACATTGTATGGGATAAAGAGGACCATATGATCTTAAGGTTATGGTTGGGTTTTAACCTTAATGAATGTTAGTAGTTGCGAATGCTTGCTAATGTTCCAATCATATATTTTATACGTGTCAAACGTATCAATAATTTTTTATTGTTCCATTCTTGTTTTATACCAATGCCATATCTTTTTACTATCATGTTATATCATTTTGAGGCATTTTATTTAATTAACCTATTGACAAGATGCCATATCTTTTTACTATCATGTTATATCATTTTGAGGCATTTTATTTAATTAACCTATTGAAAGTTACTTCTGGAAATATTCTCGGAATTGGACGAAAATTTACGGGGATTTTTATTGAACAAATGATAACCGGAGCCCGAAGGACAGCTCCAGGGGAGGTCCAGAGCCCAGGGCGACCCCCAGTCGCGGGTTGGAGGTGGGCCGCGGCCAGCACCCGCCCCTGGCCCTGGAGCACCTCCTCGAGTCGCCTCTTTGCCTATAAAATCACTTGTGACCTAAAACTCACGCCCCCGGACGATTTTTCCAGAAACAGAACGAAATGCCGCCAGGAGCGAAACCAAGATTCGGGGGACAGATTGCTGCTGTTCCGGCATCCTGCTGTAGCGGACCTGCACTTAAAATTTGGCAAGATCCCTGTGTATAGTGCTAGTCCCTGGATCGAATCGCTAGCACACACAGTTTACGATGAATACCATAACATTGTATCAATTTATTACACGTATGGTCCAGATTTTACAAATATCCGGTACAACTTGCATAGCTCAAGGCTAGCATTTTACAAAGATCAGCACAGCGGAAATAAAATTAGCAATGAGCCTCCATCATATTCATGTGCCACAGGCGAACATGTTGGTTGCAGACTCGAAACCCTTAATCGAAACCTCACTCAGCGTCGGAGCATCCTGCAACAATAAGAATGTTGCAACAAGGTGGGTCAGAACCATATAAAATGGAACTGGCAAGTGACACTCTGTGGACACTTAGTGGAAAAACTCTAATAACCTATATGCTTACTTAGGCTGGTGGAGTTCAAGGCTGATTTGCATAAAGCCAGTTTTGTCTTATCACTTTGTAAAACATTTGGCATATATTAAATTGGTAACACTGGTAAACTCCAGTGAAACCATGACAACACATGGTAAACTCCAGTGTGTCGGTGACTACCTCCGGTAAACTCCGGTGAGTCAGATGACTACCTCCGGTAAACTCCGGTGAGTCCCTAATGTTGTTTTCTAACAAGTTTTATTTTGAAGTTGACATGATGAGATCCTCCGTCTTCTTCCTCGTTCAACTGAAGTGTGATCCATCCTCCCGAACCTAGGAAATCACGTATGATCTATACTTCTGCGGGGGAATCACTCTCTTCTAGCAAAACCTTCACTTGTAGTAACTCCAAATCTCTTTATTCCTAGGTGGCTACTGTAGTGTGATCCATCCTCCCGAACCTGAAAAATCACGTATGATCTATACTCCTGCGGGGGAATCACCCACTTCTAGCAACTTGTACTCCCAAAACTGGGAAGTGCTTAAATCCATCCACATACCCAGGTAGTTCATTGACTTAGTAGAAATTATTTTTTTTTATATAAAACCATTTAGCATAGCATCTCAATAATTTTACCAAGATATAATAGGATTCTAGACCAACTAGTATAGGGGTGCTATTCTAAACAGTATTAGCATACCAATACTAATAATCCTTACACATGCTTAAAGAAAAATACTCTACTCATGCATAGAAAAATAGTAGGAATTTATGAATGTGCCACTTGCCTTGGCAGCAGGAAGAGAAGGAGTAGCAGCTTCAAAAAGTCCTCGGGTCTCTCCGAAAAATCTAATTTAAACAAAATATAGCAAGCCATACATAAACAAACAAAACAATAATAACAACACAATAAAAATGCAATGCATGAAATGCATTTAAAATCACAAGAAAATTACTACACTAAGTTTTCTGATTTGTGAAAATATGCATGAGGTCAAAATGCAATTAAAACAATTTTGACTTTAACAATAATACAACCATGCAATAAAATATGCCATGCATGAATATGCAAAAATTACCACAACACAAATATAAAAAATCGCTTTTAGTTTTCTGGTTGTTCTATATGCACGACGCCACAAATCAATTTTAATAGATTTACTTAATAGAAATAATTTCAAAACACCTAAACAAACGTAATAGCACAAATCTAAAGATTCTGCATAAAACCATTTTATAAAATTTGGTAAACATTGCTACTGGATAGAGGACATCTAAACAAGATTTTAGCAATTTGATTCACTCAAAAAGGATTTGTAAAACTCATTTTATAGCCTAAACAAGTTAATAACCATTCCGCAAATAACAAGTTAGTGCACGACTAAAATACACGTTTTTATTATACTACAGTATTCTACACGTTCATACGAATCCATAGACTACAAAAACATCGAAACGGAAATATGGGTTGATTTGATATGGAATTTCTAAGGTTGACCAAAATCTGTCCAAAGACAAATCCAAAAATGATAAGGCTTGCATATAACCGAAAATACTTTATTTAGGCTAACAAGGTGATATGATCTAACACGTAGATATAGTATGCGGGTAAGATTAAGGCATGTTGAGAGTCCCACCAACAAGAACGAATAACGCCGGTGTCGATGAAAAACGTGACGCGGTTAGACGAGGTGGTCGGTGTAGACGATCATGCACGGCATCCGGGAAGTAGTTGACGAAGTTATTGTAGATGTGCGGCGCGGTGAGGCGGAGAGGATGGTGGTGATGACGACGGCCTTTGGTTCCACGAATAGCGATGAACGGCGAAGAACGACGGTGAACGATGGCGACCGTGCGGATCGGTCGAGGTGAGCTCGGTGATGGGAAAGTCCTGCGACCACG